>CM060962.1:22368591-22563591 GCA_030765045.1 Tenodera sinensis | reverse complement strand
TACATACATACATACATACATACATACATACATACATACATACATACATACATACATACATACATACATACATACATACATACATACATACATACATACATACATACATACATACATACATACATACATACATACATACATACATACATACATACATACATACATACATACATACATACATACATACATACATACATACATACATACATACATACATACATACATACATACATACATACATACATACATACATACATACATACATACATACATACATACATACATACATACATACATACATACATACATACATACATACATACATACATACATACATACATACATACATACATACATACATACATACATACATACATACATACATACATACATACATACATACATACATACATACATACATACATACATACATACATACATACATACATACATACATACATACATACATACATACATACATACATACATACATACATACATACATACATACATACATACATACATACATACATACATACATACATACATACATACATACATACATACATACATACATACATACATACATACATACATACATACATACATACATACATACATACATACATACATACATACATACATACATACATACATACATACATACATACATACATACATACATACATACATACATACATACATACATACATACATACATACATACATACATACATACATACATACATACATACATACATACATACATACATACATACATACATACATACATACATACATACATACATACATACATACATACATACATACATACATACATACATACATACATACATACATACATACATACATACATACATACATACATACATACATACATACATACATACATACATACATACATACATACATACATACATACATACATACATACATACATACATACATACATACATACATACATACATACATACATACATACATACATACATACATACATACATACATACATACATACATACATACATACATACATACATACATACATACATACATACATACATACATACATACATACATACATACATACATACATACATACATACATACATACATACATACATACATACATACATACATACATACATACATACATACATACATACATACATACATACATACATACATACATACATACATACATACATACATTTGCATTCCATAGATCCTACAATTTGCCTTGGCAACAGGATGTGGAACATGTCAATATGTTATACAATATTTACAATAAACAGGATTAATATTATAAACATAAAATGATCTAATGGTTACATTAGATGTTGTTAAATTCATTTATGGTATAGCATGAATGCTTAAGAAGATATTCCTTTAGCTTAATTTTGAATACCTTATCATTACAGGTCCTTAACTCATTAGGTAGCATATTAAATATTTTTATACATTGGTAATGCACTCCTTTTTGGACACATGTGAGGTTAGTTGATGGTATATGAAGTTCAGATCTAGATCTTGTATTGATATTGTGGATGTCAGAATTAGTAGCGAAGTAATTTTTATTTTTTATGTAGAAGTTCATCAGTGAATATATGTATTCTCCGGTAAGGGTTAATATTTCTAGGTTTTTGAAAATGCTTCTGCACGATGTTCTTGGATGAGAGTGTGATATAATTCTGATGGCCTTTTTTTGTAAGATGAAAATTCTCTTTGAATTTGTTGAACCTCCCCAAAAGAAATAAATAAATATTTTGTTGTAAAGAGTATACCATATTTCATTACTGAGTGGAAGTACGCAAAGTAAGCTAATTTTAATGTATGAGAATCACTGAAGGAGGACAGAAGTCGTAATGCATAGCATGCGGAGCTCAGTTTAGGGGCAATTTCATCTATGTGGGTTTTCCAATTTAGTTGCTTGTCAATTTGTATACCTAAAAATTTAGAAGCATTTGAATCTTGAACAGAGTTACCATGTATGTCTATTGCAAAGTTATGCTGTGCGGCATTAATGGTAGTAAATTTTACAATATTTGTTTTATTAATATTTAGTTGCAAACCATTTGCATTGAACCAAGATTGCATTAATGTTGTTATGTGATGCGAGGTTTCTTTAAGTCCATCTAAACTTTTATGCGAAATTAATAGTGTTGTATCATCAGCAAATAGAAATACTTGTGCCAACTTGTTTAAGCTTGGTGCAAGATCATTTATAAAAACTAAGAAAAGTAATGGTCCTAAAATAGAACCTTGGGGAACTCCTTGTTTTATAACTTTACTCCTTGAATAATCAGGTATATTTGAATTAGGTATCGATATTTTCACTTTTTGTACCCTGTTTGTTAAGTATGAGTGAAACCATGTTAATGGAGTTCTCTGAATGCCATAATATTTTAATTTGTCTAGCAGGATTTGGTGGTCTACACAATCGAAAGCCTTAGATAAATCGCAGAATACCCCGTTTACATGTTTTCTTTGATTTAATGATTCTAATAACCCATTAGTGAATTTATAGATAGCATTATCAACTGATATTACCTTAAGAGGTAGAACTGGAACTTAAAAATTCAATGCCACAACCGGGATTTGAACCACAGACCTTCCACTTGCCGGGCGGACGCTCTAACCACTGAGCTATTGTGACAAACTTCCAGAATGGCATTAAATTCTCAAGCCAGTTCGTATTTCTCCTGGTCTGTGGTTCAAATCCCGGTTGTGGCATTGAATTTTTAAGTTCCAGTTCTGCCTCTTAAACTTTGCCCACACACGGCTTGTGTGTTTAAAAACACCAACAGTAAGTTTGTTGGCATAAATAAATGATATTACCTTTCTAAATCCGAATTGTTCAGGGACTAGAATATTATTTGATTCTAGGTACTGCTGTAGCCGGTTATACATAATTCGCTCAAAAATTTTTGAGAATGTGAGTAGTAGAGATATTGGTCGATAATTATCTATTTTGGTCTTTTCATCTTTTTTATATACAGGTTTTACAATTCAGAATTTTAGCCGATCAGGAAATATTCCATATTGCAGTGATAGATTACATAAATGAGTTAGGGGGATAGTAATCGCTTTAGCAGTGCTTTTAATTATTCTGCTTGATATTTCATCATAACCTGCACTGTCTTTCAGTTTAATTGATTTTATAGTAGCCAGTGTCTCACCAGGTGTGGTGGGAATGGGGTTGAAACCAGTGAATGTTCTTCCAGCAAAAGCATCGTTTAACATTTTATGTGCATTTCCCTTGTTCGCATTGTTTAAATTCAAATTTGTGGTTATGTTTATGAAGTAGTTATTAAAGCTGTCTGCAATTGCAGTTGTGTCGTTGATTTTGTTATTGTTTACTACAAGAGCTGTGGGGTTGTCATTACTTTTTGCCCTATTTGTTTCATGTTTGATTATGTTCCATATGGTTTTAATTTTATTTTGTGATCCCTTTATCTTTGAATTATAGTAGTGTGCCTTGGCAGTTTTAACAACTCTGCTAAGAATTTTGCAATAGTTTTTATAGTATAATTTTAGCTCGTTATTACTACTATTTCTGCACAGTAAGTATAGATTTCTTTTCTTTTTGCTAGAGATTTTAATGCCCTGTGTCATCCATGGCTGTTTTTGTATGGATGAGCTAACATATTTTATAGGAAAGCATGCATTAAAATGGTTTATATATATGCCTAGGAACAAATTGAATGCAGCATTAATATCACTTTTGCTGTATATGGTGGTCCACTCCTCTAGTTCTAACAATGAATTAAATTTACTTATGTTTTCATCATTCACTTCCCTTACTCTTTTCCGACATCTTGATTCTGGGTCATAAATATTGATTATACATAAAACTTGGGCATCGTGGTCTGATAGTGCATTTATAAATGGAAAAGTTGTTGAAGAGTTTAACCTATCATTGCCTATGAAGATATTATCTATGGCTGTACTAGATTCATTATGAACTCTAGTTGGGAAATTCACTGTATGGTATAAATTGTATGTCATTAATAGCGACATTAAATCTGTTTTATTTGCAGATTCTGTTAGAAAATCTATATTTACATCTCCACATATGATGAGTTCAAGATTTGGTTTATATAGATAATTTAAAGTACACTCTAGTTTCTTAATGAACTCTTTGACATTGCTAGATGGTGCTCTATATATACAGACTATGTAGATGTCTCCTAATTGCCCTTCAAGTTTTATGCAACAAGCCTCAAAGGTTTGCTCTACACAGAAATTACTAATATCCAGCATGCTGTAGGCTACTTCTTTTTTTACATATGTACATGTGCCTCCTTTATGAAGCATTTCCCTGCAAAAATATGCCCCTAACTGATAACCTTCAACCCTGAGTTGACCAATTTCATGTTTATTTAAGTGATGTTCATTAAGGCAGAGTATGTTTGGTTTCTCACCAATGTTGTCAAGGGAACTAACCAGTTCAAGTGTTTTGTATCTTAGTCCGCATATATTCTGGTGCAAAATTACTAGATTGTTGTGTTTACTATTTCTTTTACTTTCAGCATACTTCATATTGTCCGTATTATTTACAGCATTGTTTATATCTTTATTGCCCTTAATGCACCAATAAAAATTACTGCAAATGGTGCCATCAATTAGTTTCCCGTATTTTGTAAAGCAATTTTTGGTTTCTGTGACACAATTTCATTAAGGTACTTACTGATATGGGAAGCTAGAAGATCTTTACCTTTACTATTGAAATGTAAGCCATGCCTGGTGAACATATCTTGATTATATTTTGATACGTCAACTAACCTCACATTTCTAAATCTGGCACATAGTTTATCTAATTTAAGATTTGAGTCTTTTATTTGGTTATTCACACAGAAGGCTGGAATTAAGTCATGCCTAGTAGGGAAATTCACAACTACTACATTTGTTGAGGTTAGTTTCCCCAGAGTTTGCCTTATGTTCTTTATGGCTTTTTCACTTTCATTTTTAAATATATCATTTGCACCACACATTATCACTACACCATCACGATTGTCCATTTGATCTGATGTAGCGTCGATATTTCTCAACACTTCAGCTGATGGGGCTCCCGGTTTAACTATTCCAATTCTGGATAGTCCACCATTCGTTGTTACTCGTTCCGCGAGACCTCTTCCGTGGCTGTTTGCGAAGATTGTCACTTTTCTTTCTTGTTTAGCAGGATTTCTTGGTTTGCTTTTATTTGTAGTTGTATGGGTTTCCTTATTAGTCGCAATCTTGATGTCGCCATACGTGTTCCCATCCCAATTTTGGAGGATTTCAAATCTGTTACTTAAAGGAACTAGGATGCTACACTCGCCTGTGGATCTGCTGCATCTTATTTGTATGTTTCTCTTCGGTTTTCGCCATTTATTGTCCTTTAGTTGATTTTGGTGTACTTGCTCGCTACGAAAATTCCCGCCTTGCTCTGTCACGTCATGTTTCTCGTTTTCTTTTGAGAGCAGTGCGACTTGAGCTTGGAGTTCTTCGTTTCCTCTTTTAAGTAGGATTATTTCTTCCTGAGCCTTTTTTAGGTCTATATTCAAAAGATCGAGTATCAGCTGCAAGGACGCTATTGTTTCCGCCTCTCGCGCCGGGCCGTTATTGTGTGCTTGTCTCATAATTCCATTTTTCTCGGCTTTTGTATTATCGAAAGTGTTCCCTTCATTTCCTTCACTTGTACTGCCTCTAATACACATATTGTTGTTCTCCTTCCCCTCTACTTGTACACTATTAACTGTAATACTTTGAAAATGTTGCCCACGGCTTCTCGTCAGAACACCACTTGACGCCATTTTGTAAGGATGGTCTGATTGAAACTTGATTACAATTCTATTGTTTATTTGTCTGCTCGGTTGTCTATTTTAAAGCATCTTGATCTGATCCATCACCATGGTATCAGGTTGAGTATTGATGCTTTCCCGACTAGTCCCGTTATTAGCCTGTGTGTGGAAGCTGCTGAAGCTGCACTCTCTTATCAGCGTGATGTTCTTCTTTGTAGCTATGCTTACAGCCTTTCTAGTCTGGCGGGACATCAGTCTGTTACCTTATTTTTTAACAATTCCTTGAACCGTCACTACTCAACGAGGTCCCTGGCCCTGCTCCTTCCTGGCATTTGGTTTCGCTGCCTGCTTCGGCTGTTGGACATCACCTTACCGGCCAGCTTTCACAGAGGAGAAACCAGATTTCCACCCTGACTGTGTTTGCTGCCTCCTGTCGATCTGGGGTTGCTGTACCTGCAGAAGTCAACAATGCCCGTGTTGTCTATTTGCTTGTCCTTTTTGTCTCTTAGAGCGCATTTTGCACACCGCAATTTTATATACACTAATGGCTCTAGGATGATCACGGAGTAAAATGTGCTTTTATTCATAATCGGCAGAGTTTTAGCTTTCGTCTGTTAGCGCAGTGCTAGATTTTTACAGCTGAGCTTTTTGGTATTTACCAAGCTCTTTTATATATTCATCGGCAAACCTTGTGGCACTGGGTCATTTGTTCTGACCCCCTGAGCACCTTGCAGAGCCTGTGGGTGCTGTACAGTTACCATCTGCTCGCGCAGCGTACCCAGTACAGCCTACACTCCCTTGCTGGTGCTGGCATTGATGTGTCTTTTGTGTGGGTGCCTGGACATGTAGGCCTTCCAGGGAATGAGGCTGCTGATGCTGCTGCAAAGGCAGTAGTTTTAGGTCCCATGTGTTTTAGCTCTTGTGTTCCCTCTGACGATTTTCGCACCATTTTACATAGTGTTACCCTGTCACGGTGGAGTGATAACTGGAGTGCTGTTCAGGGGAACAAACTTTGGGAGGTGAAGCCCCTCCCTGTCACCTGGAGGACTTCTTTGTGTTCTTGCCGGCATGAGGAAGTGATTTTAGCTAGTCTTCGTATCAGGCACTGGTGTTTTAGTCATGGTCACCTTTTGTCTTCTGGCCCGGTGCCGCTTTGTGCTCATTGTAATGAGCCCTTGACAGTTTGCCATTTATTAATTCAGTGCTAGTTTTTATCTCAGTTACATGTGTCCATAGTTCTTGTATGTAGCTACATGTGGGTTTTAGTATTACTTTTAGATCTACTTTTAGCATTACTGGCACTGTCTTGGTGACCTTTAAATTCTCATAACATTTTAGACAACAGGTTAACTGCTTGCACTTTTCAAGTTCCTTGTTTTGTTAGGGTGCTAATAACCACTACTACTATACACACACTAACTTTTGATAACACAGGACCCTGTCATCCTGTTCATTTACACATACTAACCTAGGCATTGTAGCCTACACAATACAGTCATCTGCAAATAGGACAAAATTAGACACAGATACAATAGCTGGGGGCTTAGGTATTCTACATGCATCAATTTGTAAAAGTGGAGAAGAGTTGAGATATGATGCTAGATATACCTGGTGCAGGTGTAGTAGCCTATATGATATGGGCATCTGCATTAAGGTACATAGGAGAAAATTTGACACAGATGTAATAGCTCTGCTGTTAAGTTGTTGTGTCAATGTAATTTGTAAAAGTGGTGAAATAGTTTAGACATGTTAAGCTAGGCTTTGTAGCCTGCACAAAAAGGTCATCTATAGAGACATACAAAATTAGGCATAGGTATAATAGCTGCTTATCTATATTATCAATTTGTAAAAGTGGAGAAAGACTTGAGATATGATGTTACAAATACCAGATTATTGTTGGCAGGAGATGTTGCTTCTTTGATAACATAGGACCTTGACATCTGTTCATATACACATACTAATCTAGACATTGTAACCTAATATGGATTAAATTTCGATAACACAGGACCCTGGCATCCCGTTCATATACACACACTAACCCAGGCATTGTAGCTTAACACAAGCTAAATTTCAATAACATAGGAGCTTGTCATCCCATACATGCACATGCACTCACCTAGGCTTCGTATCCTACATGATTCAGTCATCTGCAGGACAAAATTCCACAGTGGCATAATAGCATGTAAATAAGCTATTATACATGCATCAATATGTAAAAGTGCAGAAATATTTGAGATATGGTGTAATAAATACGTCAATAAATGGCTGTTGATGTCAGGGAGTAGAAATTACCTGTCTAATAGCATGGGAACCTGTCAACCCCTACATCACACCGTAACCTAGGTGTTTTTAACCTAAAATGTGTTAAATTTCAAGGAAACGGGGCCCTGTCGTTCCATTCATATACACATACTAGTTTAGGTGTAAGTTTCTTCTTCTGATTACCCTCCCCTTATGTAGGACTTACACCCCGTAGGACTTACAAGCCAGTGCCTAGGGTCAGATGTCTGTTGGGGAGCACAGGAACCTATGGACCAGATGGAGTGAAGACCTGGAAGCGGGTGGTCAGCCAAGCATCAGGTATGAGAGTGAGGAAGAGGATGATATGAAATGCAGGCGAAATGGATGATTGGAAAGGTGATAATGGAGCAATTGGTGGAATGAGTGGTGGGGAAACTGGAGCACCTGGAGAAAACCCACCCTGATGCTGCTTTGTCCACCACAAATACCACATGTGGGTCCCTGGGATCGAACCCGGGCCGCCTAGGTGGTAGACGAGTGCGCTAACTGCTCGGTCACGGTGTAGGTGTCATTATAATGGGCTAAATTTCGATAACAGAGGACACTGTCATCCTGTCCATGTACACACAGTAACCTAAGCAATATGGTCATCTGCGAATATGCATAAAAATAATTGAACACCTGCGTCAATTTGTGAAAGTGGAGGAAGAATTGATGCCACTAACCAAGGCATTGTAACCTAGCACAATCTAAATTTTGATAACACAGGACCCTGTCATCCCAATTCATATATATAGACTAACTTAGGGGCCGTAGCCTAAGTGATATGGCCGTCTGTGAATTGAGACATACAACAAAATTTGATGCAGGTATAATAGTTTTATCCTACTGGGGGTTGGATGGAGATGATGTAGTTTTAAGGGTGTTCAACTACTTGGTCATCAGTGCTCTTTGTCCCAGGATCCTACTATGGCATATACGGAAAGTGGTGCTACCAGGATCCTGAGCCACTCTCGATTGGGTTCCTCTAATAGATGAGAGAGCATATACCAAATGTCCAATCAGCTTTGGTCTGCACATGTATTTGACCTCCAACCTTATACCACTATGAACAGTCTCTTGGATACCTTTTGTGCAGGTTGTTAGTAGATGGGGAAATGCAAAGCTTGACTGGGTAATTGTGTAATTCCCGGCCCCTAGTTATATAAGACTTGTGTTTGTACCTGCTGATAATGGTCAGTCCTGGGGAGGGCCATTACTTGAGCTGATATACTTCTGAAGGCAATTGGGTCTCTGTCTATACACTGGTAAGTAAGACCATAGGGTG
Organism: Tenodera sinensis; assembly: GCA_030765045.1. Lineage (NCBI taxonomy): Eukaryota > Metazoa > Arthropoda > Insecta > Mantodea > Mantidae > Tenodera > Tenodera sinensis. The sequence continues at coordinate 22,554,219 of CM060962.1, read as the reverse complement.
AGCAAGGTCCTGGCCAGGACTAACATATCCTGGGGTGGCATCCTGGATGTGAGCATGCCATTGGAGACATTTGCAGTGGTGGAGGATATAATCACTATGGTACAAAAAAGCCTCACCAAAATATGCAAAGTTAAGAGTAACAGAAGTAGAGTTAAGTGGCCTTCACTACTTGGTTATTACTAAGACAGAGGAAGGAAAGAAATCTACACTGGTGAATCCATTTGTCATCCAGAAGGGTCTTGAAAACAATAACTGGTCCAGTTAGGTCTTGCAGCAGATCACGAAATGGTATGCTCCTGGTCGATGGTAATTCAGCATCCCAGGCAGCCAAAATATTAAAAGCCAACTTGTTAGCCGGTATGTGTAGAGATGCACAGAACCTTGAGCCCCTCGCATGGTGTGATAAACACTTGTGCATTGGACGATGTGTCCAGTGAACTTAGAAGAACTAGGTGTTATTCTGTGTATTGGGTCAGCGGAAAGAGCATGGTAAATACCTGCCCACAAGTACCCTGTTGCTTACCTTTGATCGGGTAGATCTCCCACAAAGGATAAAGTAGGGAATGAGGCCATTAAAGTTAGGTCATATATACCAAACCTGCTCTGATGTTGTAAGTACCAGCACTTTGGCCACATGAGTAGGTTTCTGCAACGGTGAAGATACCTGTGTCGACTGTGGAGGCATTGTGCACGACGATGCATGTATATTGCCACCCAATTGTGTTAACTCCAGCAGTAAACATACATCAAGTTCCCGAGAATGTCCCCGTTTTTTGGAGGAAAGAGCCATACAGGAGATCTGGTTTAAGGAGGTGTCCTTCTCAGAAGCCTGGAAACTCTTGCATTTCCACCAACCCTCTATACTGAAGCCTGGTATCTATAGCTCAATTGCAGCTAAACTGGTACCTTGTTGGGAAATTGCAACTCAAACTAGCGATCCAAACAGAGCCACATTTTCAGGCAAGATTCTCATAGTTAGATCATGTCCAAAACCATTGACATGATCGCCTAAGTCTGCACCAAACTTTACTAAGTCCATAGATGTGCAGAAAACCTCGGTGAGGTTGCCACCAAAAGCGTCAACTTCCACAAGTAAGACTGTCAAGATTGTGATATATGATGCTTCACTGAAAAGTTCAAGACCAATTACAATAGATCCGAATTCCTCAACCAAAGTAATGAGATGACTCTCAGTAAATCTAAGGGAAAGAAAACTCCACATGAATCCCCTAGTAGATCCTCTTCTGAGGAGTCTTCAGGGATGGAGACTGAATGATGACTTTTATCTTCACCAAACTCCGTATCCAATTGGTTCGATGCAATCAAACCAAAGTTCTCTACGAGGAAATGGAGTAAGAATATCATGCCCACACTGCAAGAGCGCCAGTGAAAAAGAGGCAGCATAAAGGTCTGGAAGAAGGTATTAGCCTAACACATAAGAATCAGGCTAAATTAAATCAAATACTGCCTACTTCAAGGAAATGGAGAGTTATCTTTAAGTACTTATCCCATAAAAATACTACCAAGGCTATCCTACAATGGAACATACATGAAATTAGAACACACGAACCAGAGCTTGAACTTTTGCTCAACATCTTAATCTAACAGTTTGTTCACCACAGTTGGCACTTTCCTTACAGTGGAATGTCATCTCTAATTTATGCTCTAGTGACCACTTTTCATATCTTATTAGCCTCTTAACACAAGATACAAGTTCCACACATATACCTAGAGCTGGAACCTTTATACCTAGTGAATGCTTTGGCGCAGCATCTCACCGATTGGATTCTTTTGGCTGCTGAGGAATCTTTTCTGTGATCGACTTCCCATCCCTGTCGGTTTGCTGTCTCTTAGTTGACTGATGAATGTTGGAATGCCATTCATGCTCAAAGGTGTGCTCTTAGGGTTTTCCGTCACCCTACATTGGATACCTAGTCCAGTACAAGAAAGTGCATGCCAGGTCTAGGCAAATCATTAAGGATAGCAAAAAGACATGGAGCAAGTTCGTAGGGTCATTTAACTGACATACACCTTCCTCAGCTATGTGGGAAGATCTAAGGTATGTAGCTGTTAAATCTACATGCCAATTGTGGGCCTTAAAACAACTACAGGAGCTGTTGTTGATCCGCTTGGTGTGGCCAACACCTTTGGCAGTGCTGCCACTCAAGTGTCTCAGATAACTACTCTCATGAGTTTCTTACAATTAAGAATCTGGTGGAATTTGAAGGTTTCGTGTTTCATTCTAGAAATGTAGATTATGATCGCCTTTTCACCATGGTGGAGTTAGAACATTCTCCTTCATCTTTGTGAATATTAGCACCAGGACCAGATGGTATTCATGTACAGGTGTTAATAGCTTTCTCCTGAAGGAAATGCATTGCTGTTCAAGGTCTATAATCATTTTTTTAATTTAAAAGGTGAGTCAATTAATAACACTGAACAACACTTACAACATAATTTTCCGGAATGCGTTTCGAAGGTTAACTTTCCTCCATTATTAACCAGACAATAACTGGTTTTCCATGGTGTTTCATGGTGCGGATGGCGATGCTTCTTCTGATGTTTCTTCTGGTAACGGTTCAATGAACTTACTGAAAATGTCTTTCTGAGGAATGACGAAATTAAATACTCAGTTTCTATTTTTTAAGATGAAGATTTGTTCCCATGTGGACAGTTCTTGTTTTCCGGTTATGTGTTTGAAAAGTTTTGGTTCTAGCTTTATGTCATGATTTTTTGTCCAAAAGTGAAACGCAACTGCTGATTTTTCTAATTGTTTACTCTTGATGTTCCTAACGTGTTCCTTGGATCTAATTTCTAAATTTCTTTTGGTTTTTCCTATATATATTTCATTACAGTCACTGAATTCAATTTGGTATATGCCAGATTTTTTGTTAGGTGGAATAGCATCTTGGATGTTTGAAAGTAGTAGGTTTTTTATGGAGTAATGGTTTACTGGTGCACAGTGTTATTGTGATGAAATGTAGTGTGCCATTAAGCTCCAGCACTACAGCCTTACCGCCCAGCCGCTGTGTCCCCCATCTCGGAAAGTAAAAGTATTTTGTTGTTTGACGATGCTGTCAATTGCCAGGTTCACATCAGCGTTGCTGGTGTGCCGGTATTTCGTCCCACAGGAGTTCTTTTACATACCAGTAAATCTACTGACATGGAGCTGTCGTTTTTAAGCACACTTAAAAACCATCAGTCTGGGCCGGATTTGAACCCACTCAGTAGGCCAGCGTCTAACCAACTGAGTCACCCAGACCGACTCCCCCATCTCAGCCCACTACAGGCATTATTGGTGGGGTGCAGCACTGGAGAGTGGGACGTGGTCAGCATCCCAACCAGTTATGCAGTCTTCACAACCTGGGGCGCTACTTTTCCATCAAGTAGCTCCTCAATTTGACCCCCCAGGGCTAATGAGGTTTAGTGCACCCCATGCCAGACCTCCCAGAGGGGATAAAATCCCCATGCTGGTACCTGGGATCGAACCTGGGTCCTCCGTGCCAGAGGCAGGCGCGCTTCCAACTGCGATATGGAGGCAGTTAGTGTGCCATTACATTTACTAATTTTTAGCATTCTTTTACTGTGGTGTTGCCTTTGTAGCATAAGTATGTTCCCTGTTTATGATTTATAGAATTTTTGTCTTTCATTTCACATATGTCAGGATATTTGAAATATGTCTAAACTTCAGGCAGCAGTTTTAATTGTCGGAAGTACTCTATCTGTTTCATAAAAGAACAAGTGAATTAGAGCACAATGTAAAATTACCTCACTTGTGCCTGTTTAATGACAACTATTGAAATACAAATTCCATGTATTGCAGTATCAATGATTTACTATTAAAACAGTTTACATTATTTTAATGTTCATATTTGCCCTATGTCTGTGCTATTATCAAGAACATTTTATTGTGGACTCTTTCCAGTAAAATCGGAGCTTATTCAATAATGGCATATTTTTAAAACTCCATTTAACCCTTAACTTGTGAGGTGCTTTTTTGAGACATAGTTTGTGAGGCATGAATTAAATTATTTTGTTGTTTAACAATGCTGTCAATTGCCAGGATCACATTAGCATGACCAGTGTGCCAGAATTTGGTCCCATAGGTGTTCTTTTACATGCCAGTATATCTACTGACATGGAGTTGTCGTTTTTAAGCACACTTAAAAACCATCAGTCTGGGCTGGATTTGAACCTGTGTTTGTGAGGCATGGTCTAATCAGACCTTTTTATCTTATTTTTTTCTTCAAATTTGCATATATCTCAGATCTGATGTTCTGGTTATACAGGATATTATTTGGTGACCAATAGTAACTAATAAAATGCTATATGTTGACAAAACTCTGTACATGTACAGCTTGTCAGAAAGCAAGATCACTTTGTGCTTCCAAAGTTAGATGGGCTCTCACAAGCATTAAGGCATTGTACTGATCTGTGATTGTGAACAGTATTGACATGAGTCAATCTTCCACACAATAATTTCAAGTAAAATACAAATGATAACAATCAGAAGTGTAAATAAGTGCTGGGTTTGCACAGGTTAAACGGAATAGAGTCGGAGATTGTTTTCCCTGGATGAAAGTTTATGGAAAACAAAATCAAACCATCATCTCACAGTATCCGAGTGGTTCTAGGCATTGAATACAAATTAAAAATTGAAGATAGTGTGCAAGATCTGAACCTAGATAGTGTATTGTGCACGTTCAAATCTTGCACACTATCTTCAATTTTTAATTTTAATGTTTTTGTTCTTTGCATGACTAACAACCAAGTAAAGAGTGAATAAGGAAAAATTGAAGCTATTAACAGTGAAGCAACAAGATTCTAAAGTGAGAACAAATTAGAAAGAGTGAATTTCTAAATAAAAGAAGGAATCTAAACTATTTTAGTGTTAAAATTCATATTACTGTTGCCTTAAGAGTTTTCCCCTTTGGCCTAAACAGCCTTATATACACCTGAGACACATTTCCATCTCTATTTAAAAGAAAGGACCAGGAAAGTGACAAGCCACCTTGAACTCAGCTGCAGTTGAAAAGGATCTTTCTATTTCTGCATGATAATTCCAGCAACTGGAAGCAAGGCAGCAGTCAATATTTTGGTTCACAGTAGCCTGGGAACAGCAACAACGTGCCAGAAAATGGAGGTCGGATTGCGCTTTGGGAATTTATTTGTTTCCCGCTAACCAATGATATTTTTTCTTGCTTGCGACTAGAGAGAGCTCTAGCAGCTGTTTCATGACATGGCCACCTTGATTAATTTCTACAGTGAAAAGTCTAATACAACTTGAATGTAACATGCCATGCCCGGGAACGGAAACATAAAGTTAAAACTTGACCAAGTCTTCTTTCCTGTTTGCAGTGTCTGGGAAAGCTTCCTGTCGGTTGTGAACACTCCCATTTGAATACATGGGTTTCAAGTTTTTTGTTGGTTATTGTTACCACTATTGGTGGTTGTGAACCAGCTTGAAGACATTTATCATCCTTCCAAGTAGGAAGTCTTACAAACGGTGCTATTTCTCTTTTCTACTGTTCCCTGCTATTGCTGAGCCCAACGCCTCCCAGTTCGTTCTAGTAAGTCATGCCTGTGAGCAGCCTCAGGCAGCAAAAATCTTGTGTTGATCAAAGCTAACACAGCAATACTCCTTAAAAACAGCCATATTATTTCAATTGAAATAAAATCATCAACAGCATAGTGTACCCTAAAAGGTCAAACAGTTGCTGAGAGGACTGTTGTGTGTCATAACTAGGGCCCAGATTTTTAGGTCCTATAAACCTTTATTTTAGGTTTTTTACATGCCTAAAATAGGTTTTTTTAGGTTTTTCACATTCCTAAAATAGGTGTTTTTTAGGTTTTAACTTTGCGAATCAATAGAGGTACAAATAATTTTCTGGTTTGCTTACTTTATTGAGATATAAATCATACAGCATACAGATTATCCATTTTACTGTCTCTTTTGTTGATTATTTTTTGGCATTGCTATATATAACTGCATAGTACATACCCAAATTTTCTGGTGTAAACGACTTCCTATTATAACATATCACATTCTTGTATAAAGAAAAAGTTCTTTTAACGGAACATGATGTCATAGGAGCATAGGTCATTGACGCTAATGCTGCAGGTTCTAGGGATATTTCTCCAGTATACTTTTCACCTTGCAGTATTGAAGAGATGACTTTCGCACCATTAAACCCAGAATTATGTTGAACAATTCTCTGCAGCTTTGAAGAACATGCAACTCCCCTGGTCCAGGTATTTCTTTTCTGGAAACATTGTCGAAGATATCATCCATAGCACGTTTGAGTGGCAGGATTATGCTTTCCAATGCAATTATAGCTTCTGGAATACAATAAAAATGCGCCTTAATATACGGAAGGGAAGTGACGATGGTAGATGCCTTGATCCATTTCTTGGCCTTGGAGATGCAGGAAGCGTCCGTTTCATCAAAGTCGTTTGCTATTCGTTTAATGTCATTTAGGTGCTCAGCATAGTAAAAGGCAGCAGACAGCCAAGTTCCCCTGGCGGGTAAGTATCGGCTCAGGTGGAAGAGGAGTTGCTGGTGGTTTCTCTTTGAATAACTGTATAAGTGTTGGGGCTTTCAAGAAAACCTTCTTGACCGAAGACATCACGCTGTTCACATCATCAAAATGGCTTCTAACCTCCTCTGCAAGGCGGTGCAGGCCATGAGCCAAGCATGTAACATGCTTAGATAGAAGGACTGGAGAACTTCCCCTGCCTTCATCATGTAGGCAGCACTACTGGACACTAACAACAGGAACTTACTATCCTGATTCTCTTCTGGCCACAATATGCGTAAAGTGTCCCTCACTGCACAGGCTATAGTTAGTTTTTTCTATTTCTTTACCAAGAATTAGATGAGGGCTACCTTGTTCTTTTGGGTCCGGCTTCCCTACTACCACATTCACAATGAAGCGGCCGCAAGTATCAGTTGTCTCATCAACAGAACACAGATATAGTGATCCCCTATATCTTTTCTTATTTCATGTAGTGTGTTCTGGTAAACAGGAACCAAATAATTCTTTCTTACAGTGGATTCTTTAGGTATAATGCAGTCACTGATCTCTTTTAAAAATGTTTTCATGGTCGGGTTCGTTAGCACGTTCTATGGGACGTTTGCAGATACCAACGCCCGGCAGAGGCGAAGGTTAAAGTTAGCTTCAGGTTTGCCAACTGTGGAAGAAATAAGCGTCTGCCTACTGATGCCGCTGGACTTATTTCTCCTAGCAACACTAGCAATATTTAAAGCTGCAGATTTGTGCTGCTCATTATGGGATTTCTTCTCACAATTAACCTGAAATTAAAAATACAGATCCTAAATACACTCCAGTAAAATAATGCATGCAGTGTTAGGTTATTTACAAGAAACTTACTTGTTTTGAGCATACCTGACAAAAGACTACTCGACCATCTGCAGTAAAGTTGGGATCTGTAGCAATACATTGTAAGTAAGTGCGATTTAGGTATTGTTCCGCTATATAACAATTCAAGTTAAAAAGTATTGCAGCAACGATTCACCATACATCCTACTTGTTGAACTCTCTTCTTACAACTGCAACTGCAAGCTCCTCCTTACCAATCTGTGCTCCTGACCTTCTGCTTACTGCCTTAAGGAGTCACCAGATGTCATAGATGTGCTGCCTCTTAGCGGTATTACACTGAACTACCTCAGCCCTAATGCTTGTAGTGGTAGAAATAATATTTATATAATAGATTTCCAAGGAAAAATAACTCAATTTGAATGAGGGAAAACAACTATTTAGGTCATTTTAGGTCTCAACGCTTCAAATAGGCATTTTTAGGTGCAATGAAAATCATATATTCTGCTTCAGAATGTGTGAAATGAACATATGTCTTGAAATTAGTTAATTAAATGGCAAGGAAAAAAATAGGTTAAATCCTAAAAATCCGGACCCTAGTCATAACTTACGGGCAATTGTCTTGAGTAGAATAAAATAACTTATAAAAGCACTCCTGAACCAAACATACATTATTGATGTTTCTTATTAGGGAAGTATAATAAAATATAGGTACAGAACAAATCAAATGCAAGGTAAGACATGCATATTTTTAAATAGCTATTACATATACAATTAAATGTTTATGAAATGAACAATCACATGGTATAGTTTCTTAATCAGTAGAAGGATATTAGCATTTTTTCCCTAATTTCCCCACACTGTGGTTTTCTATGTCCATTTGGGTGGCTCGGTTGGTTAGATGCTGGCCTACTGAACCTAAGGTTGTTGGTTCAAATACAGTCCAGACCGATGGTTTTTAAGTGTGCTTAAAAATGACAGCTCCCTGTCAGTAGATTTACTGACATGTAAAAGAAGTACAGGAGGCACACTGGCGATGCTGATATGAACCTGGCAATTGACAGCGTTGTTAAACAACAAAAATAATTTTTAATATTTTGTGCTTTCCACACATTAACACAATACACACAAACACCTATGCCCAATGTGGGATTCGAACCCGTGACTCCTTCCATGGCAGAGGACAATGAAAGGAAGGGGAGTATATACATATAGCTTACAACGGTTTAATAATACTTAAAATGTACATTTGTTAAATTATATTCATAAAAACGGAAACAGAAAATATGGGATTAAAATGTAAACCTAGAGATGGGAGATGTGAACCTGCTCTCCATCTTCAATTGGCTACAGCTGCAGCTATATGTATGAGTGCTGTAGGGAGCCCTAGTGTCTTATTCAAACACGTGCTTTCACTCATTCTTTGAAATCCGTTATCATCTATAGGGAACTTGATCCAAAGTGGAACTTACACATACTCTGCTTTTCAAGAGTGTGGGCATTCTTTTTTGAGGAGTTATACATTTTATAGTACCTGTGTTAATTCAACTGAAAAAAATTAAGAGAAAATTATATACACTGATTCCAAGTATTGTACTAACTAGATTAATAAAAAAAGTAAATAATTTATTGCATGTTTAGAAATGAAAGGGGGAGATTGAGCAATGGAAAACAATATATATGATAATATATTCTGTTTTTCGCATTTTTACAAAAGCAAAGTATTTGTTACTGATCATCCTCAAATGCGATATATTAAGATTAAAAGGAGAAGCATTATATATAGTGATGTCCTGATCATTGTGAAGGTTTTTAGTTGCTTTTATATATTCAGGTAGACAATCACTTACAACTAAAAACCTTCACTTACTTGTAGAAGTAAGTGATTGTCTACCTGAATATATAAAAGCAACTAAAAACCTTCACTCAAATGCGATGCTTTGGAAATAAAAAAAAACGTGTGTTTATTATTCACAGCTTTCATATGTGTTTTTGCATCCTGCTTCTAATGATAAAAGGTTCTCATGACCACTTGAACTTGTTTCTTCTTTAATAAATTTTACTGTGAACATTGCTTACTGCTACATCTTCACTATCTTCCTCAAAAATTTCAGAATCACAATTATCTGAATCAGAATCTGAATTGTCATCACATACCTTCATGCAGAAGTTCTCCTTACATTCGCCAACATCACTTGCATCATTTAGCGACGGTAGTATTACAGAATTAGTCTGAATTGCATGGAATAAGTGCTGCTATGCATGAATTTAACTTCACTTGAAGTAACGTAAATTGTGAGGTGCCAGCACACGCTAATAATAATGCCATAGTTCTCACTAACAAACAGATGGAGATAAACTGAAGCCTCAGCAATGCTCAAAGGCATTAGTATGTAATGTAGACAGAGGTGGGCATCGCCAAATGCAAAACAAGGTGCCAAAATAAAAGTTTAGAAATATTGATCGGCCTGGGAGACTGCACCACACAAGCTAAGGATTAAAGTGAGTATGTGTAGAAAGATCTACTAGTTAGCACATGAGTTATATGTTTTAAATATTGTGGTAAATGAGAAGTTCAGTTACTTCTTAATGTCACTTCACTCTTGTAAAATACATAATTCACAATCGTGACCCTGCAGCTCAGAACTGTTTTGTTCTATTGTAACCTTGACACAAACACTGCTCAACTGTACACAGCTTGCCCTGATCATTCTAACTCACCAACTAAACTGACTGACTGAACTTTAAAACTGATTCAGACTGCCGGTTCACCTGTATAGTCGAGAGTTTGGTACCAGCGATTTTTATCGAAATCAATGTTTTGCAAAGGTTCAGGTAACAAAGCTCTGCACTCCAAGCTTCTCAAACTGTTTGGAAATGGTGTTTGTTCTTAGCCACGACATGTGTTACATAGCAACGTAGTGGTGAGAGGTGGCTGACCTTGAGCCTCCTCTGATGTTCAGCTGCCATAATATTGTTGCACATAAACAAAATTTTAGGTTTCTGTATTAATTTATGTGAAATTGCTGTGTAATATCTTAATGCAGATAAAAGTAATCATTTAAAACACTTTCTGAGTCTGATTATTCTGTGGCATAATATGTTTGCAAATTAATATAATCTAATCTCTTCTCATTAGACATTTGTGGTTCTTCGTATTTATTGTGTATTGTAGAGGCTTATTAAGAAAATGTGATAACTTATTTTTTCTAGTTTATAGTACGTTAGGGTCTTCTTGTCCCTTAATAATATTTAAATATTTTTACTTAAAATCTAAATTCAATATCAATTAACATAAAACAGAATTTACTTCATGCAACCATTCATACCAGCCTTCAATTAAAAGACTAATGATTATGCTACCTTTGTACAGTTAAAATACTGCGGCCCTTAAAAATAAGTTTTTCGTTAATACATAAATGTGTGCAATGTTATTGTATTATATCATCAAATTTTAATATCTTCATTTTCATTAGCATCTCATTGTTAAAGATGAAGAGTAATCATGTTGTGTAATTTCATTTCAGGAAACACAGTTATGTAGGCAAATTAAAATTTGCAAAAATTGAAACTACAGGAACAGTGAAGAAACTTTTTGTAGCCACTGAGCAAAATGTGCTGGCTGCGCTGCATTTAAAAGCAGGTAAAGAAATTGTATTTGACAGCCATATTAGAATACAATACCTTGGAATTGACAAGTATTGCTTCAAGTGCAACTTTATCATACATACCTTCCCTTCATCATTGAGGTAGCTGGAAATTTGTCTCAGACAGGGGAGAGGGGTAACAAGATATGAGGGGCGTTTGGAAATGATTTACAATTATAGTTTTTTGTACCTTATTTATTAATGAACATGATTCAGTGTTCATAGGATCTCTCAATATACTTCCCGCGGAAATCAGTACACTGCTGCCAACTTGTTGGTTAGTTCAGTATGGTGCCGCAGAACCATTGTTTTGTGATAGCACCCACTCGTGCACAGCTGCCTGCAGTTTGTCGATGTTGCTGAATCTTTTACCTCACAGCAAGTCCTTCATGTTGTCAAATAAAGCATAATCAGATGGAACGAGATCTGGTGAATATGGTGGGTGTGGCACAGAATTGAAGCCGAGTGATGTTAACTTTGCAGACACACATTGTCGTGCTGGAGGAACTCTCCTTTCAACCACTTTACCTGTCACTGTTTCTGAATCATGCGTCTAAGGGTGTCACAGTATACCCTGCTGTTGGCAGTTGTTCCTTATGGAAGCCAGTTCATCAGCAGTATGTCACAAACGTCCCAAAAGCAGATGATCTGCAGATGGAGCAGCACATTTTTTGGGCCAGGGACTCCCAGGATGTTTCCATTGTATGAATTGGACTTTATTCTCAAGTGTGTGGTAGGAACGTCATGATTTGTCGCCAGTTACTAGTTATCTAAAAAAATCTGGATCTTCATTCTGCATTTCCAGTAGTCGACAACAGACTTTAAATATGTTCTCTTTTTGAACCTGTGTCAAGGCCCATAGAACCCAATGTGCATACACGTTTGTCATAGCCAAATTGTCATGAATAATGCTGTACAGGTTTGTGCAGCCGAGGTCTGTTTGGCATTCTGGATCATTGAAGCTTATGTGCCTATCACCCATAATCACTTCAGACAACCTCAGTGTTGCTTGGAGATAACAATGTTGATGAACAACATTCTTGCATGCAGATTCCTTTCTACTGGTGAAACCAGCGATCCAGTTGAAAATCAAATCTTGTACAGGACCTTCTTCTTTACATACTGCAGTTAAACATTTATGAACATGTACTGTTCTGACTCCTTTCTTTCACAATTCATCTTTGTCCATAATAGTCGCCTTCCATCTTGCTTCCTTGCATCTAGCTTTCTCCACTAAACAGCAAACAAGCGCTATTCCCCCACTATATACTGGTTCACAACTACCATCTAGTATCTGTGTGGGTACTAATATCAGTTCATCATCCCATGAGAGGATATGCCTGTAGATTGAACAGTATTTTTAAAATGCAATTGTGAATCATACGCCCCTCATATATTAAATGTTATTCTATATTTTATTGCTATTGTGGTGGTGGTGTATTTGGGAAAATTATTCATGCATAAAATAGAAAAAATACATTACATTTTTATTTGCATACCAAAACGATCTTATTGTGCAGTATATCCAGGTAGGAAATCCCATCTACAAGCTACAGGAGGAAGTGGGGCAGTGAGTCTAGGCTGATGGTGCTAGTAACAGTCTCTGAAACATGTTTCAATAAATTCTGGTGTAAAAGTGAAGCTAGAGTTATAAACATTTAAATTTTTGCATCTAAGTGTGGAAACAAATGAATGAATTAATTAAAAAAATAAAAAAGAACTTCACTGTTTTCTCAAAAGAAGAATTTGAAGTAAAAATATATTTTGATACAATATGTTTTGATCAATGGATCATATGGTCCACCATGACAGTGTTGATCCACTGACCCGTTAGACCAATATGTTCCAGCTGAGCTGCTCATGAGTGAGCAGTAGTGTAATCACTGCCTTGCTTGAGTAAGCCTGCAACATGCAACACATATCTGCTCTGGGGCAAGCTGTTGTCACGGCACAATGGATACTGGCAGAGACCTGCGGCGGAGAATGAGTGTGTTGCCTGGCTGTGAAGAATGTAGGAGATATTCATAAGACAAGTTTCAAAAACAGATTGAAAGAAAGAAAACTATGGATGGACTAATCCACGTCAAATCGCACACCCGTAAAACACGACTTTTTCGTAGGAGGTTCAAATATTTTATGAATAATAGGCATAAAATAAGGAGACCCATATTTTTTGGTTTCCGTATTTTTAAATTACTTGCTTAGTTATGGCCATTAGAAGTTAAGCAATTTCTGCGCGCACCATAATAGAAAATCAATTTTTACTCTAAGGCCATATAGAGTTGACAGTTGGGGTTTGGCACACTGGAAAGGTTAAATACAACACTTTTAAAACTTTCGACCAATCATTATTACACACAAATTTTGGACTGTTTTTTGATGCTATATTTTGTAAAACCAAAAATAGAATTTAATCGATGTGTTAAAAATCTATTAAAAAAAAAGTACACACGTATTCTCTGACATTTTATCTATAAAATAACACATTAAAAACTATGGAGTGAGCCTAAGTACATTTGCTACAATTTTTTTTTCTAAAGGCCTCCAAGCGCTTACGGAGGACAGGAAGTAGTGATCCATTTGTACAGCTGGATTCGCTGTTCTTGGCCCCTGGAGGAAGTAAATGTAAAACTTGAAAGCGAGTAGCGAGCCAGGTGACTGCAGACAGCATGCGAATTGGTGCATCAGCTTCATATGCTACTCACATAACTTCTTCTTACTAAGGCAGTACAGTCCATGCAGAAAAATGTCTCTACAATGCACCTTCTTTCTGATACTCCTAAGGCATCTGATATGCGCTTTTGAACTTTTCGAATTTTTTTGAAAAAATCTTTTGATAAGCAGTTCTTTGCGTTTAATTTCTTTCTTCATGTATACTCATGCATTTGAAACAATTTCTCTGCTCTGACTGTGTAATGTTTTGATCCCTAATTTAGAACGTACAGGTGGCATAATTGATTTACGCTATGATAAATGTCTCACAAATCCATTATACCATTATATTCACTCCCTGTTGCAAAGATCTATGTCTTCAATTGTACGCTGCACTAAAAAGCACCTGTGAATTAGCAAGGACTGTCTCAGATCATGCAGACATCATTGCCTTCCCCCTTCCTCACCATGTTGTGTATGGTTTCATTCGCAGAATTATACAATATGAGCTGATGAAAGAGAAAAGCTATGGCTTGGTCTACAGGACTGCCAGTCAAGGTCAGGGGCAAAGAACGATGGGTTCAGCTATGCTTTAAAATTACACTCCTTTATTCCTTTGTTAAAAACTAAAGCTTTAGTGAAACAATTTTCTTTCGAAGGAGGTAGATGAGTAGAAATTTAAAGTTTTGTGTTGTATGTAAACATCAGTTTAAAATGCATATTTTAAAAACAGTTTGAAGATGCTAATAGTGTACATCTAATAGTGTCAGCTAGCAGTGTTCTCCTTACTGTATTGTTGTAACGTTCATGGAACCTCAAGCAGTGAACAGTTGCCGTAATGGAAGGTACCAATTGTGCGAGGTTACGGTAGCCGTCACTGCTGCCACACGATTCTGCTGCACTGATTTGTAAGTTAATTACAACTGAACTATTAGAGACTCCATTCTGATTTTTTCTGAGAATATACTTCATAGTATTTTTAGTTCTTTTTTAGATTTTTAAATGGCCGAGTTTGTTTTATTATCTAACTTCAAAGATTTAATGTATAAAATAAAATATTAATATAGTTAATAAAATTTTCTAATAAATACCTCACGAAATACTGCAATTTATCTTTAATTTGAGCCAAAGATCAAGTAATTTGCTTGATTACAATCAGAGGTATGATTGATTGAAGGGTAAGGAGTGCACGATTTTTGGGACATTTCAGAAATTAATATCTGCCAAAATAATTTTTTTTTATAAAACAAAGAAACCTGGATCAAATGTATTTTGTTCCAAAACACAAAAAAAAATTTCAAGAAAATCTGAGATATTAAGGTAAACTTTTACCATATTTTGTGCTATTTGACGTGGAATGACTCAGATAAAGAAAAAAGTATGAGAACAAAAAAACGAGCAAACAAGTATGAAGAAGTATGAATGAAATGAAAGTATGAATATTAATATCTGTAATGGTTTATGTCAAACAAACCTACAGTAATTTTATTTTCAAGTACATGTTTCCATATGTGGATTTTCAGTATCCAAGAGTTCTTGCTGTGCTTTGCCTTTCATATTTTTGTAAAGAGCTGAATGCATTGTTGTATAATGATGCTGTAGTTCCATTTCCTAGTTAAATGTAGTACTTTTTGACACACAAGACATTGTGGGAGTCATTCCTTTTCAGTAAAGGAAAACTGTTCTTCCTGTGAACTAGTCAATGGTTTGATATAGTGACACAAAATGTTCTGGAGTTATGGGAAGGAGCGCAACTTCATGACTGGCGGGACATGGACTTGTGCTATGCCATAGCAACTATGGCGTTTGCCCAGTGACGCATTGACAGTCATCCTCTGCTGACACTCCTCCAGCCATACTCCACACAACGCTGCTACGGCTTCACATGTACTCACACTCAAACGTGTTTATTTGGAACAGTCTACATTAGACAGTCTGATGAAGTGTTTTACAGTGATTCTACCAGGTGGAAGGTACTGCATCAGCCATATATTGTCAGGGATTTTACACAATGAGTTTAACAAATATGTCTAATACAATTATTGTCAGTAAAGAGTTGTTTTACTGAAAAAAAACAATAAGTTGTCAAATATTTGCCATCTAGCTCCTTGACGAATAGGAATATATGGTTTATTATTTCATTAACCGTCGCACAAACATTGTGTGAACAATGCTGTAATGCCTTTTTATTGGAATGAATTTAGCCTCAATTTAGTGTTAGACCTTCATGCAAAGTCTAATTTCTAAGAGAAATTCGGCAATGTCATGTTGCATATTCTCACATTGATGGTTGAGGCAGACTTTTGCAGACCAACCCCATCGAAAAAATAATTTTTTTACCCCAAAATATTCGTTGGGCATATATAAATACTATTCAAATTTCTAGCTTCCAAAAATGCCTCAAACCACCAAAAAAAAAGTTCAAAGTTCCACAAAATACCAAACATTTTAGAGATAATGCTCACGAAAAAAGACATTAAAACGCAGTTTCTGTACACTTCGCCTCTTCTCTCCTCTTCTACACTCTCCTTGTCCCCAACCTTTCTCGATTTGATCCTCAAACCTAAAAAACTAAGCTACACCTAACCTAACCTAACCAAAGCTAAGCTAACATGGCGCTCCCAAACATTACCAGCCGTAACATAAACAAACTTCTACTACAGTTGACCAAAGTAGACAATAAATATCTTTTCTTCTTCTTCTTCTTCTTCTTCTTCTTCTTCTTCTTCTTCTTCTTCTTCTTCTTCTTCTTCTTCTTCTTCTTCTTCTTCTTCTTCTTCTTCTTCTTCTTCTTCTTCTTCTTCTTCTTCTCCTTCTCCTTCTCCTTCTCCTTCTCCTTCTCCTTCTCCTTCTCCTTCTCCTTCTCCTTCTCCTCCTCCTCCTTCTTCTCCTTCTCCTTTTCCTTCTCCTTCTTCTCCTCCTTCTCCTCCTCCTCCTTCTTCTCCTTCTCCTTTTCCTTCTCCTTCTCCTCCTCCTCCTCCTCCTCCTCCTCCTCCTCCTGACTATCCTCCCCTTACATATAGTGGACACAGTTTACCGGCAGTTACCAAGAGTTCAAAATGGCCAACACTACACTGAACAGCTGAAGAAAGAATCGCAAAAGCGGTTCTGCCAACGTACATAATGGCATTTCTAACCTCAAGTATCACAGGGTTAAAGTAACATACTTTCAAACGATAATGCTTGAACATCGTTACCACACAACACATGATAAACCCACTCACCTTCGGCAAATCTTGTTCTGCAATAACACTTTTGGATAAAATCACTTCCGAGCGCTAAATATCGTAATATATACGAGATGCACTACTGTGTAGTGAACACAAAAATAACAACAGTAACTATAACAGCATATATTGCTCTAAAAGAATTCAAGACAAAACCAAGCAAACATGAGCAGCGCGTCCACAGATTAATTAATATGGCGTCTAAACAGAATCTTGTTTTAAAATCTATCGGTTGGCCTTTCTGCAATGCGTTCATACACAAGGGCTTCTGTGTCAACATAACAGATGCAATAATACCAGCTATAGCCATAACTTTACCGTGGTTATATGTTACGAACAGTTGGCAGCACTAATATAACCTAAAGGATGGAATATCACCAAATATAACCAGACTGCACCATAATGGGGGGAAAGTGTCAAGGTTGTTTTTGGAGTATCTCAATAAGCTGTGCCTACTATAGGACTTACACCCCCTAGGACTTACAAGCCAGTGCCTAGTGTCAGATGCCTATCGGGGAGCAGAGGAACCTATGGGCCGGTCAGCCAAGCACAATGTATGATAGTGAGGAAGAGGATGATATGAAATGCAGGCAAAATGGATGATTGATAATGGAGTAATTGGTGGAATGAATGGCGGGGAAACTGGAGAACCTGGAGAAAACCTGCTCAGATGCCTCTTCGTCCACCACGAATATCACCTGCAGGTGCTGCCTAGGTGGTAGGCAAGTGGTCTAACCACTCAGCCATGGCGCCGCCATAATACTTCCAGACTCAGGAAAAGATGAGGAATAATCTTGGCTGGAGAAAAATTCCTATCCCCCTGCCAGGAATCGAACCCGGGACCCTTGCAAAACAGGCTGTTGCTCTACCAACTGCGCTATGGGGAAATATCTTTCTCTGATGCAATATTGGGGAGCTTTATGACTATGGGGAACACTCTGGAGTAACTTTTATACCATTTCAATGCCATTTTATTAACTTTTGACGGGGTTGGTCTGTGGAGTTTTGCCCGATGGCAGATACTTTTGGATGAAGGGGAGGTATCACCTGGCATTAATAAAAGTGAGGGGGAAGGGAAGTGCAGGCACCAAATTCATGTGCCTTGTGTAAGCACTGGTAGGTGGGATGGCAGCTTCAGCTGTAATTTATGACAAGGGGTCATTAGTTTTGTTTCATCCTAGTAATCTACTAAAGAACACAGTTATTTTAGGAAAACGTAAAGCAACACCTTTATTTATTTGTGTATTAAAGACAATTACCATTGTTTTATCTTGTAATGGATAATAATAATGCTCATTATAGGGAAAATCTGTATCCATTTATGTCAGCATCATT
This sequence comes from Tenodera sinensis, assembly GCA_030765045.1. NCBI lineage: Eukaryota > Metazoa > Arthropoda > Insecta > Mantodea > Mantidae > Tenodera > Tenodera sinensis. The sequence continues at coordinate 22,536,021 of CM060962.1, read as the reverse complement.
TTAACCCTGAAGTATGTGGTTTCAATTGTTCATTTTTCTGCCTCCTTAGTTATGGGAAATTGAATCATCATTATTACTTGAACAAATACATAATTTCAGTAACATTCACACCTGTAAGATGTAACAATTTCATTTGTGTGAATTTGGCAGAGAATGTGACCACTTCACTGGTACAGTAAACACACAGAAGTGTTTTGTTTACATCTGAGGCAGTGCTGGCCTAAAAGCACACGTTGGTTAGGCATTTTGTTTATATCTAAAGATGGTGCTGACCTTGAAGCACACGCCAGACACATATAACAAAGGCTGCTAACACGTGCAATGCAGCTCTCATGCCATTTACATTGCCGAAAAATTAACATTTTTACAAAATTATTAAACCTACCAAAATGAAACTTAGTATTTTATATTTCTTACACCTGCATCTATTAGCCAGGTTATCTTGACTGAAGCAGTGGCTTCCACCCTGTACGTCATTCTGCTTTCAGTTAAGTGCTAACTTATTCTTTTTTATCTTTCTGCGGGTTTTGCATTGTTGTGTCAGTTGATAAGTCATTTTGATAGGAACAAATAGGCAGGAACAAATGCATTACAAGTATTTTAGGTGTAAATGAATGTGGTTTTTGGTAGAATTGGCAGTACTTTCACTTAATACTATAAATTGTGAGTTGCCTAGATAGATAAATCTTGGGCCGTCTGATTCATCTGGTCTATTATGGACAACATTTAAATTGCATAAAAGGGTGTTTGCTTTTCCGTTATGAAGTTTAAGATATTTGGAAGGATAAGAGATCATTAATGGCAACGTAAATGTCCCAAGATTTTCCAAAATTTTGTATTGAGGGTAGAACCCATAATTCTTCTTTTTGGTTTGATCGGTCCTTCAAGCAATAACCTAAGCTTCAAATTCATGTCCAGGTTCATGTTCAGGTTAATGGTGCAGTGTTATTTAAACACCTTTTACTTAAATGTGGTTTTTTAAATGTTACTGGCAGCAGTAGTGCTAATGGTGCTATCATTATTGTGAGACACATTATTCTAACTTTTATTTCATTCCCTTTGGTGCTTGGTTTATCTTGGTGCTGAAGAACATTATTTGATCATCATTCATAGTATAACATGTATCACTTCTGTTGAGTTTACTGGTAAGAATTTTATGTTCCCTGTACAATAAAAAATATAGCAATTAAAATAGCCTTGTATCAGCCTAAAATTGATCATATGCATCAGTTGTCTATTACCAAAGTGGCCTAGGTTTGATCCCAGGCAACCACATGTGGGATTTGTGGTGGATGAAGTGACACTGGGGTGGGTTTCCTCCAGGCTCTCTAGTTTCCCCCGCCATCTCATTCCACCAGTGCTCCATCTTTATTCCATGTATCATCAGTGTCACTACCTGTGGTGCCGTATGTAGTAAAAGCAAGTGTTAAGCATTACAAAAAACAAATAAGTAATCTATTTTTGATTTCAAATGTCTTTTTTTTTTACGTTTTCTTGTATCATAGTTTGTAAAATTCTAGTTTTAATTGGAGTAATCATAGAACAGTAAACAGGATGGCATCCATTTGTAACTGAACCAAATTAAGTTATATTCTTGGTTGTTTTTTCCCCCCTCCTGCTACGGTAGGTACGGGAAATGGCACTCCCAGGGGTTCCGAGCCACACTCTCGATTGGGTTCCTCTAAGGGGTGAGAGAGCATGTGCCAGACGCCCAATCAACTTTGGTCCACATATGTATTTGACCTCCAACCTTAAACCCTCCTGAACAGTCTGATGGATACCTTTCGTGTATTGGGTCCTTCTGTCTCTATACTGGGAGGTGAGACCCTAGGGTAAGCAAGGTCCAAGCCAGGACTCTTACATAAGCTGGGGTGGCACCCTGGAAGTTAGCATTCGTTGGAGACATTTGCAATGATGGAGGATAGACTCATCATGGTATAACGAACCTCATCAAAATACGCAAAAACGAAAGTAACCAAGTCAAGTGCTCCTTGCTACTTGGTTATTACAAAAACAAAGGAAGGAAAGACATTTATGTCAGTGAATCCATTTATTATCTAGAAAGATCTTGACAAAATGACAAAATAACTGGCTGAGTGAAGTCTTGTACTAGATCACAAAATGGCACACACCTGGTTGAAGCTCATTCAGCATCCCAGGCAGCCAAAATATTAAAAGCCAGCTTGTTAACCAGTTACCCAGTACATGTACAGCTGCACAGGACCTTGAACTCCTCGCGTGGTGTGATAAACACTCGTGCATTGGACAATATGTCCAATGAGGTGATTGAGGAGAACGTAGAAGAACAAGGTGTGATGTCTGTGTATTGGGTTCAGCGGAAGGAGCGTGATGAATACCTGCCCACACGTACCTTGATCCTTACCTTTGATCAGGTAGATCTTCCACAAAGGATTAAGGTAAGGAATGAGGCCATTGAAGTTAGGTCAAATATACCAAACCTGCTCCGATGTTATAAGTGCCGGCACTTTGGGCACAGGCGCAGTTTCTGCAACAGTGAAGCTACCTGTGTCGACTTTGGAAATTAAATTATTCTGTTGTTTAACGATGCTGTCAATTGCCAGGATCACATCAGCATCACTGGTGTGCTGGAATTTTTTCCTGCAGGAGTTCTTTTACGCGGCACCGTGGCCGAACGGTTAGCACGCTCGCCTACCACCTAGGTGGCCCAGGTTCGATCCCAGGGACCCGCATGTGGTGTTCGTGGTGGAAGGGGCGTCAGAGCGGGGTTTCTCTGGGTGCTCCGGTTTCACCTGCCACTCATTCCACCAATTGCACCATTATCACCTTTCCAATCATCCATTACAGTGCATTTCATATCATCCACTTCCTCGCTCTCATACCTGGTGCTTGGCTGACCACCTGCTTCCCGGTCTTCACTCTGTCCGGCCCATAGGTTCCTCTGCTTCCCGACAGGTGTCTGACCGTAGACACTGGCTTGTAACTCATACAGGGTGTAAGTCCTACATAAGGGGAGGGTAATCTGAAGAAGAAGAGTTCTTTTACATGCCAGTAAATCTACTGACATGGAGCTGTCGTTTTTAAGCACACTTAAAAACCACCAATCTGGGCTGGATTTGAACCCACTAACTTGGGATCAGTAGGCCAGCGTCTAACCAGCTGAGCCAGACTGACATTGTCAACTGTGAAGGCATTGTGCATAACGATGCAAACGATGCATATCTCCTGCCAGCTGTGTTAACTGCTTTCATCAAGTTCCCAAGAATGCCCCCGTTTTATGGAGGAAGGAGTCATCCAGGAAATCAGGGTTAGAGAGGCGTCTCTCTCAGAAGCCCGGAAACTTTTTGCATTTGCATCAACCCTCTATCCCAAAGCCCAGTACCTATAGCTCAGTTGCAGCTAAACCGGGACCATGTCTGGAAATAGTAATTCAAACTAGCGATCCAGATGGGACCACATCTTCAGAAAAGATTTTAGTAGCTAGATCTCATCCAAAGCCATTAACATCATTGCCTAAGTCTTCACCAACATCTACAAAGTCTGTAGTTGTACAGAAAACCTCAGCTAGATTGGCATCAAAGTGTTGACCTCCACAAATAAGACTGTCAAGACCCTGATATATGATGTTTTACCGAAAAAGTTAAAGACTAATTACAATAGATGCAACATTGTCAAACAAGGTATTGAGATTGCTTTCAGTAAATCTAAGAGAAAGAAAAGTCCGCATAAGTTTCCTAGGAGATCCTCTTCTGAGGAATCTTGAGGAATGGAGACTGATTGGCGACATTCATCGTTGCTGATCTCCTTTTTGAATCTGTTCGATGCAGTCAAACCAAAATTCTCTATGGGGAAACAGTCCTCCTCGGTGGCAAAGATGGAGCAAGAATATTGTGCCCACAGTGCAAGAATGCCAGTAAAGCTCCAGAAAAAGGTGTTAGCCCAACACATAAGAAAAGGGCTAAATTAAATCAAATCCGGTCTACTTCAAGGTAATGGAGAGTTATCTTTAAGCACTTATCCCATAAAAGTACTACCAAGGCTATCCTACAATGTAAAATCATGGATTTACAACCCACCAACCAGAGCTTGAACTTTTGCTCAATAAAAATGAGCTTTGGTCATATGTTTGCAAGAGACTAAGCTGCGTCTACAAGACCTATTGCGAATAAAAGACGACACTTCAGTGTGATCTTATACCTTGTTCCTGCACATGGAAACACTCTGGAATCTGTAGGGATTGTACTGCCATCCATCCAATTTACTATTTGCAACATATATCTGCCTCCATCTGATGACCTCATTCTCACTTATTAAGAAGATCTAGTTTCCCACTTGCCAACACCTTTTCTGTTGGTGGGAAACTTTAGTGTACATCACCCACTTTGGGGTTCAACTTGGGCTTGTGTGAAAAGCAGTCTCATCACTGATTTCATGGATAATTACAACCTAGCTCTCCTCAACACTGGAGCGCTTACATTTCGTTCTGATCCTTCAATAGCTTTTCACACCTCGATCTAGCAGTTTGTTCACCACAGTTGGCACTTTCCTTACAGTGGAAGGTCACCTCTGGTTTACACTCTAGTGACCATTTTTCATGTCGTATTAGTCTCTTAATGCAAGATACATGTTCCACACATATGCCTACATGGCACTTAAATCATGCCAACTGGAACCTTTACACCCAGTTGGCTTTATTTACTTACAAGCACGACTCAGTAAATGCTTTGGATTCTTTCAGCTGCTGAGCAATCTATTCCACAGTCGACTTCCCACTGTTGGTTTCCTGTCCCTTGGTGGATGGATGAATGTTGGAATGCCATTTGTGCTTTAAGGCATGCTCTTAGGGTTTTCCAATGTCACCATGATTGCCAACCCGTACGATAATTATGGGGTGTACGATAATTTCAATGTATGTAGTTCGATATCGGCGAAATATTTTCACTGGTTTGTTACACCAGCAAAATGAAATTAATTACAAATAGCAATACCACTTTTGCCCCTATTGCCTGCCTCTACCCCTCTAAGGCAATCGTTTCGTACCCTATTAAGCCTCCTACCCTTTATACTCTTATTGCCAATGTGTCCAGATCTGGTAATCTCAATGAAGAAGGCACTGTTCAGAAAACTGATGATCAGTGGAGAAAACTCGGAATACGTGATATTCCGTGTGAAATAAAGAACATGCCTGAACCTGGCAGTTTCTGGAGTGCTGTTAAACACGTTACCTTGGTGGAAATACTGATTTCAAAGAACTGGTGGAGTATGCATTATCAGAGATTTCATTGCCCCACAGAAACACTTTTTGTGAAAGAGTTTTTTCTAAACTGTGTTTAATAAAAATCAAAGTTAGAAACAGATTGGCGCTAGATACGGTAAATGGACTTATTTGGTCGTCTCAGCTTATGAAAGAATGTGGTGGATCCAAAAATCTGAAAGTCACCGAGATGTTAGTTTATCTCAACAACAAATGTGTGTAATGCTGCGACAGTTGAGGAAGATGACTAACTTTCAGATGAATAGTGCTAGAAACGTAAGTACTACATTTGTAATACTGGTTGAGGTCATCAATCTTCTAAGTGGATATCATAAACATCATTACTATTACATTTTCATAAGGATATACTCATATTTTTATTGTATCATTTGGTTTATGATGCATGATAATTTTTAATCCAAATCTATAATTTTGAGTTTGGTTTTGTGGGTTTAAGGGCACTCAACTTCTAGGTCATCAGCGCCCTTAAAAGATTCATGGCAATAGCCAGATATAAATTTCACTCAAAAATAAAAATACTAGCAACAAGAAAAATATACACAAAAAGTAAAAAACTGACAATAACCAGATATGAAGTAAGGTGATAAATATGTCAAAAAGCATAAAGAGATAACTAAAATTTTAAATCATCAAATTGATATTGCACTCCGCTAAAAACTTAAAAACTGTATCAACCGCTGTTTTGTCGTCCGCTGAGACCTCTGCAAGTCTGGCAGGCATCTGCAGAAAATCCCGAAGGTGCGCTAGAGAGCAACACTCTAGCAGCGCGTGGCGAACTGACAAAAGGTTGTCACACAGCGGACATAGAGGGGCAGGGTCCCTTTTAAATAGGTAACCATGCAAAAAATTGCAGTTCCCTATTCTTAGTCAAGCCAAACTAACCTCCTCGCGGCGAGATATGCGACAGGAAGTTACCCAGTTTATCGGAAGTTCTTTCACTTCTCTAAGCTTATTACCGCGGAGAGCTGACTACTCTTCCTGCCAGGACGACAGCACCGCTCTCCGAACTTCATGCCTAAAGTCTTCCGAAGTAACACGTGAGATGGTAACACTGGGTTCTGTAGTTGCCGTTTTTGCTGCCAAATCTGCCATTTCATTCCCCGGCAAACCTACGTGACCAGGAATCCATGCACACACCACGTCAACGCCAGAAACGTGTAAAACATGGAGGGCATCCTGGATACGTAGTTCAATAGGGTGGGGGTTGTACAGCTCACAAAGGCTCTGAAGTGCACTAAGGGAATCGCTCAAAATCAGGCAGTCACCTAATTTACGACGACGCACATACAAAACGGCTCGGTAAATTGCATAAAGCTCTGCAGTAAAAATGGAAGTGCAATTTGGAAAACCGAATGTAGGTGGTTCGGTTCCATAAACATAAGCACATCCAACACCGTTGGTGCTCTTGGATTCATCGGTGTAAATATATCGACGGTCAGTGTAGCCCGACAAAAATTCTAAAAAAACGTGCGGATACTTGAAATAGGTATTCGTGGACTTCTGGTGTACGGTCATCCCAAGATGACCAGATAACCAAGGGGGGTAAAGCTTCTCGCCCTTGGCGAACATCCTAGGCTAGGCAGTTCCACTCCAAGCTTCATTAGAAGACCTTGTAAACGAAACCCGCAGGGCTTAGGACTAAGGGTGCTATTCCTATACCGTTCTCTTAGTATGGTGGTGAAAAAAGAAGCGAACGTTGTGTGCTTAGGCATACATCTAAGCGCACAACCATAATTTGCCAAGAGAATCTCACGCCGATATTGCAGAGGAGGTTCTGCGGACTCGGCGTAAAGGCTCACTACTGGGCTTGTTGTAAAAGCCCCTATTGCAACGCGGATGCCCTTATTGTGGACCGCGTCTAATCTTCTCAGCACAGATGGTCGTGCTGACGAATAAACAATACACCCATAGTCTATTTTGGATCGGATCAATTGGCGATACATTCGCAATAAAATTGTCGCTCCCACGGTTTGCCATTTAGTACTCGCATGATAATTAGGGAACGGTCACATCGTGCTCTTAGCTGTGCAATATGCGACGACCAACTAAACTTCCTGTCCAAGATCAAACCCAGGAAGCGCGTCTCATCTGCGAAAGGAAGTAAATCTGGACCGAAACGGAGCGAAGGTGGTAATCGTCTCCTACGACGCCAGAAATTAACGCAGATTGACTTCTCAGTTGAGAAAGGGAAGCCGTTTTTGGAGCTCCATTCTCTAAGGTTGTCCAAACAAGCAGGCGCCGTTGTAAGAATGTCGTGCGCTGAGAAGTGCAGTATACAGCGAAGTCGTCTACGAATAGGCATGACGAAACTCCAGGTGGAACACATTTCCAGATGGAGTTAATTGATATAGCAAAGAGCGTGGTACTTATACCGCTCGCACAAGTTAAAGGCATGTGAACGCTGGCCAGTGCTCAAGCAGAGCGTTGTTGCCAAGCGTAGTGCGTGTACCGGCAGAGGTTCTGTACATAAGACCGCGTGAGATGCGTGTACCACATTCGGCAGCGCTGGTAGGAGGGGCAAGCTTACGATTCGCTGGAGTCTGCAGTACGGCCCGCCTCCATATGCCTTTAACTTTTGCGAAGATTATAGTACCGAACCCTGAGGTACTCCCTCCTCCTGAACAAAAGAATTAGAAAAAACCGAGCCGACCCTTACTCGAAAAAAGCGGTCCTTCATAAACTCCTGAATGAACAGTGGTAGGCGTCCACATGTGTTCCAGGTATAAAGGCAATGTAGAATCCCTGCTCGCCAGCACGTATCATAAGCCTTCTCGAGATCGAAAAATATGCCAACGGTTTGACAGTTCTTCATAAATCTGTCCATTATTTGTGTCGATATTGACACAAGATGGTCTGCAGTTGAACGACGTCGTCGAAAACCACACTGGATGTTAGTCAATAGGTTACGACTTTCTAACCACCATACCAATCGTCCATTGATCATGTGTTCCATCACCTTGCAAACGCAACTGGTGAGGGAAATAGGACGATAGCTGGAGGGAAGATGACGGTCCTTTCCAGCCTTCAAGATGGGAATAATGGTGGCCTCCCGCCAATTTTCTTGGAGTATACTGTCAACCCAAACACGATTATAGACCTTGAGCAGGAATGCCTTACCTTCAGGAGAGAGCTGTTGTAACATTTGTACATGAATACCATCCGGTCTTGGTGCTGATAATTTCGAAGATTTAAGAGAATGTTCTAGCTCTGCCATGGTGAAAAGGCGATTGTGATCTTCTACGTTTCTAGATCAAAATACGAAACCTTGAGATTCCACCTGAGCTTTAATTGGAAGGAACTCAGGGGAGTAGTTTCCCGAGCTAGACACCTGAGCGAAAGCACTGCCAAACGTATTGGCCACTTCAAATGAATCAACAACAGCTCCTGTGGCTGTTTTTAGTCCTCCAATTGGTATATGGATCGTTTTAGCTGCAACACGCCTTAACCTATCCCACACAACCGAGGAAGGTGTGTGTCGGTTAAATGAAGCTACAAATTTGCTCCATGATGATTTTTTCCAATCCTTAATGACTTGTCTGGACCTGGTGCGCATTTTCTTATATTGGATTAGGTTATCCAACGTAGGGTGACGTTGGAAAAACCTAAGAGCATGCCTTCGAGCACGAATGGCATTCCGACATTCTTCATTCCACCAGGGGATGGGAAATTGACAGGGGTGTGAAGTCGACCGCGGAATGGATTGTTCAGCAGCAGAGAGAACCGTCTCTGTGAGATGCTGTGCCAAATCATTCACTGAGTCGTGCTCGTACGTAAAGACAGCCAACTGGGTGTAAAGGTTCCAGTTGGCATGGTCCAAACGCCATCTGGGCATACGTGTGGAACATGTATCTTGCGTTAAGAGACTAAAGACATGGAACGTGGTCACTAGAGTGTAAATCAGAGATGACATTCCATTGTAAGGAGACTGCCAACTGAGGTGAACAAACTGCAAGATCAAGGTGCGAGAAACTATTGTAAGAGTCAGAAATGAATGTAGGCTCTCCAGTGTTAGCAGAACTAGGTTGTAACTGTCCAACAAATCGGCAATGAGCGTACCTCTCGCACAAGCGCGACTTGAACCCCAAAGTGGGTGGTGCGCATTGAAGTCTCCCACCAACACAAACGGTGTTGGTAACTGGGAAACTAGATCTTCTAAATCAATGTGCGAGAAGTCATGGGACGGAGGCAAATATAAGGTACAAATGGTGATCTGGATGTTTGGCAATATAATCCTTACAGCAACTGATTGTGTATCAGAGTGTAATGGTACAGATTCTATATATATATATATATATATATATATATGTCATCTCTGACAAGTATCATAGCGCTGCCATGTGCCGGAGCACCATCTTCTGGTGTGACATCACACCGTACTGGGGTGTATCGCCTTAAATGGAAAGCGTCTTGAGGACGCAGCTTAGTCTCTTGCAAACATGCGACCAGAGATTCGTTTTCTTTGAGCAAAAGCTCAAGTTCTGGCCATTGAGTTCTAATACCACGTATGTTCCAATGTAGGATAGCCATATTAATATCTGTGTGGGATAAGTATTGCAAGGTAACTGTGCATTACCTTGTAGTAGGCAGTGGTCGGTTCCCAGCATAGGCAGGATCTTCTTGCATCTCCTCTACTGAGGAGATGTGTCTCCCCATAGCAAACTTCAGTTTGAGAGCCTCGAACCGATTGTTCATGCATACCGGCAAAGATGAAAGCTGCCGGTCTGTATCCATCCCGGAGGAATCCTCAGAAGAGGATCTTCGAGGGGATGAACGCTGGCTCTTCTTTCCCTTTGGTTTAATGGGAACAGACACGTTTTCTTCTTTGAGGAAGTTGTCTTTTACATATTGTTTCTTGAATTTCTTCGGTGAAGCAACATAAATAATGGGCTCATTCTTGCCATTGTTGTAGACTGGCAATTTAGACGGTGGCCTTGTAAATGTGTTCTTTTCCTTTACGGACTTGGTAGGAGAGGTAGATTTACCTGTAGATGTTGAAGGCTTTGGAACTGTTCTTGCTACGAGAGTTTTTTGTGAAATTGTGGCCCCGGTTTGATTGCTGGTTTGTGTAACGATTTCCCGCTTCTCTGCCGGCCTGGCTGCAACAGAGCTATAGGCACCAGATTTTGAAAGGGGGGAGCTGTTGGATACGCAGGAGTTTCTGAGCTTCTGAGAAGGACACCTCTTTGACTTGGATTTCCTGGATCGTCCTTTCCTCTATAAAATGGGGGCATTCTTGGGGGCTAAACTTTACTCATCTATCCATCTATCTTTCATCTTTGTGACTATCTGCACCAGCATCAGACAGTATTCATATACAAATGTTACAACAGCTCTCTCCTGAATGAAAGGCAATCCTGCTGGAGGTCTATAATTGTGTTTGGGTTGGGGTGTTGTTCCTGAAAAATGGCAGGAGGCCACCTTTGCACCCCTTTTGAAAGCTGGTAAGGATTGTCATCTTCGCTCCAGCTATGGTCCTATTTCCCTCACCAGTTGCATTTGCAAGGTGGTGGAATGCATGATCAATGGGCGGTTGGTAAGGTGGTTAGAAACTTGCAACCTACTAACACCCAGTGTGGTTTTCAGTGAGTTCAGTTGTAGATCACCTTGTGTCAGTGTCGACACAGTTCATGAATGAATTTATGAAGAACTGTCAAACTTTTGGCATATTTTTTGACCTCAAAAAGGCTTATGATACATGTTGGCAAGCAGGGACACTAAGTTCCCTGTACACCTGGAATATGTATGGACGCTTATCACTGATCTTTTTTTTTTATTTTTTTTTTATTTTTGGTAGTGTTTAACAACTGCTTTTACTATGTATGGCACCACGGACGGTGACACTGATGATACATGGAATGAAGATGGAGCACTGGTGGAATGAGATGGCGGGAGAACCTGGAGGAAACCTGCCCCAGCGTCGCTTTGTCCACCACAAATCCCACATGCGGTTGCCTAGGATCGAAGCTGGGCTGCTTTGGTGAGAATTAAATGGTCTAACCACTCAGCTATGGAGTGGCCGTCACTGCTCATTCAGGAGTTTATGAAGAGACTGGAAGACCTCACGGATTGGTACTGTGTGTTATACTGCTTGCTGTAGTAATTAATTTCTTCTGGAAATGACTTCCACCTGGAGTTTCATCATGCCTGTTTGTAGGTGACTTTGCTGTCTATTGTACTTCTCAGCACGCACTGTTTTTGAAACGGCACCTGCAGCAGTGTTCAGACAATTTTCAAGAATAGAGCTCAAAAAAGGGCTTTCATTTCTCAACTGAGAAGTCAATCTGCGTTAATTTCTGGCACCATAGGTAACGATTCCCACCTTCACTCTGTTTTGGTCCAGATTTACTTCTATTCGCAGATGAGACGTGTTTCCTGGAGTTGATTTTCGATAGGAAGCTTATCTGGTTGTGGCATATAGTGCATCTAAAAGGACAATGTGACCATTCCCTGAATATCTAGGGGGTACTAAATTGCCAAATTGTGGGAAGCCGATCAGACAGTTTTGCTGCAAATGGATCGCTCACTGACCTGATCTAAACTTGGTTATGGATGTATAATTTATTCTTCAGCAGAACCATGTGCGCTAGGAAGATTAGACACAGTCCATAATCATAATTGGGGCAATCACATGGCAATAGAAGCTTTTTGAACTAACCCAATTGTGAGCCTTTACGCGAAATTGGCAGAACCTCCCCTGCAATATTTGCATGAGGTCCTCTAAGGAAATTATGGTTGTGTGCTTAAATATATGCCTATGCACCCAAAATTTATTTCCCTTTTCAACATCATGCTAAATGAGCGATATAGCAAGAGCTCCCATAATCTTAAGGCGAGCAGGTGTTTTGTTTCTGGAAACTTTTTAAGAAGCTTGCTATTGAAATGCCTCACATGTTTCTGAGGGAAGAGAGACTCTACCCCCACCTGGTGATTGCCTCATCCCATGTAGATCTTGGGATGACCATATACCAGAAGTTTACGATCCCTATGTCTATTATCGGTGCCAAACAAGAAGGGTATTGACAGTTTGCGGTGAAAGAGAGGCGACGTTGCCGCTCATCGTGCCACGTGGAGGGTGCGATAGCATTATGTGTAAGAAGACGGTTGGATTGCGTTTGGAATGTAGAGCAGGTATAATTTATATTCGTATTTGAAAACAATAGTAAAATAGTTCATCTACATGCAAAGGATGGAATATGGAAGTATTATATCACTGTGAAGATTAATGTTAACACAAGAAACATACCTGTGAAATGCTGTAATGGGAAATGCCACTGATATCCGACTTGCTTGCATTATTGCTGTATTTGCTTGAATTACCCGCGGAAATGACAAACGGTTCTATCCTTTCCATTTTCCTATGTGGCAGCTATTACACCCTTTGTATCGGTAACCACTTGTTCACAGTTTTCAGCATTTTATTGATGTAGCTTTATTACAGACGACACAGTGAAATCTTTTGTTTCGCACAACGTAACCCTTTACTTCCTACCAAATTAATTAAATCGGAGTACACTAGGAAAGGGCGATACCAAACAATTTTGCGACCATGTTCTTCAGCAACACCATCGACTGCATAATCCTTTAATTGGGATATGTACCTTACCAAGCACAATTTCATTCGCTTCCAGTGTACGTAAAGTTTTTTGTTCGGCTACCGGTCTTTGTCAATATTTTTGGACATAATTATCCATTAAAAGAGTGAGACAGTTGTAAATGCTCACAACATATGCAAATACACACGTAAATATAAGGCAAATAACCACAGTAAATAGAATGATGCAAACGAACTTTTCAGCAAACAGCCAATCTCTGATACAAACATTGCAAGCTGCAGCTGGAGGGAGACATTGTATATATTGCAGGGAAAACAAGATAAGACGGACAGTTTATGTTACTGGTAGATGGCAGGTTAGGCACATGTTAATCACGTGTTAAATAGCTACAACACTGGTTTAGCGTTTAGCATTGCTATGGAAACATCTTAGCTCTAATTGGTTGCTCTTTTCGTTGCCATGACGATTGCAATGACACATCCATCCGCTCCTGTTCATTTAGGCCCTTCCACCACATGGGTAGCAACTGTCAATCCCCTTCTTATTTGGCACCAAGTATAGTATCTGCACTTCTTTTTTAGAATTTTTGTCAGGCTACACTGACCATGTATGATTTACACCAATGGATCTAAGAAGACCAATTGTGTTGTATCTGCTGATGATGTTTAAGGAACTGAACTACGTACATTCAGATTTCATAGTAGCACTTCCATTTGTAATGCAGAGCTGTATGCTGTTTCATATGTGTGTCGTCATAAACTGGGTGACTGGTCAATTTTGAGTGATTCTCTTTGTGCACTTCAGAACCTTTGTGAGCTGTACAACTCCCATCCTACTGTACAGTGTATCCAGGATGCCCTCCGTGTTTTATACCCTCCTGGCATTAACATGGTGTGTTCATGAATTCCTGGTCATGTAAGTTTACCATGGAATGAAATGGCAGATTTGGCAGCAAAGGGGCAAACCACAGAACCCAGCATTACCACATCTTGTATTACTTTGAAAGACTTACGGCTTGAAGTGCAGAAAGCAGTGGTGTAATGCTGGCATGTAAAGTGGTCAGATCTCCATGGAAGTAAGCTTAAAGCAGTGAAAGAAATTCTGATAAATGGATAACCTCCTCTCACATATCTTGTTGTGAGGTAATGATCTTGGCTTGGTTACGCACTGGCCACTGTAATTTTATGCATTGTCACATTAAGGGTTTGTCTGCTGTGCAACAAACTTTTGCCTGTCCCTCAAGTGCTGCTAGTGTTTCTCCCTCGAGCACCTTCGAGACACTCCGCAAATGCCTATCAGATTCGCAGAGGTCCTGGCAGACGATAAATAAGCGGTGGAAAATGTTTTAAAATTTTTAGGAATGATAAACATGAATCTAAGGGTTTAGAATTTTAGATATCAGATTTCATTCCTTTTGGATGCTTTGATAATTATTTTTTAATTTTGGCTTTTGCCTCATTTGTTTGGCATATTTATTTATATTTTTCCTTTTATTAGTATCTTTGTTTTATATTGAAATTTATCTCTCAACTATGTGATCTATTTTATATGGGTGCTGATGACCAAGTAGTTGAGCCCCCTTAAACCTATATCGTCGTCATAATCATAATCATCATCATCATCATCGTCGTCGTCACCATCATCATCGTCATCATCATCCCTTGTTTAAACATTACATTTATAAAAATCTGATGTGTTGCACTCACATGACTACTCTTGTACTATTCTTGCAAACTCTTATTCCTTTATCTTCTTCATGTTAGTTGAGATAAACATTTGCAGAAATTATCTTATTCTTTTTTTGTAGGCACAAGGGTGATATGGGGAAAAATTTTGTTGCTTAACGATCCTGTCAACTGCCAGGATCACATCAGCTTTGCCAGTGTGCTGGTATTTTGCCCCGCAGCAGTTCTTTTACATGCTAGAAAACCTACTGACATGGAGCTGTCATTTTGAAGCACACTTAAAAAGCATCGGTCTGGGTTGGATTTGAACCTGCAACCTTGGGATCAGTAGGCCAGCGTCTAACCAACTGAGCCACCCAGACTGACAGGGGAATATTAGAATACATTAGGCTTTGAGCGATAGGCAGATCTTTTAAAGCTTTGAGATTCTGTTCTCTTTGTATGGAAGATATAAAAAAACGAATCATGGTCTTCCATTTGACAAAAGTTTTAAGTTTTCCAAAACTCCCACACATAACAAGGAAGATCTCCGAAATGGTTCACTATACAAAAAAAATTTTTTGGACATAAATTGTGTGTTTTAGCAAGATCTAAATTTTTTATATAGTAAGATTTGGTCTATTTCTTATGGTTTTCAGTTATGCAGAAGTCATCCAGAGTAAACCGGACTAAATAGGCTATAGACAGAAAATTTAAAGTATACATTTCATATGCCATAAAAATATCTCGAACATATGGCATTTTAATCAAAATCGTTAAGAGCCATTTTTGAGAGAATTAAAATTTTTGAAAAATTTTCCATGTAAAGGGTAGTTTAGAGTGGAGGAATTTTCTTCACAATCATGTCACATCCTTAAAAGACATTCAACTTAAATACCAACTTTAGTTTTTAATCAACTTTTCGTTTTTGAGCTATGCTGTTAGATTAGATTAGATTAGATTAGATTGCGCTCAGCAAGTTCACAAGTAGCCATGGAGGCTGGTGAACATTGAACATGTCAATTGTGATGTACAAAACATTATCAATAAATATACAGAATGAGCACATAAAAACTCATTATATACAGGAACAAAAAAGAAACAAACAACAGCAAAGGGGATAATGGAAACACAATCAAAGCTTACCTGAAATTTGTCATATAAGAATTGAATTTTGTGTTAAATTTACACTAGGCATTTACAGCCATATTCTACTGTTTAGTTGTAATATAATAATAATGATGGTGGTGGTGGCGGTGGTGGTAGTGGTGGTGGCAGTGGTGGTGGTGGTGGCGGTGGCGGTGGTGGTGGCGGCGCTGGTGATGATAATTCATCTAGAGATTATTACAGAGTTACATAAGCTTTCACAGGATGATTTGTCATTTAGATTACCTTATACAGAATAAAATGAGTTAAAAATTACTTACAAAGTTACATAAGCATTAACTCGAATAATTTGTCATTTAAATAATCTTATACAGAATAAAATGAGTTAGAAACTACTTACAAAGCTGCATAAGCATTAACAGGAATAATTTGTCATTTGAATAATCTTACACAGAATAAAATGAGTTAGAAACTACTTACAAAGTTACATAAGCATTAACAGGAATAATTTGTCATTTAAATAATCTTATACAGAATACAATGAGTTAGGAGCTACTTACAAAGCTACATGAGCATTAACAGGAATAATTTGTCATTTAAACAATCTTATACAGAATAAAATGAGTTAGAAACTACTTGTAAACCTACATAAGCATTAACAGGAATAATTTGTCATTTAAATAATCTTGTACACAATAAAATGAGTTAGAAACTACTTACAAAGCTACATAAGCACCAACAGGAATAATTTGTCATTTAAATAATCTTGTACACAATGAAATGAGTTAGAAACTACTTACAAAACTATATAAGCATTAACAGGATAATTTGCCATTTAAATAATCTTATACAGAACAAAATGAGCTGGAAACTATTTATAAGGCTGCATACAGCATAGTTTGTAATTCACATATAGAATAAACTGAGCTACATAGGAATTAATAGGATAAGTGGTCATTCAGATAATCTTGTACAGAATAAAATGATTTTGAGCATAGGTACTCTTTAGCAGCTGTTTTAAAAGCATTGAAACTGTCAACTTTTCCCTTAAGGTTATTAGGAAGGGATTAAATATTTTTATGGTTTCATAATATACACCTTTCTGGAAGCAAGAAAGTTTTGCACTGGGATGATGGATATTACTCTTCTGTCTAGTGTTTATTCCATGAATTTCTTTGTTTGTTGTGAATAAGGATCTATTGCATATAAAGAATTTTAGGTTCGAGAATATATACATACTGGGTAAGGTTAATATGTTTAATCTTCTGAAAAAATCTTTGCAGGAGTGTCTCCTATGGGTGTTGGAAATAATTCTTATAACCTCCTTTTGTATGAGGAATATTTGTTTACTGTCTACTGAATTGCCCCAAAATAAAATACTGAATTCCATTATAGAGTTAAAATATGCATAGTAAACTAATTTGAGTGTAGCTATGGAGCCAACATTTGCCAGCGCTCGGATAGCATAACAGGCAGAACTGAGTTTGGGTAAGATATACTTAATGTGAGCTTTCCAATCTAAATATTTGTCAACTTGAAGACCCAGAAATTTGATGTTATCTATTTGTTCTAATAACATATCGTTAATCCCTACTTCAATTGGAGTGTATCATGTTTGATGAGTTATGAATTTAATCACTTTTGTTTTATCTAGGTTAACAGATAATTTGTTGGCTTTAAACCAGTAGGACATGCAGTTCAAAACATAATTCGATTTCATTATACATTCATTTAAGTTTTTGCTAGTGACCAGCACACTAGTGTCATCAGCGAACAGTACAGAACTAGCTATATTCTTTATATAAAGTGAAAGGTCATTTGTATAGATCAGAAATAATAGAGGCCCTAATACTGAACCTTGTGGTACTCCATGTGCTACTGATTTCCAATTTGAAGTTTGTTTTCCATTATCAGTATCACTGTTTACTTTAACGCTCTGTTTTCTTTCCTTTATGTATGATATGAACCAACTTAAATTTTCATGTTTAATTCCATAGAATTCCAGTTTTGCTAACAGGATGTTATGATTTACACAATCAAATGCCTTTGCTAGGTCACAGAAAATACCGCCTACATGCATTTTATTGTTTAGGGCAGTTAACACTTCATGTGTAAGTTTAAAAGTTGCATTATTTGTTGAGATGCCCTTTCTGAATCCGAACTGATCTGTCACTAGTATCTTGTTTTATTCAAGGCATTTATACAACCTGTAGAACATTACTTTTTCAAGAACTTTTGAAAAAACTGGTAAGAGAGAAATTGGCGTTCACCTTTTTTAAAAATGGGTTTTACAATCGAGAATTTCATCCTGTCAGGGAAAATTCTGCTCTTAAGTGACTCATTGCACAAATAACTCAGAGGAGTGCTAATTTGGAATAAACATGATTTTAGGATTTTTGTTGTTATTTCGTCATAACCATGGGAATTCTTTGTTTTAAAGGAGTTAATAATTTTATTTATTTCCGCAGGTGTCGTCAGATTAGCTTTAAATTCTGGCAGTGCTTCTGTGAAACTTGATCTTAGAAATTCTAGTGCTGCTTCTTTACTTCCATAGTTAATATTTAGATTGTTTGTTACATCTATAAAGAATTTGTTAAAGATTTCTACAACTTTATGGGATTTGTTAATTTCTTGATTGTCCACGGTTAATGTTATCAAGTCGTTTTGTAATGAAAATTTACCTGCTTCTCTTTTTATTATATTCCAAGTGGTTTTTGTTTTGTTGTCAGAGTGTTGGATTAGCTTATTATAGCTTATTGTTTCTTGCTGCTTTTATTACCCTTTTTAGAATTTTGCAATATTTTTTGAAGTAGTGTTTTAATTCTAAATTGTTACTTGTTCTTACTTGTTGATATAATTCTCGTTTGTGTCTACATGAGGTCCTTATGCCTAAAGTGATCCAAGCATTGTCACTTTTCAAGTTAGTTTGCTGATTTTGACAGGAAAGCACGATTCAAAGTGAGTTTTGAAACATTTGAGAAAACTATTATATTTATTGTTGGTTTCATTCATTAGGTAAGTTTGATTCCATGATTCAAGTTGAAGTTTTTTGCTAAACTCGTTCAGAGTACTTTCATTTACCTCTCTATGTTTCTGATATGCATATTTAGGTTTGAGATTTAAAATGATCTTTTTAATGCATATAATTTGGGCATCATGATCTGATAGACCATTGGTTATTGGCGAGACAGTGCAAGACTTAATTCTGTGTGAATTTACAAATATATTATCTATAGCAGTGGAAGAATTATTTTGGATTCTTCTTTAAAAGTTAACTGTATGTGTCATGTGGTATGTTGCAAATAAACAGCTAAGTTGTTCCCTTTGAAGACTAGGTTTTAAATAGTCAACATATATATCACCACATATTATTAGTTCCCTCTTTGGTTTAAATAAAAAATTTAAGGAATGTTCAAGACGCTCTCTGAAAATTTCGAAATTGCCTGAGGGAGATCGATATAGTGCTACTACAATTACAGTAATTTGATTTAAATGAACTGCACAGATTTCGAGGTCTTGTTCAGCATTAAACTTGGATAAATCTAAAACTTTATATGTCAAATCTAGGGCTCGGAAGCTCATGCCCTAAAAAAACACTGAAATATGCATGCAAATATGCTCTTAAAAACTTGAAAATATGCCAAGAAATATGCACTATTTAATTAAAACAATGTCCCTTTGCAGTAGACAAGACGAGTTAGTATAAATAATAAATAAAGTTACCTTATTCCTTAGACGTTGAAGCAGAAGTGGTCCCACTGCTAGTATTAACTGCTAAATTGCAGTTCACAACCAACACTTTGCACAAATTTTCAACTGTAAAACATCGTCTGTTGTCTCAGAAAACACTTTTGTAATGTGAAAAACTTCTCCACGTCACAAGATATTATCGGGGCATATTTAAATGATGTTAACTGCTTCACAGAGAGAGAGTCAAGTCTCTTGGTGTGACAGATGGTTTTCTTTCGAGGATGTCTCGAATATCGCACATCTGTTTATAACCAGAATTTTTTGAAATTACATAATTCACTTTCTCTTTCACTTTTTGTCCTATGCTACCAGGAACCACACTTAGATCACATTTTGTTTTTTCAAAGACAGTAAGTGATTCATGCAAAGGAGATCCTACAGCTTCCAATGCCGTTATGCCTGTTGGTAAGAAAGGAAAATGGGCAGATATGAAACTAACATCCTCTTTTAACCCAGTGTCTGACTAAATATTTTACACAGTTTCTATTGATGAAGCATCTTTCGAGTCTCTTCAACTATTTCTATGTGCTCAGTATAATATAAAACTGCATCGACCCATGTTCCCTATCGAGTTAACACTGGTGCAGGAGGAAGTCGGATATTCGGTGCTGTTGATCTAAACAACTTAACTCTTTTAGGAGATTTAACAAAAATTCTCTATGTACTGGACACAAATCTATCTACCCATGGGAAAGAATCATGCATTGTCTCAGAAATGTGATGAAGAGCATGTGCCAAACAAGTTATATGAATTAATTTAGGAAAAATACCTTTCAGAGTTTGTACTGACTTTACCATGTGAGGACCTGCATCAGTAACAAATAAAAGTAACCGGTGGTATTTGATTCTACATGGGTGTAGTAATTTCAAAGAGTCCATCACAAACTGGGTCACAGTTACATTGTCAGTGGCAGACAATTCGCACACATTAAAAAGATAAGGTGTAGTCTTTTGTTCATTATTTAAAGCACCCACGATTATATTAGCAATAGAACAACTCTCAGAATCAGGGATTTCATCAACAGACAACCACACAAACTGATCTGCTAATTCATTTTGTATATTTGACAATACGTTATTCTAACAATGTCCTACATAAAGCTTACGCAGTGTACCTTCTTCAGGCACATGTTGCCAAGTGTGCTTGGCAAGAAAGTTTTTAAATGTCGGATTATTAATTTTGAACAAGGGAATATCAACAGCTAAAAATGCTTGGCACAAGTCATAGGAAAATTCAGTAACCCTACTTCCTAAACACTCTACTAGCTGTTTTTGAACAGGTTCTTTGTTTGCGAGTTTTCTCATTAAATTCCCCTTATGTTTTGCTGTGTTTATGTGCTGAACTATTTGAAATCTTTTCTCCCTCCCTACATTTTTCTCATACACTCCACAAAACAGTACCCTATAATCTGTAGATAAGTCACCGAAGGCTCTTTCTGTAAATTAATCAATCTAGCACTCAAAGCTGGTTTTATTTTCAACATTTGAAGAGCTTTTTAACATTTTATACGCCTAATTTAATTTGGTGGGAACCAGTTTACAACACTGTTACGTTTGAACCCAATGACACAACTACTGGTGGGCAGGCAAGAATTGTTATAATCGTGCTGCTCAAAACATTGACCTGCACTTTATATTTGTTAATATAAACCTCTCAGATAATGCACTATTATTCTCTATGCAGATACATATAATGAAAGAATGGAAACAGGGGATTCACTGCATGACAACATGACTCAGCATTAGTTCTTGCCACCTCGCAAGTTGCATCATCACCATATGCAATACTACCAATATGAAAAATATTATCCAAATGGGAAAAAAAAAAAAAAAAAACATAAAAATCTTTAAAATATGCAATATAGGGGCTATAATATTGAAATAATATGCATTTATCAAAATCAAGAAAATATGCAGTTATATGCGCCATAAAATCATGTCCAAATAACTGAAAATTCCATAATTCGTGCACATAATGTAAAAGCATACATTTTTAACCCCTATGAAAAAATATGCAAATGCATGAACTTCCTAGCTGTAGTCAAATCATTCCTAACATATATGCAAACTCCAGCTTTGTGTAAATTTTTCCTAGAAAACTCTGCTCCTAAAGAGTACCCATGCAGTGATATTGGGTGAAATTAAAATAAGGCAGGTAATTCTTTAGCCATCATCGTTTTTCTTTCCAATTTGCTTCAGTTTACTGTATGTAGCACATTTTAAATGTATGTTAAAGTTGATTTGTATTACAAAGTTTGTTATGGGATAATTTGATTACAGGACAGATTGTTTGGAGACAGGTATTGGAGAAAGATACTCAGGGTGAAATTCAGTTCTTAAATGGTGATGCAGACAGTATTGTAACAGTATCAGGCAAAAACAGAATTGCAGTGCGTTTTTGGGATGCTCATGGGGGATTTCTGTTGCAGGAGTGGACATACACTCCACAACATGTGAGAAGGTAGTATAGAAAACTTATTTCATTTTGGGCTTAGTTTGTTGTATTGTTAAATTTTCTACTTTTGTGTTTGGAGGTTATACATATATACACTTTTATTTTTTACAGTTTGGAAATGAAATGGTTTATACATGAGAAGTTATTGTATGAGATTGCTTGGATAGAACAGGCACAGTTAGCAATCACAGCGTACAATGTATCTAGTGGTGCAGTGCTTTCATCAAAGACTATTACAGTACCTTGGCCCAGGTAAGACTCATAACAATTGCAATCATATGTACATCAATGTTTTGTTACCATCAGTGTCTCTAGTGTCGTGCTCCATGACCTAGGGGTAACATGCAAGCCTCTGGTTCCCATGGTCGCAGCTTCATACCCAGTGGAGGGCAATGGATCTTTTTGAGCATAGAAATCCTTAGCATGGTTTCCTTCAGAAGGGAAGTAAAGCCATTTGTCCCACATTGTAATGTATGGCACATAAAAGAAGCTCAAGCTTGATAAAGAGGCCTCTGAGCAAAATTAAATGGATTTTCATGCTCAATGTAGAATGGGACATTGAGAAGTGTTTCTAGTTCACCTCTGTGCTTCATGGATAGTGTGTCTACCTTAACCTTTAGACCATAAGCTTGAATCATGATTGGGATAAGTTGTCTGTAAAATTCTTTTCTTATCCTTGTAAGACAAATGTAATATAGCTCTCATTACTGTATTCTCTGAGTTCATTTGGGCATCCTCTCACTCCCAACCTCTTATACTCAGGGCTATAGCCGTGTTTACACACAGCTCACTGAGCATGATTCACTGTTGCACGAACACCTACACCAATATCCAGAGTGCTTATTGCAGGATCTACCAGCTAACACACTGCTTCACTTGACCCTGCATCTCTGCAAATCAAACTTTATTGCCATCTAGTCAGTTAGTGTAGCATTAACATTACACTTTTGTACAAACTCAGGGCAACAGAACAACTGTCGAATCGAATCACGATATAGAACTGTCAGGTTGGAACTCGCACTGAACTACACTTGGCACAATTCACAGGTGCTGTCCACTGAACCCTTCGTAAACGTTTAACTGACTCCCACAGTCCACTACAACACAGCACTACAAGAACAACTGGAACAACTTTGTCTCTGGTCATGAGTAAAAAGAAAAAATATATGTTGTTGTTTAATGACGCTGTCAATTGCTAGGATCACATCAGCGTCGCCAGTGTGCCGGAATTTTGTCCTGCAGGAGTTCTTTTACATGCCAGTAAATCTACTGACATTGATATGTCGTTTTTAAGCACACTTAAAAACCATCAGTCTGGGCCAGATTTGAACCCGCGACCTTGGGAACAGTAGGCCAGCATCTAACCAACTGAGCCACCCAGACCGACTCTGGTCATGAGTGAGTTACTTATATAGTGCCTGACGCAATGAGAGAGTTCTGGAAGTGGAATACTTGAGAGTGAATAAGGAGGAACAGCCTAGACGGAAAACGATACACAATAGCTATTTTTCCGTATGGCCCATTGCCCTACCAGAGGACGGGTCATTAAGGCAGGTAAGTGCCTCCGGCCCGTTCCTGCTATTGACGGAGCCCAGGCTGCCGGCTGCCAACGCTCACCGGCAACACCTGGGCCTAGGCCACCGTGACAGTGTTAACAGCTTGCGGGAGGCAATGTAGAATGTGATCGCCACCCCCGAAAAAAAAATTAAAATAAATAAACAAGCTATGAAAGCAAATAAAATTCATGCCTATTTCCAGAAGGAATGCCCTATGGAATCTTCATTCGGAATGAATTTTTGTCCAATCATGTATAACCAATAAGCATTATGGGACAAAAGTATTATACACAAAAAGTGTAGATCCCTTTAAAACACACAATTTCTTTCAAATATTTTTGTGGAGCATAAGCCATTTTTGAGATATCTATTACTAATGATTCAAATTGTTCAACACTTTGGCATTCTTTTGAAGTTCCTTGGATATTCAGTTGAATCTTTCATTGTTGAAAGACACTACATTTCTAAATTTCTGAGATAAGCACAGAAAAACTATTTGACCACTCTTAAATTAACTATGGTTGTTTGTACACATGATTTCATATACAGAGTTGTTATATGAAAGTCAAAATAGCATAGTTTCGTATAACTTGCACAATCGTTTTTGAATACTGAAATATTTAAATGAAAGCTTTGATGTGAGTCACTTATCTGCCTTCAGCAGCAGTTATCCCACTGTGATGTCACGCTGGATTGTTTATTTCATATGTGACTACACAGGGAAGTCAAGGGGATGCAGATGATTCACACATCATATTGCATTAAGTGATATGACAGATAAGCTCGCTGAACACAAGTGATAGAAGGAGAGAGAGGAGATCCCGGCTCACTAACTGTCCTCTGGGTGAAGGTCACTGTTCAAAATCAAATGTGCAAGCTATATGAATTAACACTAACTGATTTGATTCCTTTCAACATGTAAAGTCTATTATCATTATTCCAAATGAATAATGTATGTTAACATAATGTGCATGAAATAATTGAGGCCTCTAATATCAAAGATGGACATAATGCCATCTGGTCAACATGGGGACTTGAAGTGTTCCTATCAATCTTTTTGCGTTGAATTTAATGGCAAATACACCTCCACTCAGAAATGAATGTAATTGATATATGTTGTTGGCTAATGCTGGATTTCTGACAATGAAGTCATTAGTCCTCTAATATTTTTCACTGATGGATGGAGTGCTAGAAGTGGCCGGGCATAGTTGAAGGTGGTCTTGGACCGTTTGCTCTTGCAGATCTCATAGAGGACATGAGAATATATCCCAATTCTGTTAAAATGTTTTGCCAATCATCTCCCGGAATCAACCTGAAGGTTGCAATCTCAGGGGTCCCTCTCTAAGGGATATGTAGATGGCAACCATAGGGTACCCAAGCTGAGCAGAACATTACTTCCACTTACTGGTGTTTTGCTCCTCACTGTAATTTTTCTATCTGACCTACCTTGGCCTCCTCTTGTTCTCTTCCGACCCTGATGCTATTAGGGTACCCGAGGGCTAGAGAGTCTTTATTTTTACAATCTTTCTACTTCGCTAATTTTTCTATAACCTCTTAACCCCTAACATGCTGACCTGTCATGGCATGTAATGCATCCTCTAATTGGTAATCACAGGATATGGTCAGTGAATTTATCTTGATAATTCTCCTGGTCAGGTTGGTGAGACCTGTAAACCAACTACAGGTATGGTGCCCCAGACATTCTGGGGGTGCGAGAGAACGATGTGACTGCCAAAATGTAAAAACATGGTGCTCTCTAAAAAGCTATTTTTTTACTGCTACTCTCCAATTATTAATTATGAAATTAATATACGCTGACATTTAAAATATGTGGTTATTTTCAAACTCTAACATGATGCCATCCAGTCGAAATGGGAACTTGCACTCACTATGCATACGTGCATCTTTGATACTAAAGGCCTCAATTATTTTCTTCAAAGAGTATATGTAACTTGATTTTTCTTTGAGTTAAAATTCAATTTATAGCCCAAAACTTAATCTTTATTAATCTTTTTATGTATTATATTTAATGATCCTAGGAAAACAAAAAATATTATAAATAGCTCCAGTCACAGATATTGAACCACAACACCAAAGTTCATACTCATCGAGTCATATTATCAGGAGAAACCTTTAATGAATTTTCATACCCATGGCATTGTAGTACTTTATCAAAGAATGTTTTACTCGCATTAGAAACCCGCTATATGACAACAAACCTTAATAAGTTTCTTTTCTGTTGATTTGATCAGTGCAGCTTGCTACTTGTAGGCCTTGCTCACAACTGATTCATAAGAGACCCATCACTTGATCCTGTTTGAGACAAATGAAATGACTATGGTCCAATGAAGGTCTAAGCACCTACTCTGCCAAGATGATCTGCAGAATAATTAAATTCAGAGAACAATGGAGAAATATACATCATATTGCACATCTATAGTGTGTTCGTAGGTCAGCTGGACAACCCTGCAGTGACACCAGAATGGGTGAGGACTCTTGTGCCCTCTGCCAAGAGCTACGCATAAATGACTGCCATGTCATTGGTACCGAACACTAACTACTGTACTAAATTGCATTAGGCTTACCTGCATCACAACAGATGTTGATATTGATGGCCTTCAATTCAAGCACATTCCCTATATTTCCGAAAGCAATTCTGGTTTACTCACAAAAGTTCCTGTTGATTGATTGCCTATATTTCTCTCATAATATTGTCCTTCAAATCTTGTAATGTGTGCGGATTTGATGCATACTCTTTATTCTTTAACATTCCACATAAATACAAATCAGATGCAGATAAGTCAGGGGAACAAGGTGGGCACAATCCTTGGCTGATTATTATGTCACCATACGCCAGGGCCTTTCAAAACTTAAAAAATCACACTGGATGCAATCCAAGGTGCAGAGCTTCCTTGTGCCGTGCATTGTGGTGACTCGGTTAAGCCTGAATCAACTCGTGTGCTGCAAAGTGAAGAAGCAAGGTGAGGAAGCCTTTGTTGATAGCTTGCTTATCAGTGAAATAGATACATGCAATACAACTATCTAATAATGAAGCAACCTGCTCCAAAGAAAGCAAAAAATGCAAAAGTCTATTTATATCAAAGTTTGTATGAAAATCGTGACCATAGAGCCAAATCCTCATCTGCAGTACAATAATTACAGGTGTGAAAAAATCGACTGTTGAAAGATACTATAACAGTACACATATGGTGATGCTAGAGAGTAAGAATTAAGAGGTTGCTACATCTTGTAGAAGAGCATTCCTTATCCAAAAGTGAGATTTGTACCAGTGCTTTCTAGTTCATTAAAACAAAAGACAAGATTTGGTATTAAAAACCAAATTAACCAGTTTAACACTGTGCAACACATAAACTTTATGCAGTGAGGAAGAGTGAGAAGACAAAGCAAGTGAGACAGACAAGCGTAAGGAAAGAACGAATGGAAGTGTGTACCATGGTAAACTTCTCGTAATTGCATTTTACATCTTGCTCCATTCAGTGCACTAGTGCATGCACCCTGAGAGTCCCTGCCATACAGACTTTGCAATTCATATATAGAATTTGCAGCAGTGTGCACTGTTGCAGCACAATCCTTAATTATGATGCATCACATACACACATTAACAGATAGACACACAAACACCCATGCCCGCTGTAGGACTCGAGCCCGTGACCCTCTGCACAGTGGAGTGCCTAAGTCCAGCAACCACAGCTACGGGGACTGGGGGAAAAAGTGACATTGAAGATAAAACCTCACTTCATTAGTGAAGAAGGCATCAAATCTGCAAATGTTACAAGAACTGAAGGACAGTATCACAAGAGAAATAGAGGCAATCAGTCAACATGAACTTTTGTTGTTGGAGACATAGGCAATGTGTTTGCATTGCTCATCAATATCAGCATCTGTTATGATGCAGGTAAGCCTGATGTGGGTTAGTACAATAGTTAGTGTTCTGTACCCATGATGCGCCGGTTACAGTTCGAACAGTTCGGCCGATCTATGAACACACAGTAGGAACATTCTCCCAGTTGATTCATCGCTCAGTTTTTTCCTATACTGCTTAGGCCACCACAGATCCACATCAATTATGCCAGTTTCTTCCACACTTTTACTGTAACATTCTTTTTAGCATTAGCAATGATTGTGCAATATTCTTTGTGATTATATACACTCTATCCCAATGCTTGATTTGGTTCTTCAAACCACCTAAGTCTCTAAGTTTGTTTTTATTTTAGATTCTTTTGCTTCACTGTTAATAGCTTCAATTTTTCATTGAATCAAAGTCCCTATTGCAAGGCAGGAAGTTATGGTAGTTGCACTTGCTCAAAACCCCAGCATAAGTAGATAGCAGTCATTGGGTCCACCAACTGTAGTCAGGAGAAGCTCTTTTGAGTCTGTTGCCCATTGTGGGCATTTTCTATGCTATGACAAGCAAAGCTAAAAAGGAAAAACAGAATTTGCTGTATTTGTAATGTTTTATTATACTACTAAATTCAGAAATTCAGTTAACTCTACCATATTAGTGAAAGCAGGCTGCATCAAGGGTAGGTTAAGAAGGTGGCTTAGATAGGGGAGGTTAAGGAATGCACTTTGCAATCCCTACTATTTCCCCCCTCCCTGTAAAAAGGGAGGACAAGGCATCTGTATTGACCTATCAGTTAAATACTTCATGACAGTAAATTGCAAAGTGGTGTGCATTTTTCTGTGCATTATTCCAATAAAAACACTAAACCTGTTTCTGAAGTACAAACAAGCAATTTTCTGTAAGTCACAAATCATAGTTTTCAGATTGCTAGTATGGCAGTGAGTGTTAAGAAGGACTTCAGAGATGAAAAAAAAATGCAGCTTAAAATCTACTACAGTAATTACGAGGTCTCATTAAAATTATGATAGTAAAATGAAGCTTCACTTCATTGAATTACAGTAGTCCTTTATGGAGGTGATTGACGTCATTAGAAAAGGTGAAATTAATGCTCCTATATGGAAAGAAACTGTCAATGATAATGTAAAGCCAAACACAATATGCAGCATTATTTATAAGCTTGCTCCCATTATGGACTGATGAATAATCTGTTTGTCATGATGAAAATCCTTTTACCTTACTGTCATTACTGTTTTCACAGAGAAATATGTAATCAGTTTGCATAACTTTTTACACAAGCTCTCTTCACATTTTACTCTGAACCAGTGATAAACAAAATTACTATGCATAATTAGTGCTAGAGCAATTTAACCTTGTACATTTCTGTGATGATAAAAACTATTGTCCTCTACGTCATCTCAGAATGATATTGTGACAAAATGACAAAATCACTCTAGTTACTTTTCTATCACTTTATTATCTCTAAAACTTTGGAAGAGGTGATAGGCCACACATGGACACCTTTTGCATGGTGACCTGCCTACCTGTGCTATGTGCTCTGTTCAATTCCCTGTAGCTCATATCCTTCTTGATTGTCCGATATGCTTGTGAGCACCAGTCGCAACGCCTGGGTTGTGCTCTGCAGTCAGTTTGGGGTGGCGACGCAGTAGCTGTAAGTACAGTAATGTGGTTTGTCGTCCAAATTGCCTTTGGTAAGCAATCTAAAATAAAAACGAAATTAGAGACTGAAAGCTTCACTTATCTTAGAATTTGCTGCAAGTTCTTGAAGTATTACACAGACATATGTTTTGTGATGACCCCATCACATTTTCAATGCTCTATTTAAAACAGTTACCATAGCTACAAATACTCAACTACTTAATATTTCTGTGTCGCTAACCTCTGAAAACAAAACAAACCTATAAATACAATCTATCGGTGGTACTTCAAAATTCATAAAAAGGTCCCCGTTTTTTAAAATGAATATCTTTTCCCAAACCATTAAATCTGTAGGTCCATTTGATTGTTTTAACAATTTAACCTCTGGATTTGTTTCATGATTAAATGACCAAAAATGATCTGCCACAGCTGATTTATCAATCTGTTTATATTTAATATTTCTAATATGCGGTTTCCAAATGACATTTATTTTTACCAATGCAACCCTGTCATAGTCCAAACAGCTAAATTGATAAATGCCAAATTTTTTATAATTTGGGATTTTATCCTTTTTAGAAAAAATTTAGTATATTTTGTATATTATATTTATTTTAAGGGACCAAAGTTATTCCATGTTTCTTAAAAATTGTTGCAAATTTTAGCATTTTAACTGTTATAGCCATCACATTTTAACTGTGAGGCTTCACAGGTGGTGAGCTTACGTGTTGTTATCCTTTGACTTCAGGGCCTAATGACCTAGTTGTCGACAGCCTTTAAACCCAATTCACTCACTCTAAAATTTTACCACAAATACACAGTTTGCTTCTCACTGTTAACACAGTCTGCAGTCTTTTGGACAATCAGAACTCACAATGTTTACTTCTCAAATCCCGGCTATGGCATTTAATTTTTCAGTCCTGATTCTACTTCTCAAACATTGCCCACACATGGCTCGTGTGTTTAAAACCATCAGTAAGTTGGTTGGCATAAAATAAAGGTCACCATCTTCAACACTGCACTTTACAGATGATTCACTAGGCATGTCAGAGATCTGTACTTAGCATTTAAGTAAATGTAGTCTTCTTCATTAATCTTTATACCATGATGCAGAAGTTAATTGAATCACACATAAATATTTCCTTTTTTGAAATACAGCTGAGACAATAAAGTATCCATGTGTTTTTGTTGACAGGTGTGTTGTTGCTGCCCATTATCTTGCATGTTTAGAATCTGATGGAGTAGCAGCGTGGCTACATTCGTATCTGTTAGTAGGAACTTCAATGGAAATGCAAAGAAATGATCTGTCTGACCTGTTAGTAGGAAGAGATCCAGGGAAGATTGAGTTAGAACTGGTTCCAGGAAGAGAACCAATTATAGCATTAATTTTTAAGCAGCAGAACATTAAATGTATTTTGCGTTTGCAAGAAGATGGTTTTACTGCTTATCCATGGCACCTACCAATGGAATCTAAACCATTTGTTCTTGCAAATGAGGGTACTGATCTACTGATTCAGGCAGAGCTCAAAAATGAGGTAAGTGGGAATGGGTGTGTGCATTGCTGAAAATAAATGTTAACATAATCATTAGTGCAATGCAAAATGAACTAGCAAAAATAGGAATATCACTGTTCAAGATGATCAACAAATTATTTGGGTAATATATCTAGGAGTTATTTCCAGGCTGTTATGCCGTGGTCTGCTGGAGTTCAAACACCCAGACGTTTCGTCCACAACTGCAGCGGATGTCTTCAGTGGCACGATCATAGTCTCCTCAGAGAAGTTAACATGGCGTCAGAGGTGTGGACTGTCTGAGCTAATGTATTTATCCCTTGAGCGGCCTCCGCTGATTGGTCCGGATGGTGGACAGCAGGAGGGAGGGGGCGGGCTCCACCCAAGGTGTTGTTTCCTCCTGATTGGTTCACTTGAATTTCTCCTGTTTTTTGCCGTTTCTTGCCGTTTCTTGCCTTCAATGACAGGATACCAGTTGCTGTTAAGTTTCAAAACTTCTTCTTTCTTATTATTCTTATTTAAGTTTTGAAACTTAACAGCAACTGGTATCCTGTCATTGAAGGCAAGAAGCAGCAAAAAAACAGGAGAAATTCACCCCTCCCTCCTACTGTCTGCCATCCGGACCAATCAGCGGAGGCCACTGGAGGGATAAATACACTAGCTCAGACAGTCCACACCTCAGACTGTCTGAGCTAGTGTATAACTTCTCCGAGGAGACTACAATCACGCCACTGAAGATGTCCGCTGCAGTTGTGGGCGAAATGTCTGGATATTTAAACTCCAGCAGACCATGGCATAACAGCCCGGAAATAACTCCTAGATATATTGACTCCAGCCGTGAAAGTTTACACTGTGTTATATTTTGGTAATGTTGCTGAAATGGGTTTAGGGACTGCGTAACGTAGGGTGCCAACACATGAGAGATGAAAGTAGCCAATGCTAGTAGCACAACCTTGGAATTGAATAGTTGGCAGTAAATGGGAATATATTTTGTAAACATACATTTATGAAAGAAATACAAAGTTGCGTTTTAGAAGTATAAACCATATAACCTGAAATAACTATGAAAGCATAAGCTCAGGCATTTTTGCAGTACGCAGATAACCTTAAATGGGAATATATTTCATAAATATACGTTTATAAAAGAAATAGAAAGTTGTGTTTCAAAGTTATAAACCATATAACCTGAAATAACTATTAAATCATAAGCTCAGGCATTTGTGCAGTATGTACATAACCTTAAATGAGAGTATATTTAATAAATATACATTTATGGAAGAAATACAAAGTTGCATTTTAAAGCATAAAACGTATAACAGAAATAACTATGAAATAATCAGCTCATGCAGTTATGCAGTAGGTAGAGGACCTTAAATTGGAATATATTTCATAAATATACCTTTATGAAACAAATACAAAGTTTTATAAGAGTTACATGTGGCAGGTGATTGACAAACGAAATGCTTTAAACATTGGATTTGAGTGGAAATAATCATAGCAAACTACTGGTGATTTCAATGTTATTTGAAAAGTGAATTTCCATTAATAATTAGCTATAGGGAATGAGGAAACAGGCAATCTTCACTTCGTAACACTTTCTGCTATTGATACATCACCTATATCTACATTATTCCACTATTTACTTCACGTTTTTATTCCATTGCTTCAATTTTAGATCATGCTTCCATTCCATTACCTGTGTTTCGCTTTGATTCATAGTTGCAAACCTCTTCACCCAGTAGTGTATTTCTTCATGTCAAGTTGGCATGGTTTAGCAACATTGCATATCAAGAAGCCCGTATTGGCCACATTACCATTTGCAAACCTTTTGACAACTCTAATAACTCTGAAGGAAATCACCAGTCGTATACATTTAAAATACCAAAAATTCATGCCAATGTTGGAAGTTTATTATTTAACTTCTATCCTTTTTTTCAAAATGTTATTATAAAGTTGTGGGAAATATATGAATGAATGAATGAATTTTATTTGTACCAATTCTTTTACATAACTTTTACAATTATCCTACTCTAACCTAAACTACATACAGATTTTACATAACCTTATTGCTACCTTGGTTTGCATGGCACCCAGGCCATTTGCCTCCCAGGTAGCTCTGATCAATCTATTCCATCTTATATTAATTAATTGTCCCTCTCCCCCACTCTGCCTTCTTCATTTACACTCTTTACTTTTCTTGCCCATTTTTCTCTTACTTTCTTCAAAAACTCACCTATACTTCTAGCCTTCCTTTCCTCTTTCACTGTTAACATTTTTATGGCTACCATTTTCCCCTCTATTTTTTCCCATTTTTTTTCCCAAACCTTTTTCCTCCATAATGCTAATTCCTTACATTCTGTCAAATAATGTTCTATACTTTCTTTCTCACCGCACATTTCACATATTCCTATTTTACCGCTTCTTGTCCCTCTTAAAAATATTGCTCCTGTTCTCATCCACGCTAGTCCTTCTTTTTCCTGTCTGTTACAATAATCCACATATGGTTCTCGCCCCCATCCTCTTTTTATTTGCTTGTAGAATTGTAATGATTTCTTGTTTTCTAAACTTCCCCATATCTCTTGCCTTTCTATGTCTTCTACCCTACACTTTACTAGTTTATCTACATTACTTTCATTTCTTTCTTCAAGTTTCCATATATCTCCCATTCCTATTTTCTCCATAATTTTTCCAACCCCTGCCCACCAACTGTTTTCATTCTCTAGATTTTTTTGTTGCTTCATACACAATTTTAAAATTTCTCCATCTTCTTTAACCAAACATCTATACCAAAATTTTATTATTCTCTCCATTATTATTCCTTTCCTTCTTGTTTTCCCAAGCTCTACCAAGGCCACTTCTCTTGGCGCCGATCTCGGTAGTCCCAATAATTCTTTGCAGAACATTCTATACATATGATCTACCTTCTTGTTTATATCTGTGGCCCCCCAGATCTCTACTGCATAAAGCATTTTTGATTCCACTACTGCCTCATACATCCTTTCCAGCCACTTGGTTGTCATCTCTAACTTGTATTTGCAAATTCTGACTCCTGACATTGCAGCTCTCCCTTTTGCTTCTATCTTTCTTCCATGTGCCTCCCACTCTCCTCTGTTATTTAGCCTCACTCCCAAGTATTCAAAATCTTTGACCACTTCTAATCTTTTCCCATTTAATACCCACCTCTCCTCTTTTCTCAATTTAAATCCCTTTTTGAAAACCATGACCTTGGACTTGTTTATATTTATCTTTATTCCCCATTCCTCACAAAATTTTTGCACCTCATTTATTGCCCTTTGTAATCCTACAATTGTTATAGATCCTACCATTAAATCATCAGCATATAGCAATCCTGGTATTTCCTTATTCGCTATTACAGGACAGTGTTTGTTCGCTTTTTGGATTTTATCTATTATATCGTCTATGAATAAATTAAATAATATTGGACTAAGTTTACATCCTTGCCTCAAACCAATTGCTTGTTCCGTCATTTCTGTGATTTCATTCTTTCCCCATCTTATACAAAACTTTATCCCATTATATATTTTTTCTACTTCCTTTATAAAATTTTCGCTCACCCCCTTTCTTCTTAATTTCCATGAAAGAGCTCTCCTGTTTATTGTATCAAATGCCTTCTCAAAATCTGCAAAAAACATGTATACTCTTCCTCTCTTTTTACTAAGGTATTTATCTATTATTGTTTTTATTATAAACACATTATCTACTGTTTGCCTCCCTTTTCTAAAGCCTGCTTGAAATTCTGTCAGCTTCCTTTCCTGTTCTGCCCAGTTTTTTAATCTTTCTGCCAGTATCCCGGTGTAAATTTTTCCTAAAATAGATAGCAGACTTATTCCTCTGTAATTTTCTGGCTTGTTTGGTCCCCCCTTCCCTTTATATATAGGTACTATCATACTTATTTTCCAACTTTCCGGAATATCCTCACTTTCTTTTATTTTGTTTAATACCTTTGTCATTATTTCTAAACCCTTTTCTGTTTCTCCATATGTTTTCCAAAATTCCCCTGGTATTCCATCATACCCTACTGCCTTTTCTTTTTTTATACCTTTTATTTGCTGGTAGACCTCTTGCACTGTAAATTTATCATCTAATTTGTCATTTGTTGTATCTATTTTTGGGAAATATATACTTAACCCATTTGCATCATATTTATATGCCTTGCAACTACCCAAGAAATCAGATTTAAATCCTGTAGCTGAGGGGCGACGGGCTGGTAACAGCTTAGTGCTTAAAAAATCATAAAATCAACCACTAAGTATATTTTGCTGAAAATTTGCATGCACAATATTAAAAGTATAAACTCACCAATGCTGTTGTGTGTGATAAACCTCAAAGCAATCCTCTAAATGAATGGCAACTTCCTAATTTTTACACTGCCACACAGTTTCACTTTGTTTGCCCCTGATGTAGCACACCTTTTGGTCATTTTTCTTTTCTTTTCACTTGAAGGAATACACATAGGAAAGTGAGCCCATGATTTGGCCTGTGGTCTCAAAGGGGTTGTACTGGAAGTACGTCAGCCTTGAACTGAATACTCTGGCAGCTGCGCAGTGCTTGTTCTAAAGTCTGCATAGCCTGCGTTTTTCTTTCCCGTCATCTTGTGATATACAACAAAGGAGTTGAAAATACGCATGTCCAGAAGATAGAAAAATATTTTTCTATACCCCTTCATTGTGCGTCGCATGATGGGAAACAGAGCTGTCACTTGGTTCTGTAAATCAACACCCCCATCACCTTTTGGTGTTCAAGGGCACATTTGGGTTTCTGAACCTTCTCTCTTGGAGCTTGACCTCGTTTTCTTCTCATCTTTCCTGTTTGCGTGATGTCAGCTGATCTGTGTTTAGTGGAGAGAAAATAAATGTCTTTGTTATCTCTCCACCTGACACAAAGGATATTTCTGGCACTCCATATCTCATGCTCTCCATGCCTCAGTTTATTTGTACAGATATCGCGTGGCATATCTTTTCTATTAGGTCACACCATCCCAATTACATTTGTTTGCCTCTCAGTGAGTCTTCTAAACAAATCTGGAGAGGAATACCAATTATCTAAATATAATATGTGACCTTGGTTCAACAATGGTAAGCACTACATTGGTACTGGCAGGAAGACTAGAATCTACTATATTGTCACCTACATAGATTTTGAAGTAAAGGCAGTAACCTGAATTAGATTCACAAATTTTGTAAACTTTTATGCCAAATCTTGCTCGTTTGAATCTATTGCACTGCACAAATGAAATGCAACCCCTGAATTTCATTAGACTTTGATCTAGAGCAATATCCTGACAAGGGTGATATATTTCTGAAAATTTTGAAGAGAAATTCTGTATGATAGGCCTAATTTTTTTTTCAGTTTATCACATTGGTTTTCTGTGGAGTCATCTGTGAAATATAAGAAATGAGAAATCAGCTTGAATCTCTCTCTACTCATAGTTTCACAAAAAATTGGGGTGTCAAGGCATCGGTTTTTGCTCCAGTATAATTGAATACGTGATTTTCGCACTTGATACATAAAAATAGCTAAGGCAATATAGGCCCTGATGTCCAATTCCAGTCACACTGATTTTTCTCCGTCGTAATGTGAACGTGTTTCGAAGGGCCTGGCGCTTCATCATTGGCTTCATAATTATTTTCTTTGCTACTTTCTGCACTAGATTCATTATTACTGACACTAGAACCTTCTTCAGACTCTGTTTCATATTCATAAAAATCACCACATGTACTGTCACTCTCAAACCCTTCTTGTCATCCGCGCACACTTTTTTCTTTTCCATGATGGCTACTGAGGCGAGTGAAATAATGCTAAGATAAAATTGTTTTTCCCTGGTTGAAAAACAGGTCGTTACATCATACTGAGCAGAATTAGAAATGTGACATGTCAACATTTTATTCCAGATGTATACAAATGACATCTGTGATAAGAAATCTAAACTATATGGAATTATATGGAACAATACAGCATGGAGAGCCTAGCTCATCATATGATTCATATGCCAAAACAATGCATGCGAGTCCTGGTCGCCAAGTGATGCGAATGGGTTAAATCAAACTTGATCTGGAAGTTTATTGGGACTAATAAATAAAATGAAACCAAATTCAGATATCAACTCCAAACTGTGGATGAGATCTGAGAGATTATGCCAAAAATATGTATCAGTACTGCTGTCTCAATATCACCTGCAGAACTATATTTATTCTACTTTCCCTTCTCAAGTTCTTTTATTGTCCCTTAAGGACACTTGGTAGTGTCAGAATAGTAATTTCCATGCAGAATCTCAATGCAATGTATGTTACTGTTTCTTGAAAGTTATATAATCTATCATAATGAAACTTACCACTTATGGAACGGCTTCTTCTGGTTCAGAAACCATAATCAAATCATAAGTAAAGTTAATAATTTTTACTCTTGATATTCCAATAAACAAAACATTTTCAAGATTTTCAGACATTTTCTCCTTTAGGTGCATCTTTCTCCTAAACAGGTCAAGCGACACATTTCAAATTTTGCAATCACTTTACAAACATTTTATTCAACATAGCTGGTGAACAATTAAGACATTTTAATCAATATAGCAATTTAAAATGAAAATAATTATTCACTCTTTATTTTTTAATTTTTTTATGTATGAAAACATTTATTGAGGAATTTCATGAAAGTATAACATAAAAAGCTTTCACTGGCTGTTTAGAGCAGTACATTGTGCATATGCGCAAAAAGTCTCAAAGCTCTATCTATTAGTCTTTTTGGAAAAATATACCTTAAATTTAATTACGCTAAATGGATGCTGTGCAGTGTAAAAGGGGCGTGATAGCCTGGCCGCCATTTTGAAAACTCCAATTAAACCCCATTTAAATGCACTTAATTGCTGCAAACACACAAAAAGCCTATATGGGTATGTTCAGCAAACTATGTAGATTCATATTAAGCAAAAAGTATCCTTAAGCATGTTTACTCCTCTTGTGTTTCTAGAGCCAAGCTACAAAGCAGATAGCCCGCCTCTGTAGTGTGATCGTTAGCATGTCTGCCTCACGTTCAAGAGGTTGCGAGTTCGAATCTCGCTTAGGATAAGTTATCTGGATAAGGTTTTTTTCCGAGGTTTGCCCTTATCCTGAGAAGACGAATGTCGGTTAACTTAAAGCTCTATGGACCTCAGGCATCATTTCACCTATTTCAGTCACTCACTGTCTGATATGAAATTACGTTGGAGGATGTTAACAAAAAAAAAAAAAAAAAAAAAAAAAAAATACAAAGCAGATTCTTTTCATGGTGATTTCTGCAACCACATAGCCATTATTACAACAATTTATTCATTGGCCTGTTTTTGAGAATAACAATGTGAGAATCTTAAAAATCTGTAAGGCCAAGAGCTAATAGACCATGTGATGATAGTTGTAAACAAACTAGAGTGCTTAAATGAGGATATCAGTGCTATGAAAGATGGTGATAACTGATAGTCTTTGTGAAAGCGACTAAAGTATGGACATTGAGACAGAAGAGGATGGAGCAAGTCAAGATACAAGAGTACCATCTGAGGAATTCCAGCATTCCATGTATGTTCATAGTGGTGTAGGTGTGTTTATAGACTTCATCTAAATCTAAATAATTTCTTCCATTACAAGCTGTTTCATTTGATATGAACAGTTACTTTGGGGGTTTGTTCTCATATTTTGTGATTTAAGTTCCATTCT
Organism: Tenodera sinensis; assembly: GCA_030765045.1. Lineage (NCBI taxonomy): Eukaryota > Metazoa > Arthropoda > Insecta > Mantodea > Mantidae > Tenodera > Tenodera sinensis. The sequence continues at coordinate 22,497,947 of CM060962.1, read as the reverse complement.
ATCATATTTGGAACTGGAAAGAATAGTGAATGAAGAAAAGAAAGAAGAAAGTGATTAATAATATGTATTGACTAATTTCTTGAATTTTTGATGTAATGCCATTGTGAATGTATTACTCATTGGACAAAAAAATGCATGGGTAAAAAGTTCATGAGCAAAATTTTGTATGTGTAAAATCTCTGTGCAGATGAACTATGGCAAGAACATGTTTGTTATTAGACAAAATGTCCTTGCACCATATTATAGTGATGTTCACATGGAGTATGTATGCAACTCTAATTGCCAAGTTTCCATGTGGGAAGCATCCTGTATATTCCATGCTCCACAACTGACATCAGGTTGCTAGGACGCTCAGTAACTTTTAGGCAATTCTAAATCTGGTTGTGAGTTTGTGTAGTAAAAAGAGTTTTTAGGTGTATTTGCATGATAATTTGTGTAAATGAGGTCACAGACAAAAGAATTAAATTAAAAGATAATTGAAGAGTAATTTTGCTACAATTGGTGCCAGGAGTACAACAAAAGCTACGATGGAGAAAACTTTGGCCAATGCATTAACACTGGAGGACATTGGGGAATGTCTTAACACCCTGGAAGACAGTGTTGATGGCAACACCATGCAACTAAATGCCAGGGTTGAAACAAATACTCTGCAAAAATTACAAAAACTTGAAGGTCGAGAGTTCAGGATGCAACTCAATATCCATGTGTGTCAAGCCACCCAAGTACAATGGCACGTCATCTCTTGTAGTCTTCTGCAGACAATTTGTCACTGTAACCACGCACAACTGGTGGTCCACAGAAGAGGAAGACATTCAGCTGATAGCTATCCTCCATGGATAGATGACAGAAGTACTAAATGTGATTGTGATATTGGCAGCGGCCCAAGACATCTGGGAGGTTCTTAAAAACCAGTTTGTAGACCACCATCCATCTGCAGCCCATTGCAACCAGCTCAAGTCAAGGCTGCAACAGCCAAGGGAGATGCTGCAGGAATTTGCCTGGAACAACAAAGAACTGGTGAAAAAGGCTCTGGTGAATCTTCCAGCCAGATACGTGTCCCAGAAGGTTATCTCCTACATCAATAGGGTGCATGATGCCAACATAAGTCAGCATGCGATACTTAGCAAATATGAGACCATCCAGGATGCACTGAAGGCTGTGTTGATGATGGAGGCAGTCAAGGTAACAACTGTCCCTGTCTGGAAGATATGGAGTATTCCGTTTGTGTGGGAGGTAGTAGTAGTATTGGTGGTGCTTAGGGTGCACAAGAATTGGTTGCCCCCATGATTTACACTGGTTGTGAGATTCCTCACATCTAGCTCAGCATTCTTCTTCTGCCACGCTCTCACTTGTCCTTTTGATTTGAAAATACAAAATTGACTCTCATCAGTGAAAACCACATTTTTCCAATATTCAAAGTTGTCATTTCTATTAATTAAGGAAATTGAAGCTATTAAAAGTGAAGCAACAAGATTCTAAAGTAAGAACAAATTAGAAACTAAAAACTTCACTTATCTTAGTAATATTGCAAGTTGTTGGTGCTAAGTTGACTAAAGTTTTGAGTTGACTCCAACACATTCTCAAAGCTATACAGCAAAAATGTCAAAACTGAAATTATAAAATCATTCCCTCTAATTTTTAAAATATAGTATAGATATGTGGATGACATTTTTGCTGTTGTTCCTAAAAAACAGATAAATGATGCTTTAAAACTTTTAAATTTACAAGATAAAGCTATACGATTTACTTTGGAAACTGAAAATAATGGATGCCTTCCATTCCTGGACTTAAAAATTAAAAGACATAACAATAAATTGAATGAATATTTATAGAAAATCTACTCACACTGATAATTACATAAAAAATAAAAGTTTTAATCCTTTTGCACATAAATTTGCTGTTTTCAATAGTTTAATTTATAGGTTAATAAATATACCCCTTGATAAAGAAGAATTTGACACAATATGAACACATTAACACAGCAGTAATTAATGGTTTTAATACAGATTTTATAGATAAAAAGATAGAAAAATTTAAGTATCAAAAAGCTGTTAAAGAAGTTTGTACCAAAAAAAAAAATTATTTTAAAAAGTTTTCTTACAATCCATGGGCCAATAAAAAATTTACAAAGATTTTTAAAGAATATGGAATAAATTTGGTCCCTCAAAATAAATTTAATATACAAAATTTACTAAATTTTTCTAAAAAAGATAAAATACCAAATTATAAAAAATCTGGCATTTATCAATTTAGCTGTTTGGATTGTGATAAGGTTTATATTGGTAAAACTAAACGTCATTTAGAAACCAGAATAAAAGAGCATTTTAGAAATATTAAGTATAAACAAACTGAGAAATCAGCTTTGGCAGATCATTTTTTGGTCATTTAATCATGAAATTAATCCAGAAGTTAAATTATTAAAACAATTAAGTGGACCTATAGATTTAATGGTTTGGGAAAAAATTTTTATTTTAAAAAACAGGAACCATGTTATGAACTTTGAAATACCTCCTATAGATTGTATTTATAGGTTTTTGTTTTCAGAGATTGGTAATTAAAATGAGCTTTGGTAACAGATTTGTTTGTATAGCTTTGAGAATGAGTTGGAGTCAACTTGAAACTTTAGTCAGCTTTGCACCAACAACTTCCAATATTACTAAGATAAGTGAAGTTTTTAGTTTCTAATTTGCTCATACTTTAGAATTGTCATTTCTATGTTCCTCTTCCTTCTGTTCACCTTATTGATATAAAGTTTTCTAGGAGCACTTCCCCCATTGTAACCACTGTTGTAATGAATATTTCTGATAGTTTATGATGACACCTTTATTCCCATTTCTGTTGCAGCTTCCGCTGCCATCTTTGGAGCATTAAGTTTTGGGTTTCTCATTACTTTTCTATTACTCTGTTGTCTTCCCCTACATAGTTTTGATGGGTGGCCACTTCTTGGTATATTTTTCAATGTTTTGTATTCTTAAACCTATACACAATGTTTTAATAGTAGCAAAAGGTCTTGAAATGGTTTTGCTTACCTCTTTGAATGACTTTCCATTTTTAAATAATTGTGCTGCTATTCTCCTATCTTCTTCAGTTGTTTCCTTTGATTTCTTGTACATACCTGCTGCAAGACTCAAACTGTACAGCACTGTCTGCTGCATACTACCAAACACACTGTTCCACATCCTCGTGCACCTGGGGAGCAGTACACGCTGTCATACAAGACCAGTACCTTATTTGGTGGCAGAAAAGCAAATCAATTAACTTGTATTTACCCTATTAAAATATCATGGCATATTTGTTTTTATTGGTCATGTGTTAGAAGTAGTATTGTGAATGAACATTTATAACACTAATGGAAACAGTTTATTTTTCATCATTAGTGCTTTCAGACCAATACTTTTTGGAGTCGCTGTATATTCTGATGAAGTATTACCAATTCATTCTTTCTATTATATAGAGCTTTTGCATTTTTACTGTCATTACCTAAAGCTGCAACCTGCTTTTCATTTATAACTTCAACTGGTATCGTGTTTAATTTTCCTAGTTGTGATAGGGCAATACAATGCATGGTATGATACTGCATTTATCCTATTGGCATCAATTATACTTTCTTTTGTTCTTCATTGAATCATGTCACATGTTATCAATTCATGCCAATGATGTATGTTGACAATAATTACATTTGTATGAGTTAATCTGGGTAGCACTTTTTTACAGGTAGAATTAACTATTCCACTTTCATCTTTGGAGACATTCTTTCTACCACCAAATATCACTACGAAGTCATCACAATTTAATTTTCCACTTTCTTGAACAGTGTCTTTTACTACTTCTACTCTTGCACCAGGTTTGATGTTTCCATATACTTCCATGTTGTCCAAAGTCATGTGTAAGTTACCTGTGTTATCACGTCCAGGGTTGTCTACGTAAATCCGTAGTTTTCACTTCTTTGCTGTGTTAGATAGCTTTTGATTTTCCACTTTTGAACTTTATGAATATCCAGCATCTATATTCTCATTTAAATATATATAAATATATCCAACTTATATCTTTTGCTTACTCAGGGGTCTCCATCTAAGGGATATGTGAATGGCGACCACGAGGTACCCGCCTCTGTAGCGTGATGGTTAGCGTGTCTGCCTCACGTTCAAGAGGTCGCGAGTTCGAATCTCGCTTAGGGTAAGTTATTCAGGTAAGGTTTTTTTCCGAGGTTTTCCCTACCCTGAGAAGACGAATGTCAGGTAACTTAAAGCTCCATGGACCTCGGGCTTATTTGAGCATCATTTCATCCATTTCATTTCATTCATTGGTCCGATATGACACAATGTTGGAGGACGTTAATTAAAAAAAACAAAAAAAGCACTAGGTACCCAAGCTGAGCAGAACATTACTTCCTCTTACTGGTGTTTTGCTCCTCACTGTAGCTTTTCTATTTGACCTTACCTTGGTCATCTCTTGTTCTCTTCCCCAATGCTATTAGGGTTCCTGAGAGCTAGGGAGTCTTTATTTTTCCAACCTCTCCATTTCTCTATAAACTCTTAACCCCTAACATGCTGACCTATCATGGCATGTAATACGTCCTCTGATTGGCAATCAGAGGATATAGTTGGTGAATTTATTTTGATAACTCTCCTGGTCAGGTCGGTGAGACCCGTAAACTAACGACAGGTGTGGTCCTCCAGACATTCTGGGGGTTGTGAGAGAGTGATGTAACCGCCAAAACATAAAAATATGGTGCTCTCTAAAAAGCGGTTACTATTACTGCTAAGTCTCTTCAATATTTATGAAATATGACTCGAGGGGTAAAATGTTCCAGAGTTAAAATAGTCCCCCATTCAGATCTCCAGGCGGGGACTACTTCTCGAGAACCAAAACATTATATAAATAGAAGATCTAACATCAGAATTCTACAATGGAATGCAGGTGGTCTCACCCAAACAAAAAGAATAGATAAAGCTACGTAGGCTTTCACGGCCGGCATCTAAATTGTAGAAAGAATAGAACTGACTAAATTGTATTTGACTATAACATGGATATATTTTTCATACAAGAAGCAAATCTAACAAATGATCAACTTAAATACTTCAATTTTACTGGATTTTTACAACACCTACTACCCAAAAATAGACAGATAAGTAGTGGAATATTAGTTGGAGTCAAAAGTGATATTAAATCCTCCTTTCAAATTGTTAAATAAATGAATAACACAGATAAAGCTGAATTAATAAAGCTAAATTTTTGGTATAACAAAACACATCTTCGTTTATACAGTATTTACAATCCTCCCAGGAATGAACCAGATATCTCACTTATTGAACAATTAAATAAAACAATCATATTTGGGGATTTCAATGCCCATTCCAAAAGATGGGGTTATGAAAAAGTGGATTCTACAGGGCAGATAGTGGAAGAATTTTTGAATACCACAACCTTTGAACTGATTTATGGTAAAGAAGATCCCAAAACCTTCATACATTACTCTGGAGCAGGCAGTAACCCAGACCTCTTGTTAGCTACAACAGATATTGTTTCAAAAATTAAAAAATAAGATATAGAAAACCCAAGTTCTGGTCACAGAGCAGTAATTGCTGATATAAAACTAGGTAATACAAATGACAGTCAAAATCACACAAATCTGTATTGGAACTTTAGAAAAGTAGATTGGAACAAATATAAAACTGAACTGGAACATAAATTTAAAGAACAAACTCACAGCTACATGACCACCCAGATCATATGACAAAAATTTCTGTAAAGTCATCCTAGAAACTGCAAAAAAAAACATACTCCTCGTGGAAGAATAAAAAATTTCAAACCCTTATGGAACCCCCAGTTAAAAGAATTGAAAAAGCAAAGGGATGTAGCTAGAAATACAGCTGAACAAACAAAAAACATATCAGATACACAAATATGGCAAAAGAAATGTGCCTCACTAAAAAGAGAAATTAATACAGCTAAAAAGGATCACTTTAATAATTTCTTAGAAAAAATGGATTATAGGACAGATTACAACAAAGCCCATAAGTTCATAAATAATGTCAAGGAGAGGAGAGAAAGCAACAGCACACCTATCATACACAACAATAAAATATTAACAAATGACGCGGGCATAGCCGAAACATTCAATAAATATTATGCTAATTCACATAAAGTAACAAGAAATAATAAAAAGGAACGTAAACAATTTAAGAACGATTTGAAATAAAAAAGAGAATGTGATCCTAACACTCAATACAATATCTTTTATCAAAATTTTAATATACAAGAACTGAACATTGTAATTAATAATCTAAAAAACAAAACGTCTCCTGGACCAGATCACATACATCCAGAGCTCATTAAAAAACCTTGGAAAAACAGCAAAACAACAACTATTAAAACTCTGCAATCTATCCTGGAACACCACTGTACCTGCCGAATGGCGAAAAGCAATAATTGTCCCACTCTTGAAGAAAGAAAAAGACAGCATCAGAAATAAAAAAATATAGGCTAATAGCTCTTACTAGCACAATAGCAAAAGTGATGGAAAGAGTGGTGTCAAATAGGTTAAATTGGTTTCTGGAATCCCAAAATTTAATTTTCTCATGTCAAGCTGGATTCAGAGAGTTCCACTCTACAAATGAACAAGTCTTACTTCTCAGTCAAGAAATCAAAGACTCCTTCTATAGAAAAGAAGATAATTTATCAGTTTTTATTAATTTACAAAGTGCATATGATTCTACATGCAGAACAAAACTACTAAAGAAAGTAAAAAAAATAGGGATACAAGGTCCAATGTTTTCATGGCTATGTCATTTCCTAACACAATGCTTTATTGCTACCAAATATGGAAGAAATATATCTAAATATAAACAAGTTCACCGTGGCTTACCACAAGGCGCAGTGCTCAGCACGACACTTTTTAATATATTTATTAACGATCTGCCACAACAAATACAAGAATCAGGTGTGAAGTGTGCACTATTTGCTGATGACTTGGTAATGTGGACTTCAAAACCAAAAAGCAAAAGTACAGAACTGGAAAAAACCATGCAACAATCCTTAACCAACTTACAGAGGTGGACCAAAGAAAATTTAATGACTGTTAATACAACAAAATCAAACTACCAAATCTTTTCACTAAGAAAAAGACCACTAAAATAAAACTAAATTTTGAGGGCCAACAATTACCAGAAACAAAGGAAGCAAAGTATTTAGGAGTTACATTTGATACCACCAAACTTACATGGACCAAACAAATAGAAAATGTAATACAAAGAGCGACCGTATCCGTAGCGCAGTTGGTAGCGCTTGCCTCTGGTGCAGAGGACCCTGGTTCGATCCCCGGTACCAGCATGACCAGCATAAAATCCCTTCTGGGGTGCACTCAACCTCGTTAGGTCCCGGGGGGACCAATTGAGGAGCTACTTGATGGAGAAGTGGCGGCCCTAGGCCTAGAAGACTGCATAACTGGCCGGGAGGGCTCGGGGCGCTGACCACATCCCACCCTCCAATATTGCACCTCACCAATGACGCCTGTAGTGGGCATAGGTGGGGGACGCAGCGGCTGGGCGGTAGGCCTTGGCCTTTGTGGGCAATCGCGCCGGGGTTTAGTTAATACAAAGAGCAGAAAGGCGCCTTTCACTGTTAAAACGTCTAACAGGAATGAAGTGGGTATGTGCCAGAGCAACTCTTAACACAACATACAATGTATATATAAAGCCATTATTTACTTACTGCAGCGAAGTTCTTGTAACAGCAAACACAAAAAAAATTGAAATCTTTCAGAACCAAAGTCTGAGACTAATTACAGGTGCTATCAAAACCACACCAATAGCAGCTATGGAAATACTAATGAAATAGAAAAAGTGGCTCTTATTCAACACGAAAAGTTGATCAAACTCCCATTACAAGAGAAATTTTACACATAGACTAAAGACTTGGGAGAGCTTTCTTTCCAAAATTCAAGACATCAAGAATATATACCTTCCTAATACAAAGGAAAACTTCATATCTAAAGTCAATCCGACACAAACATTAGACATCACATATTATTTACACCTGACAGAAGAAGTTAAGAAAAGTGATACTCCAACTAGTGTTCTAAAATTATTGGCATTAGAGACAATCCATACCAGATTTCCGAAACATGAATGGCTCCATATTTATACTGATGGATCATTGATATCAAGCCGAGATGGAGCAGGGGCTGGAGTCATGTGTCACCTCTTTTCCTATTACAAATCTTTAAGTTATGGAACTACAAACTTTGATGGAGAAATTGAAGCAATTCGAATGGCCCTACATAATCTTTTGTATAGAATTTCACATTTTCATTAAGCAGTTATTCTCTCAGATTCCAGGGCAGCAATTATAGCAATTACTTCCAAGTTGTCACCAAACAATTATAGAATGTTGGAAAATCCTTACCCATCTAACAGCACTTCAAAAACACCTAGTCTTCCAATGGATACCAGCTCACTGTGGACGAGTGGTAATGAGAAAGCTGATTTTCTTGCTAAAAAGGGTACCGGCAATGTGCAGATATCTATAGTTAATCTATCATTTTATGCAGCTAAAAGATTAGTCATCTCTGAATTCAAAAAAGTTATTGCAAAATATTACTATGAAAAATCAAAAAATAAAAGATGGGAACTACCAAACATTCAAACAATAATTCCTGAGTATCCTTGAAAAACGGCAGTTGCAACCTTCAGGTTGATTACAGGACATGACTGTCTGGCAAAACATTTAAACAGAATTGGGATATATTCTTCACCACTCTGTCCTCCATGTGATCTGCAAGAGGAAATGGACTGAGACCACCTTCAAATATGCCCAGTCACTTCTAGCACCCCATCCATCAGTGAAAAATATTGTAGAGCAAGAGGATTAGCATCTTCATTGTCAGAAATCCAGAATTAGCTAACAACAATTGGGGTTATTAGCACCCGTGTGTGGGAGGGGGAACAGCCCAAGGACATCAGTGATCTCCTACAGGTGTGTGAGGAGTTGTGGTTGGCCAAGACATTTGGTGAGGGACCGTCCACACCTGGCCGACGGCTAATAGAAAAAGAATAAATACTGGTATGAAGAGAGACACGTCAGACCTGTCTTCAGTGACCCCTCAATTTATGCGCGCCTCATGCAGGGTAATGGATGACATCATCATGGACAGATGGGTACATGGGAGGTGGTACCATATATTGGTGGACATGGGTGCAGCTGTAACTGTGGTGTGACTTGACGTGGAGGGCTTGCCATTGAGGAAACCAGATTGGCCATGAAAGATACTGCTCGCATTGGTCACCACCTTGTCAATGGCAGAGGAGACCTTGCTGGAGTTGACCTATGGTCAAAGCATTACAAGTCTGTGAGTGTTTGTTGTGAGGTTGACTGAGGAAGTTATCCTGGATTTGGATGCTCTTAGGAGTCATGAGGTGGCTATTGATATCGGCAGGAGGGCCCTGCGCATCAGACATAAAGGGTTAATGCTTCGAAGCCCCAGCAAACATTTTGAGTTCTGCAGGGTAACCCTAGAGGCGGTTACATTTAAGCCCACTAGGAGCAAGATGTCTGCAAAGGCACACTAGGAGAGGTCAATTGTCATGGAACCCTGTGGGCGCAGGGTGGCCCATCAAACAGACTCAAATGGAGGGGCACTGTCTAACGACAAAGAAGAAGACCTGCACTCAGAGGATAGGAGGATCAGCAATGCAGTCTACCACATCCAGAGCCTGCTCTAAAGGAAGATGCCGGTGGCACTGGTCAGGACAACCAGCAGTGTGACATTGACATGGAGTATGTATGCAACGCTAATCGCCGAGTTTCCATGTGGGAAGCATCTGGTATATTCAATGTTCCATGGCTGATGTCATGTTGCTAGGAGGCGGATTAACTTTTAGGCAATTTTGAATCTGATTGTAAGTTTGTGTAGTAAAAAGAGATTTTAATTTATTTGTGTGACAATTTAGGTAAATGAGACTATAATGGATGTAAAGGAAGTAAAGAAATAATAAAGAATTAAATTAATTGATAATTGAAGAGTAATTTTGCCACATTATTTACAAAGTGATATTTTAAGAGCCTAAGAGTGTAAATGGCCATCTCCTTAGTGTGGTGGTAGTGGTGCTTCTTAGCAAGCAGTGGACCCAGATTCGATTTCTGGTACTGGCGTGGAGTTTTCTCCCACTGGGAGACATGGTCGGGGAGCACTCAGCTTCATTAGGTCCCTGAGGGGCCAACTTGATTGAAAAGGGGCACTAACTACATCCCACCTCCAGTACTGCACCCCACTCATGCCTGTGATGGGCAGAGGTGGGGGATGCAGTGGTCAGGTGGTAGGCCTTGGCCTGGATGGGCTGTTTTGCCAGAGGTTTACGGTATGTTTTTAAGAGTGGAAATTTTAATGTCAAGAGTACCTGTTAAATAAAAATTCTGAGTATATTAGTCTTACTGTTCTTTTTTGTTTGTTTTTATATTTGAAAAGGTGAATATATTGCATAAAGCAGAGTGTTTGCTTAGCTTGGTAGTTTAGTAGTCATTGCCACTGTATTCGGATTTAGTTGAAATTGGTCTTAACTTTTCTTAAAATATTGGATATTGTTTTTCTTATATTTCTTGAAGATAATCAAGTAAATTCTATTTTCGTGAACTTACATAAGTTAAATGGCTGATGCTGAAGGGATTCAGATGGAATGTTCCAATTAACATTCTCATGATAATAAGTAGCTGGTCATTCATTTGGAGTGCAGCTCACATTAACAGATAACAGAATTTCACAGCTAACAAAATCTGACAGCAAATATTTGTAGCCAAATACCAGTTGTAACTATACTAAAAACTTCATATTCTCACAAAGAAAATGTTTTTACAGTGGTTGGAACTGTCAGCAAATGAAATGGAAACATTTAAAGAAGTAACCGATCTATCTGGGAAGGTGAAATATCCATCACATCTAGGGGAGCCTGAAATTATGGAAGCTGTTTGTTCACCAAGGAAGGAGAAGGGGTTGGGATGTCGTATTGTTGTCTCAACAGATGACCATGGAATAGCGTTGTTGTTCCACCCTGGAAAATTTATGTGGGTTAGAGAAGAGGCTCTTGCTTCTATTGAAGCAGTAGAGATTTTGGATTTGCCAGTATCTGATACAGATGTTGCAATTGAAAAGGAGTTTGACCATCAAGAAAGTAAGTTAAATCTCTCTCTCTCATACCTTCACATTTCTTTTTGTAGTTCTTTTCCATTGTATAAGACATGTCAATACTCATTCTCACAGGTTTAATTAATTTACGTTAAAATAGGTACTTCTTTTATATATATATATATATTGAGAAAAGTGAGAAAACTGGACATTGAAAAGCACTATTCTCTCAGTGGTAAAGGCTACAAGCTGTTTCAGAAAAGATAGGAGCCATCTTTCATATTAACATCACCCAATTTCATTGCATTTTCATTAAGTGTTTACAGTATTATTTGGTGTTTTGATTGTTTACTGTTGCCAAACATTAAGTTGCATTCTCGTTTTCAAACCCTAATACAGATCTAGGGTAGAGTATTTATGGAGGGGATTCCACACTGAGTGGAGGCCATTGTATATCATACTGCGGGAGGAACGGTAGAAGTAAAAGCACTCTACAGGCATTTGTTGGAAGCTTGGCAAATTGCTTGAGCCAGTGAGAGGATTCTTAACGTGTGCTGGAGATTCCTCATCTCGACACCTGGGTTCACCAAGCAGCCACAATACCATCCATTTGCAGAGAACTTTGGTTACAGTTTGCAAAGTCCTCATACAGCAAGCCCAAAGTTGCTCATCGCTAACATTTCCAATCCTGGAAGACTGCATTGAAATGAAAGTGAAAAGAAATGGAGGGATGAAAAGTTTGACAGATGTAATTATCCTTCTCAGCATTTGCTTGGTGACCCAGGAAAACTCCCAAAAAGACTCATGGGTTGACCATGGAAATCAAACACACAGCCTTCTGAATGTGAGCCTCACATGCTACCACAGAGCAATATCAACTCTGGCCGTGAAAGCCTACGCTTGCTCAAGAGTCTTTGGTTTAGATACATTTTTAAGATTTTATATGAACATATTTCCTCACCATGCTTTTAATTTAGGATACATTGTGCACAGCAGTATCCCAAAAATAAGGAAATAATTGATCATCACTTTTTCTCTCATATTTCAATTTGTATGTTGTTGTGTTGTTGTTTTCTAGTGCCTTGCATCTGGCAGTAAAGCCATTAGCATTCGTGCTTTCCAATACTTTTGAACTATAGTTTCTTCTGATCTTAATGCTTGACAGGTCTTCAAGTGGTCTTCGTTCATTTCTGCTGGATCGTTACACAGGACACATATTGGTGAAGCTGAGATACCCATTCTGTAGAGATGACTTACTAAGCAGTCGTGATTTGTCAATAGTCGGAAGGCTGCAACCGCTGTTTTCCTTGGTCTCTGGGGGATTATATCTGGGCTGGAAAGTAGTGTAATCCATTTTTTATCTTTGGCATTTGTTTCTATTTCTTGTAGGTATGAATGAGAAAATTTTTTAATGATCAAGCGTTTTATTGAGGAATATGAGAAATTGAATTTAGACTTTTGTTTTATTGTTGTGCCTTTCTTTGCAAGTGAGTCTGCAGCTTCATTCCCCATGACTCCACAGTGTTTCAATTTGTATGTACCACGCTGAAACTAATATAGTCACCACTTACATGTATGTGGTATGGCTGCTTTATTCCTTTGAGTGGACAAAGCATTCTGCTGATATGTTTTCTTCTGCACTTTTCAAAACTTTGAAAGAATCTCTTTTCATTGTCGTTAGAGCTTTGGGATTGGTGAGTAACAGTTCTTTGGAACACAATTATCCTTGTGGTACCATTAGCACCACAGCCTCATTGTTTCAGTTGATTTACAAGGTTGTTATTCATAAAGCAGAGATTGGAATAGAGACACATTGTCTAATATTTCAATGAGAGCTACTGCTCATTTATCATATAGATTCATCATTTGCACTCACTCTCCTGCCCCTGTACATTTCAAATGTTCCCCTGGAACAATAATGTAGTACCCATATGAATACTGTAAGTTTCAATGATTGGTTCCTTATGAAATTAGGGGGCATTTACCTAATGATACTATATTGTGACAAATGACAATGACAGTTTCCACTTCTGACACCAGTGTAGCAAAATGACAAGTCCAGTTACTTTTCCTGTCACTTTATTTTTCTTCTAAAACTGAAACACAAAACCACAGTTCCAATTTTTTGATAACTCAGTGTACAGTTCTTCATGAGCTTGCAGTTGATAGTTGTTCAGTCCTCTCCTAACTTTAACACATATAGTGCTGTCTGATTCAACACTCATGATACCATCACAAAAAGAACCTTTGGCTCACTAAGTGCTCTCTCTCACTCTCCTGCAAGCTTTTATAGGTGAGAATGACATAGCATGGATTTTTCTGGAAAATCACCTTTTTCTCTAATCTTTCACAAGCAAGCCAGCATTGGAAATGTCGCAAACGTTCTGGAAATTCCTTTGCTCTGCCAGTCTATTGTTGTCAGTCACGTATTCATGAGCAGTAGTGTGAGACAGCTTGACCTTGGCTCACTTTGATGTGCACTGGTCTGCCAACTGGCAGCACAATATGGTACCAGACTAATACTATATCATATATATGTATTTTATACATTTTTGGTAAAAATATGAATTAGATATGTTTTTATAAGGATTTTGTAATATATCTCACAAAAGTTTATTCAAAATTGTAATCCTAATTCATTGTATTCAAATACTTACTTGAAATGAACATTCATGTTGAGCCTTTCAGGAGAAGTATAAATGTTGTTGAACTTCACTACATACACCGGCAAAATGTTATATTGTTAAACAACTGGAATGTTTCCATGTATCAGGCCAATCAATGATAAAACTGCCCTAGCTGCATAAAACTATAGCATACTGTCCTAATTTTTTAAATCAGATAATCAGTATGTGCTTTCCATTTAAAATTATTTTTTATCTAAAGCCCAAGAAATTTAGAGGTATTCATTGTTTAACTACTTCATTTTTACTTTCTCTACTGGTAAGTATTGTATTCCACCCAAAAATTTGATGTCGAGATTTCACTGGAAATATATGTTTTGAGGCCCCCTGAATCCAAAAAAAGCATTTTTGGAAAAAGATCCGTGTGTGTGTGTGTGTGTGTGTGTGCGCGTGCGTGCGTGCGTGCGTGCGTGCGTGCGTGTGTGTACAGCATAAGCAAAAACGAAAAGTCTGTTAAAAACCAAAGTTGGTATTTAAGTTTAATGTCTTTCAAGAATGTGACACGAAGATTTTGTAGAAAATAGCCCCATCCTAAACTACCCTTTACATGGAAAATTTTTAGAAAATTTTAATTTTCTTGAAAATGGCTCTAACTATTTTGATTAAAATGCCATTTGTTTGAGATATTTTTTGACAAATGAAATGTATATTTTGAATTTTCTGGCTATAGCCTATGTAGTCCTGTTTAGTCTGAATGAGTTTTGAATAACTCATAAACCATAAGAGAGACAAAATCTTACTATGCAAGAAATGTAGATCTTGCTAAAATACACAATTTATGTCTCAATATATTTTTTTGTAGGGTGAACTATTTCGGAGATATTCCTTGTTTTGTGTGTCAGTTTCGGAAAACTTAGAACTTTTGTGCAATGGAACATTGTTCATTTTTTATATGTTAAGCGTGCAAAGAGAACGGAATCTCAAAGCTTTAAAAGATTTGACTATCACTCAAAGCCTACTGTATTCCCATATTCCCCTTGCACCTACAAGGAAATAAGCAATAAGATAATTATTATTTATTTATGCCAACAAACTTACTGTTGGTGTTTTTAAACACACAAGCCGTGTGTGGGCAAAGTTTGAGAGGTAGAACTGGAACTTAAAAATTCAATGCCACAACTGGGATATGAACCACAGACCTTACGCTTACCGGGCGGATGCTCTACCACTGAGCTATTGTGACAAACTGCCAGAATGGCACCAAATTCTCAAACCAGTTCGTATTTCTCCTGGTAAACCACAAAGGCAGTCTCACATCAGAGACAAATTACCCCAATGGTGACTTACTATTGTTAAGTACTTTATATCCCAGGATTAAATAACCTTCAGATGGTAATTATTATTTATTTATGCGAACAAACTTACTGTTGGTGTTTTTAAACACACAAGCCGTGTGTTGTGGCATTGAATTTTTAAGTTCCAGTTCTACCTCTCAAGCAATAAGATAATTTGTACAAATATTTAAATTTTCTTGAAAATGGCTCTAACTATTTTGATTAAAATGCCATTTGTTTGAGATATTTTTTGACAAATGAAATGTATATTTTGAATTTTCTGGCTATAGCCTATGTAGTCCTGTTTAGTCTGAATGAGTTTTGAATAACTCATAAACCATAAGAGAGACAAAATCTTACTATGCAAGAAATGTAGATCTTGCTAAAATACACAATTTATGTCTCAATATATTTTTTTGTAGGGTGAACTATTTCGGAGATATTCCTTGTTTTGTGTGTCAGTTTCGGAAAACTTAGAACTTTTGTGCAATGGAACATTGTTCATTTTTTATATGTTAAGCGTGCAAAGAGAACGGAATCTCAAAGCTTTAAAAGATTTGACTATCACTCAAAGCCTACTGTATTCCCATATTCCCCTTGCACCTACAAGGAAATAAGCAATAAGATAATTATTATTTATTTATGCCAACAAACTTACTGTTGGTGTTTTTAAACACACAAGCCGTGTGTGGGCAAAGTTTGAGAGGTAGAACTGGAACTTAAAAATTCAATGCCACAACTGGGATATGAACCACAGACCTTACGCTTACCGGGCGGATGCTCTACCACTGAGCTATTGTGACAAACTGCCAGAATGGCACCAAATTCTCAAACCAGTTCGTATTTCTCCTGGTAAACCACAAAGGCAGTCTCACATCAGAGACAAATTACCCCAATGGTGACTTACTATTGTTAAGTACTTTATATCCCAGGATTAAATAACCTTCAGATGGTAATTATTATTTATTTATGCGAACAAACTTACTGTTGGTGTTTTTAAACACACAAGCCGTGTGTTGTGGCATTGAATTTTTAAGTTCCAGTTCTACCTCTCAAGCAATAAGATAATTTGTACAAATATTTATCTTAGCTAACACGAGGAAGTTATAGGAATATGAGTTTGTAAGAATGGTTAGTACAAGAGTAGAGAAAGTCATGTGAGTGCAACACATTAGATTTTTTTATAGTAATTGTTTTGTTTGGAAATGTGAAAATGTATTAAGAATATTGCACGTTTTTAATTACATTGTTATTATAGTACCCATTAAAATATAATTAATCACTGTTTATGTTAGGTTATAAAGTTTTCATCTTGTATTGTGATGCAGTGGTGATGGCCCAAGTTTATTGCGAGGTTGGCACCATGCAGTCAGAGAGATAAGCAAAGATAAGAAGTGCTATCATCACATACCAGAATCTTCTGAAAGTTTCTTTTCTAGAAAGTTCTGGAACTCTGGAACTTTCCAATGGTCATATAAGCGAGCACTCTCACAAGCTAGTAGTTACCGTTTGTCCACTAGCTCATGATCCCATGGGAACAAAAGGGAGAGGCGAGACACTTTGTCATCTTATGCTAGTTTTTATAAACATCTGGTGCTATTTTTATTGAAGAGAAGCTTCATGTTTGAGCGATGTGGCTCTTATTTCCCTCAGGGCGTGGTAACGGATGGAATGAAAAAACACACAATGTTTTTTCACCACAATGTATTATTTTATTAACACTTTTTCTCTATTTTACGTTTAAGTAAATCCTCTTAGCACCATTTTAGATTATTTAAGTCTTTCCACTTTTTCAAACAGTGGAACAAAAGCTTGATGAAAGTCTGGTAAATGTTCTACACATGTTCACACGCTACCAAAACACGTCTTATCACCTTGAGCATTTAGACGCTAGTGGACGAAGTCTAGCGTCACCTCACGTGATACTACGTTTCTCGTATACATCCGCGTATGCGTCCATCAAATAGTTCCTGTATTGTTAGGGAAGCGATCGTTAGCTATTCTCCCTTTGCTATTAATATTGAACACATATAATTCTTTTATTTATACATATATATATTAAAATTAAATATGGAAATATTAATGACGTCTTTAAACAAATTTAATTGTTTGTAACAATGAACATTAGTAACACGTTTTCGTCATTTAACCAACTCATACCAACATCAAAAAACAAATTACACTCTTAACAAATATTCACATAAACGATTTTCTTTTGGGGTCTTCTAATATTCTGTCTCACATCTTTGCTATCATTCTTATGCTGCAGCTATTGCTTATGCTGCCAACTTAGCTTGATATTCTTTACACTATAAATAAGGGCTAGTAGTTGGCTGATTTCTCGGTTTCAGTTGTAGTGTACTAGAAAGAAAAAAGAAAGTGATACACTCTGAGGATCAGAAAGTAATTAGGAAAGTGATTGAAGGACGTGATGAAGCTAAGAACAATTTCTTAAAACTTCTACTAATCCAAGCTACTGCAAGAGCTTGTAAAACCTTGTTTATCTGGATCAGATTTGTATATGTCTTTTTAAAATTTAATGTTCACACTAGATAACAAATTTAACTATAAGTATGTATGCCAAATATTTGCTTTTTAGTTTGATTCAATGTGTGGTTCCTGCATAAATTGTACAATAAATTATGGTAGTACTGTACTGTACTGTACTGTACTGTACTGTACTGTACTGTAAAAGGCTACCTGTTGAGTTTCAGAGAAATTTAGTAATGTATCACACGGTGCTGATGCAGTGTGTCTCCTCAGCTGTAAATAGCACAGGAAGAAAGCATTGACCTTGACCATCACTACACCTCCCTCAATCTCCTCAGTTTTCCTACTGTTTTCAAATGGCACGTGTCATTAAGTTTATTGTGTGTGTTTCAACCAGATTGTCCTTATGTCTTATCAAAGTGATTGGGAGTGTAATTCAGTGTACAAGAAATGATGTAGTTTTATGTGATTAAGATTTTTATATTTTTTAATGTCTTGTAAACAATACATACATATACAGTACATTATTTTGTTACAAGGCAGTTTTTATCATCATAAATGGCAAGTATACTTATTTAAGGATTTAATAATTTTGTTTTGCTTATTAGCCATATGACCCGGATTATCAGGATTTTTGATTTTCTGGATTGTCTTTGGTCCCAGTTAGTCCAGATAAATGAGGTTTTACTGCACCAGAGTTTCAAAAGCTGCAGTCAAGAGAATTTGCAAACAGGTGCATGATCTAGGCTTCCCCAGGAAAACAGCATAGAATATGTCACGCACTCTGTAGTGAATGTCCATAATGTGTATCACAAAGTATTATACATATCTTTTACATTGTTGTAAAGCATGTTCCTACCATAAATAAGTTGCTGTCTGTTGTGCAAGAAAAGATTTATTTTCATTGGGACTAATTTCATTTTGGAAAGTAATTTTAGAGCTGGGTTTTGAATGGAGGAAATGCCAGAACAGAGAGAGGTTCTTACAGTATGTCCTCAAACAGTGGCTTATCAATATGATTATCTGATCTTAATAAAGCATATGTGAGAAAGTAGGCAAAGTATGTTTTACATTAACCCCTTAATACCTGAATTAATTTGTAGATGTAAGACAAATTTAAAAATCGAAATTTTTTTTATTTGGCTTTCGAAATTTGGTATGTATTATATTTGCAACAACAGGTATTTGAGAAAAAAAAAGTCACACAACTCTTGCATTATTAGTAAACACTTTTTTTATTGACAAATTGAATGGAATCTCAATTTACATTTTTAATAATTAGTTTAGCATTCATTTTCTAACATTTCTACCTATAACTAAAATGTTTGATTGTGAAAGTATATAATCACTTTTATATTTTGTGTAAAATTACAAATCCTCATTCATGGAATTCCCTGAAACAATTTGATTTTCTGTTCAGGAATAGATACAAGTTACACTTAATACACATAAATACAGTCTGCCCTTTACAACAAGGTCTTTTGCATCTCTGCCTACTTTCTGTGAAAGTGACTCCATCTGTCCAAATTGATTTACCCGGAACAGGTTTTGTAGGATCCCTGCACTTTTTTAGTTGCAGCTCATACTCCATTTTTGCAGATGGCCTGCCTACTCTTTTTCTTGTCATCTGCTTTCCCCGCTTACAGAGACTTTCTGCAATTATGGATTTAAATTCTAAAAGATCATTTTGATTCCTTTGAGCAATTGTTAGACCACCACAATCCCTGCGGTAAAGTACCAGCTAGTCACCACAAGGTCTACCAAATGAAAGAACAATCTGTGATAATATTTCCTGGATTTGATAAAAATCCTGTAAGACACCAAAGCATCCAGTAAGCCCACTCCTCCCATGAATTTATTTTAAAGGGTTACAATACTTGCACAGGAAACTTCAGCATGTTGTTTTCTTGCCCTGTCTCATCTCTTTACTTGGGTACAAGGAAAAGCAGATGCAAAGGTACTTACAAGAATCACAGGTCTGTTATCAAACCACTTAACTGCTCTGATGTCGACACTATCCACAGTTCTCTCCCTTTCTTCAAATGAACCTCTGCCTTTCTTTTTCAGGTTAGCATCACTACATGCTGGAAGAGAATTTGATCTAAATGTCCCCAAAGAATGGATTCCCCTTTTCATCAGAGCAGCCATTAGGTTCAATGATGAAAACCAATTGTCAAAGAATACAAGATTATTCTGATTACTTTGAACAATTTGAGCTAGCAGTAACACTATATGTACACTAGCACCTACATCTGGACAACCTATGACTTGATTTTTCCCTGTGTAAATTTCAAAATTATGTACCAGACCATTAGTACCACATGAAATGAATATTTTGTAGCCCCATTTATTGGGTTTGTTTGGTAGATACTATTTTAAAGCATACTGCCCTTTGAAGGGAACCATTTGTTCATCTACACATAGCATTTGTGTACGTGGTATGGATTTAAATTTAGGGAGTAAGGACTCAATAATGGGGATATTTTGAGCAACCTATCTTTGTTTGGATCATCAGGTCCTGGCATATTATCATTGTCATTGAAATGCAAGTTTCTCTTTATATTAAACCACCTATCATGAGACATAATGTCAGCTACATGGCCCAATCGACTCGCTGCTTGCCAATACATACAGGTGCGGGGTAGTTGATAAATTGACATGTATAAAACTGTACCAAGAAACTGTTCAAGTTCAGATTTTGTCGAATGCAGCGGTTTGCTTATGTTATTCTGTACAGAAAACAAATTACTTGGCTCAGCAATATATTCCAATAGTGTATCACTATAAACATAGAAAAATAGTCCATTTGGGGTATTTAGTACATCTGCATGTGGCAAGGAGCTACCCCAAGCAGGAATAGCTTTTGGACTATCAGCAGAATTTACAGCCTTCCAAAATATGAGTCTCTTTCCCAA
Organism: Tenodera sinensis; assembly: GCA_030765045.1. Lineage (NCBI taxonomy): Eukaryota > Metazoa > Arthropoda > Insecta > Mantodea > Mantidae > Tenodera > Tenodera sinensis. Next base: position 22,477,465 of record CM060962.1, on the reverse strand, counting down.
AACATTCTCTGTAGCTTTTCTGCTTGTAGCTCCCAGGTCTTGATTTGAAGTTGTAGCTTCACACTCAGCATCAAAACCTGAAGCAAAACAAAAGTAAGAAACTATAAAATATGAATCTCATTCAAATAAAGACCTGCACTAACTAGAAGAAAAATACTACTAACCTGAGCTATATGAGTCATCAGTGGTTGAAGCGTCTTCTGTAGGTGCATACTCATACCAGCACTTGGATTCTAAAGTAGCATACTGATGATTTTAAACATGTAAAACAGGTATGTCGCAAATTCGCGACACTTGGCATTAAGGGATTAATGAAAGTTGGGTGAACAGTAATATCACATTTTGCAAGTGCTAGCAAAGTAAAGAGGAATTTGACATCAATATAAACACTAATGTAGGCAACAGACTAATCATGGTTAATGTGGGTATTGTAAATGGGTTTCTGGAAAGTTCTATTCTTGTTTACAAGGCTGGGACAACTGCAGGTGACTCCTAATTTGTGCCCTTCTTCCGTTGTACTAGTTAATGTCCCATGTCACAGTTTGGAGGTGGACAAACCCTGACCTGGGAGTTCTGTTAAATTCAATGACACCATGGTTGCAAAACAAAGGAATTTAGTCTGACGGTTCTGTGCTAATGCTGAACTGTAAAAACTGATTGAAATAAACAAACTTAAAGAGAAAGTGTTTTTTAAGTGGATGCATATTTTCTTTCTGTGGACTGCACAGTCATTCACTTGCCACCATATATGTGTGATGTGATTCCCATAGAACAAACTTTGGGCCAAGGTGAAATGTATGGTTAGGGAAAGAAATGTAGGAGGTGACTTATGGCTGAAGAAGTTATGGTATATAACATTTGAGGGTATGTCACTTATGAATAAAACAGACTGGCAGGTTTTATGAAAACATGCAGAGGAGGTTGAAACTGATAGTGGGAAGAAAATGGTATTATGGAAAATCTCATCAACAGCATTGTTAAATCTTGTGGCAGTACATGCTTAAACTCATCACTTACATTTTAAATAAAGTAATTACTAATCTGACCAGGGCCTTTGGATACCAGAGGGTGAAGGCGACAGACAGCCTTTGAAAGCGCTCAGACAAGTAATTACTTTATTTAAAATGTAAGTGATGAGTTTAAGCAAGTACTGCAACAAGATTTAACCATGGATCATCACTTTAAGGGGAGTAGGTAGTTTTAAGCGTCAAAAAAATGGAAATTATTTTATTTACTTATATGACAGAGCATAGTTTCCTGAACATTTTGATATATGATTTTGTATGTGTTGTGTTACTATTAAGCACTTTTAAATGGCTGGATTTAAATTGCTACACTTGTTCCATGTTGAAAAGCCACACTCACTACAGCACAAGATAGGCTTCCATTTGTGAAATAGACTTTTTCTCTATATGTTTTCCTTTTGGGAATTTTCTTTTCTTGATGTTAGCAGCATTGAACGCACATCACAGTGTGAATCCAAAGGAAACCTGTTATTCACAACTTACCAAAGATAGTAAGTGAATTTTGGTCTATAAATGTTTATATTTGTTGACTGTTTGTTATTGTTTACAAAGTACAGTGCACAGTAGTTAGTGCATAAAAGAAATACACCAGAAATTGATCAGCTACAAAACTACTATGGAATGGCAATTAGAAATAATTGCAATAGTCCAAAAGAAATGCAGAGAGCCTCTTTTTCTCATAAATGTTCTACAGAAGAGAAGCCTTTCCATGGTCTCTGTCCAGCAGGAGCTGAATCATGCTGTGGACACCAACGATCACTTGTGACAAGAGATGAACATGCACATAAACATTCCCTGTCAACTACTGTGATTGAAAAATCAAACCAATTTACAGGAAGCTTCGAGATGAAGAAATATTGAAAAAATGTGTGCATGGTGTGACTCAAAACCAAAATAAGTCTTACAGCTGCTGCATCTGGCAAAGGTTACCAAAAAAGTGTGTTTGTTGGAGCAAAGGCAATTGAAATTGGTGTTTTTGGCTGTGTAACATGTCTTAATGACAGGTTTTGCAAGAGAGTCCATGTAATGAAGGCAAAGGAACAGTTGACCAGGACAATCTAAAAAGAGCACTGCGAACATCAAACTGGATCATGTTGTTAAACTGATAAATGGAGGAGCTGTCCAAAGAAGCCAGAGTGAAGAGGAGAGGGCTAAAAAGAAAGAAAGAAGATAAGGAAGCCTGGCAGGGAGATATAAAATGTTACCTGTATGAATCTTCCAGCTACTCCATTGTTTTTATTATAAACATATTGCTTTATCAACTTTGTGTAGCACTTAATCATAATGTAACTGTTTGTAGAAAGGAGGTAGTAATTTATTAATTACAGTTTTTTCCCCTCGGGGCAAAATATACATAAACATTGTATTGCTGTGAATTAATGGCAATCATGTGGCTCTAAGTTACATGAATTACTACTCAGTAAATATGAGTAGCATTTTGAAGGTGGTGTTGGTACATACACAGCTTCAGTGCTTTGTTAGCTTGGTATTCTAAAGTTACCGGTATATTAGCTTTCATGAACATAGTAATAAACCTATATGCTGTTGATAGTGATATAACTGTAACTAATCAAACAGTTTAATGTATCATGGGCATTAATGCATTTCTTACTGTCTAATTATTTGTTCTTTTCTTTGCTTCCAGTGGATTTAGGAGTGTCATGTAAGTACTAGGTAACTTTGCATGGCTTGCGAAATTATTTTGGCATTTTGCGTATATTTGAGTAAGCTAGTAACAGTGATGTGAATCTAAATTATTGTAAAATTGAGTCGTGTTGAAACACTTAACATCACCTATATGGCCCACCTCGGTAGCGTGATGGTTAGCATGTGTGCCTCACATTCAAGAGGTGGTGAGTTCAAATCTCGCTTAGGGTGAGTTATCCGGGTAAGGTTTTTTCGGTTTTCCCTTATTCTGAGAAGACGAATGTCAGGTAACTTAAAGCTCAATGGACCTCGGGCTCATTTGAGCATCATTTCACCCATTTCAGTCATTCACTGTCCGATATGACATTACATTGGAGGACGTTAATTAAAAAAAGTCACCTCTATGTACTTGTCTTGACTGGTTTCAAGAGCTTGACTTGCTCCCATCATCAGAAGTGTTCAACTGGCTCTTGTGGATGCTGTCTGGTGTGTGGTTGTTTGACTTGACATCCTTATCAAAAGGAGAAAACAAACAAAAATACAAACATATAGCACAGCAATTTACAATGGCTTCAACAAACAAATCATCGACAAAAGCAGAGCACATGAAAGAAATCACAAAACTCACCTAAAAAGAAACCAAAATGATTTTAAAAAAATTCACTTTTCATCCAAGTAAGCACTACTAATTCCACAAGATTGTAAAAAAAATACAGCATCAACTTGGCATCACAAAATAATTTCAGCATAGAGAAATTACTGTGCAACAGGTCAAGAACCAGATACCACAGAATAAAAAAGCAGGAATCTATCAAATTAGTTGCCTAGATCGTGACCAAATTTAAATAGGAAAAAAGACGAATTTAGAAACCAGACTGAAAGAGTACATGAGATGCATCAAATATAAACAGATGGATAAATCTGCAATTACACACCATTTTTGGACATCTAATCACATCATGCCGAACATAACACTTTTAAAAGCTACAATGCACGCTAGAGTTGGATACTTGGGAGGAGATTGTAATCATAAAAAACAAACTCCTCTTAATTAATTGTGAATTAATGCTACCAAACCCATTATGGAAGTTCATTACTTGACCACCAGATGTCACTCAAACAACCACATATCAGATGCCATCCACAAGAGCCAGTCAGACACTTTTGATGATGGGAGCAAATAGCCCTTGAAACCGGTCATGACAAATGCATGTAAGTGGTGTTCAGTGTTTCAACACGGACTCAATTTTACAATAATTTATTTTGGCATGTTTACAGTTTGGGGAGAGTTGTTAAGTGACAAAATAGCATGGTTTGGTATGAATAACAAACCGCTCTTTTGAGATGTATATTGAGGAGTGTAAATCAGTATATAGAATATATTTATATCTCTCTACAGTAGTGTGGCATTTATGTTAGTGGTGGTAACAGGGAAAGCAGAAATAGTATTTAAAGTATATTTTTGGATGTAAATGTAGCAACAAAATCAGAAGGCTTAGGACTGTAGTTTGTTCCTATTTCTAATAAAAGTGTTATCAAACAGCCTCTGTGGGACTCGATTATTGCTCAACTCAAAAATTTACGCAATACATGCTGTTTTGTCTTCTCCATGCAGCATCAGGCAGCAATTGCCATTTTACATTACAGGAGCAATAACGTGCAACAATACTTTGACTTGATTACGAGTCTATGAATTTTGGATACTTTCATGAGTTAACTATGGTATTTATTGAAGTTATCCCATGGGAATAAATACACACACACACATGCACCATGCACAGAGGCCGTACATGGAGACCCATGTTGGTGGAAAGGATTATCCTGGTTGGTTGAGGGATGCGTATCTGAGCGCAGTCCAGTTTCTTTCTGTATTCGGGTAGAGTGCACATTTCCAACACACCACTTTGGTTTCTGCTTCACCTAAATGGGAGGTTAGAGGCTAACCCACCCTTAGTCAATCGGCCGGGACTAGGTATTTCACCGAACTCCAGGGTGAGTGGGATGGTGAGCCCGTTATATCCCCTGTGTAGCCCTGTCATCCCAGTGGAATGACCCCTTGTTGGGCTCTGTGGTGGGTGGGGAGCACTGGGGGATGAATTCTAATAGCCTTCTTTCATGGCACACAACACACCCAAGCGTAAATGTCCAGTTCAAGATGGAAAAGAGGTATACGCAGCGTCCTTTGCGCATTACCTGGTTATTCATAGAATGAAAGGTGGTCAGTACTTTTTAAAAGTCAACCCTTTTGTTATTCAATCAGGTCTTGACAAAATAGCTTGCCATGTTAAATCTTGTAGGCATTTAAGATCTGGATCTCTTCTTGTTGAGACCTACACAGCCACACAATTCGACAAGTTGTTAAAGGTCAAACTCCTGCGCAGATACCCTATCCATGTGGAGAAACACTGGAACTTAAGCTCCTCCAAGGGCATCATCACCAATGCCCCACCCCCTTTTTTTTATTTATTTTCTTTATTTTTAATTATTAACGTCCTCCAATGTAATTTCATATCGGACGGACCACCTCCCTGTTGGATGATGTGCCGGAGAAGGAGATCCAAGGTTACTTGTTGGAGCAGGCTGTCACAGAGGTTTACTGTGTGTGCGCGAAGCGTGATGGAGTCCAGGTGCCTACTCGCACACTATTTCTCACTTTCGATTGGCTCGACCTGCCTGAGAAGATCAAGGCAGGTTATGAGCTTATCTCGGTTCGTTCGTATATCCTGCATTCCATGCGTTGCTTCCAGTGGCAATGCTATGGGCACACTAAGACATCCTGTAAGGCCTCCTTTGCTGTGTGTTAACTGTGGTAAGGATGCTCACGACAGAGCTTGTTTATCTGCTCCAAGCTGTGTCAACTGTCGAGGTGCAATTCCAGCTACTTCCTGTGACTGTCCTCATTACCAAGACGAGAAGGCCATTCAAGAGCTGCGAGTGAAGGAGAGGCTATCTTTCTCCGAAGCCTGCAAACGTCATCTTGCTCGCCAGTCTTCTCTTCTGAGATTTGGCACCTTGAGTTCAGTGGTTTCAACTCCAGTGCCAAAGTGGGACATGGGCACTCAAACTTGCCCTGTTGTCACCACAACCGTCGCTCTGTCTTGTATCACCTTACCAGCTTCTGATTCCGCTGGATCCAAGACTCTTTCCCTTACTAGCGATACCCGGAAGTTCAAAGTTCAACCCAAGCATACAGATTTTCTTTAGTGGACCTACAACCTCTTCCAGAGCGGAAAGTGTGCCTTCATGGCCACTTCCCCGTCATCTCCTAGGCGATCCCTCTCAAGATGCTAGAGGGTGCAATTGCGTGATGTGATTCCCCTCCACCCGTGTCCTTAGGTAACCGTTATGTCGCTCTGTCTCCGGTATCTGATTACACTGACCCTCTTCCCCCTGGGGAGCCTATGGAGCATGAACCATCTGCTCTAAAAAAAGCCAAAAATCCTACGTGCAACCCAAAGGACAAGTTGAAACAACAGCCGCCGGTCAAGTGAACCTAGTCGACAGCTCATCCCGTTTGTTCCAGGATGTGCATCATTCAGTGGAATACACGTGGCATATGCGCACATAGGGTGGACTTGCAAGTACTTACTAACTCACTTTCTCCTAGTATTCTGTGCTTGCAGGAGACCAAGCTTCGCCAGCAGGGCTGTTCTAAGTTTCCAGGGTTTAGTCCAGGGCGCTTTAACCTCCCACCGGAACCTGGTACTCCTGTACATGGAGGTGTCATGCTGCTCAATCGTAACAACGCAAGCTGTTGCTGTTACTTGAGTTTACCTGGCTTTTCTTTTACTCTTTGTTCCGTCTGTCTACCTCCTTGTTCTCCCTTCACAATTTGGACCTCTCCCATCTAGTATCCCAGCTCCCAAGCTTCTGTTGAAGACTTCAATGCCCACCACCCTCTTTGGGGTTCACCTAGGGCTTGTGTAAGGTGAACACACTTGGTAGACTTTTTCACACAGAACTTTGCTTCTGTTCTAAACACTGGTGAGCGAACTTTTGTTTCTGACTGTACTGGTACCCTTTTCCATCTGGATTTATCTGTTTGCTCAGCTTAGCTTGCACCTTGTTTTGAGTGGAATGTTGTCTCTGACACATTCTCCAGCAATCATTTTCCATGTCTTATCAGCTTCCTCTCTCACCACATGCCCTCACCACGTGTACCCTACTGGCATCTCAACAGTGCGGATTGGAATCTATATACCCGCTTAGATGTTTTTGACAACCGATTGGTCAAAGATGTTGACCAGAATGTAGCTCACTTTACATCTGTCATTCTTAGCATTGCTGAACATGCAATACCTCAGTCTTCTCTCCATCCGAGATGTGTACCGGTCCGTTGATGGACTGACGAATGCAGAGTGGCCATCCGTGCATGACGGGCGGCACTACACCTCCCTACCCTTTGACAATCTGGCTGCATTTAAACAATTGCTTGCCAGGGCTCGTCGTGTCATACAGGCCAGTAAGAGGACATCCTGGCTATGTTTTGTGGAGTCATTTAATAAATTTATACCTTCATCTGTTGTTTAGGATAAGTTCCGTCGCGTGGCCGGCAAAGCCTTGCCGTTTGCTGTCCCCAGTCTCCGGCTCAATAACACCAACATTGTTTGCCCTAGAGCTGCTGCTGACACTCTGGGCAACGCTTTTGCTAGTGTATTAGGCTCATCACATTACTACTCGGGTTTTCTATGCATCAATGATGGCTTTCTTTTAACTCATCTAACGCAGAGTGTTATAACACCTTTTACACCATGCAGGAGTTGGAGTAGGCCCTGGCCTCCTCCAGGCCTGCCGCTCCTAGGCCGGATGGTGTCCATGTCTTAATTTTACAGCAACTGTCTTTGGCTGGTAAACTCTTTCTCTTACGAGTTTATAACTGTATCTGGTGCACAACAACATTGCTGTCCGCTTGGTGCGAGGCTACCATTTTCCCGATTTTGAAGCCTGGTAAGGATCGCCATCTACCTTCCAGTTATCACCCGATCTTCCTCACCAGTTGCATTTGCAAAGTGATGGAGTGAATGATCAACGGGTAATAGACATGGTGGCTTGAATCTCATAATCTGCTGTCCAATGTTCAGTGCAGTTTTCGTCAATGCCGTTCAACAGATTACCACTTAGTCTCTCTGTCCACACACATGAATGGTTTTCTGAGGAAGAGCCAAACGGTTGCTGTCTTTTTTGACTTGGAGAAGGCATATGACACTTGCTGGAGGTACAGAATTCTTTGTACCCTTCATAAATGGGGCATTCGCAGTCAAATATCACTTTTTATTCAGTTTATGCAGGATAGAGTCGGGTATGGTATGGGTGGGGTCAGTTTTACCTCATGTTTTTACTCAAGAGAATGGAGTACTGCAGGGCTTGGTACTCAGTGTCACACTCTTTGCAATTGCAATCAGTCCCATTGTGGAATGCATCCCATCAAGTGTTTCATCTTCGTTATTTGTGGATGACTGCACCATTTACTGTAGTTCTCTGTGGACTTCTCTTACAAGGCTGCCTCCAATTGTGTCTTGACCATCTGTACACTTGGAGTTTCGAAAACAGCTTTAAGTTCTCTGCCAAGAAGACCATCTGCGTTAACTTCTGGTGCCGGAAGATGTTTCTTCCACCTTCTCTACATCTCGGCCCAGATGCTCTTTTGCCAACAAAATGAAATTTTTGGCATTGACTTTTGACAGGAAACTTAGTTGGTCTTCCCATATCTCATCCTTAAAGGCATGGTGTGAATGTTCTCTTAATGTTTTACAGGATTGAAGCAGCATGTCCTGGGGAGCTGATTGGACCATTCTTTTACCACTATACTGTTCACTGGTCCGATCGAAACTTGATTATGGTTGTGTTATGTATTTCTTGGTTTGACCAAGGAAGTGGATGAAAATAGACAAAATTTTGCTAAATTAAGAACAAATGTTTTTAGCGGACTAAGTTTTAAAAATTTATCATGGAAATAAATTTGAGAATAGCTCAGATAAATGGGCAAAGAAGCAAATTAGTTATGGGGGAAATTAGAAAATTAATAGAAGAATTAAAATTGGATATAATCTGCATTCAGGAACCGTATGTTGTACATTCTAATATTCCTTTTATGCCCTTGAGATCAAGACAAATATTATCTTCGAAAAATGCAATGGCAGCAATAGTAATTATTAATGAAAGTTTGGAAATAGTAAATATAGCACAGTTTTTGGATACGCATGTAAATTGTATTGAAATTATAAGCAGGCAAGGTAGTTTTATATTAGCAAACTATTATTTTCAATATAGTTGGGACATTGAACCTTTTTTAAATAAATTGCAAAATATTCAAAATAAATTTAGAGATAAAGAAATTATACATGTTTGCGATTGCAATGCAAAGTCTACATGGTGGTATAGTAAAAATCCCGACGAAAGAGGAGAGAAATTGGAAGAAATTATTTCGGAATTGAATCTATATGTAATGAATAAATCTGGAAATCCTCCAACATTTCAAAATAGAGCAGGGGCGGAGGAAAATATAGATATTACTTTAGCTTCTAGCAATGCGGAGAAAAAAATCATTAATTGGAGGGTCACACAAGGTCAAACAACAAGTGATCATAATTTGATTTATTTTGACTTTCTGCTGGAGAAGAAGATACTTCAAGAAGATGTAGAAATAAGATATAATTTTAAAAGGGCAAATTGGGAACAAATGAGGCAAGAATTTAAAGAATTAGAATTACAATATACGGGATTATCAGTTGATTTTGATGCAAGAAACCTAACAGAAGCTATTAATCTAGCGGTATCAAGATCTGTTCCGAAATTAAAGATTTTTAATACTAAAGAGAAAATCTGGACAAATAAGTTACAGAAGCAAAGGTCAATAACCAGGAAATTGAGAAGAATTTATCAAAAATCGAATATATATATGGAAAGAGAAGAAAATTTGAGGAAATATAGGGAAGCCAAAAATAAATATAAATTATTATTAGAAGATACAAGAAAACAATACTGGGAGAAATTTGTTGAGCAAAACTTAAAAACGGATATCTGGGGACAACCATATAAAATCATCATGGATAAAATCAAGAAACCGGAAATATTAACAACTTTAGATAAAGGAAATGGACAAATGACAGAAAGTGGGGAAGAATCGGTAAAATTATTGTTACATACGTTACTGCCAGATGATAATCAGGAAGAGGATAATGATATTCATGTGGCAAGAAGAAATCAGATGAATTTGCGGTATAAAGGAAGTGTTGTTTATCCATTTGATTTGATGGAAATAAAATTAATTCTTGAAAAATTGAAAAAGAAAAAGGCACCTGGTCCAGATGGTATTATAAATGAAGTCTTATATAATCTACAGGAAGAAATAATTTTATTTTTGTATTTTTTATTTAATGACTGTTTAGTAAGAGGAAGATTTCCAAATATTTGGAAGGAAGCCAAAGTTGTGATCTTAAGTAAAGGAGCAGATAAAGATAGAACACAACCAAAATCTTTTAGACCAGTATGCTTGTTAAATTCTTTAGGCAAAATATTTGAACAATTAATTTATAAAAGGATGATGGAATTTAGAATAATGATAGGGATGAATATGAAACAATTTGGATTCAGGAAAGGATATTCAACTGAGGATGCTATTTTAAAAGTACAAGATATTGTGTTAAAAAGCTCAAAAAATTATGTAATTGGAATATCTGTGGATATATCTGGTGCTTTTGATAATTTATGGTGGCCGTATTTTTTTGGCATCTTAAGAGAGAAGGAATATCCAGGTACCATATATAATTTATTAAAAGATTATTGTCTAAATAGAGAAGCATACATTGGAGGCTCAAATTACGACACTAGGAAGCAAATTACTAAAGGCTGTCCTCAGGGTTCTATTTTGGGGCCCCTTTTTTGGGATATTTTGTCAGAAAGTCTCTTGGAACAATTGGAAAATGATGGAAATGTTTTAGATATAATTGCGTATGCTGATGATATCGTGATAATGGCGGATGGGCAAAGCAGAAGGGAATTGGAAATTAAAGCGAAGGAAGTTACTGCAAAATTATCAAATTGGTGTGAAATAACCAAATTAAAAATTGCACCAAATAAATCAAATTATTTGCTCTTAAAAGGAAACTTAAAAAGGGATCCAACAATAAAAATTAATAATCAAAATATTCGAAGAGTAAAAGAAGTTAGATATTTGGGGATAATGTTGGATGAAAAATTTAATTTCAGAAAACATACAGATTATATTAGGCAGAAATCTGAGAAAATAATGTTAAAATTGGCAAGAATTACAAAATTAAATTTTGTACTTCCCTTACAGACCATACAAATTTATCACAATACAATCTTTGCCTCAATCATTACTTATGCTGCAGCAGTTTGGGCGGAAAGAATGGATAATGTGCAAATTAAAATGCTGCTAAGAAGAACCCAAAGAAAGATCTTATTAAGGCTAACAGGAGCAGTAAATACAACACCCACAATGGCACTGTTAGTCTCTACAGCAATATGGCCCATTGATCTATTGGTAAAATTAAAGGGAGCAAAATTCTGGCTAAAGAAAGGAAATTTAGAAAAAGTTTATAAAATTAGTGGTGTAAGAACAGATAAAATTTGGGAAGTAAAAAATGCTTTGAAAAATAAATGGCAAAATGAATGGTCGGAATGTGCTGTAGGTAGAAGAGTTTATGGATTTTTCCAGAATATTAGAGAAAGATTAAAATTAAATTTCATTCAACCAACAAAAGGATTCATTCATTATATAACTGGACATGGACCATATAAAACATATTGGAAAAAAATAAAAAAAACGAATTCTGATATATGTAATATCTGTCAAGTACAAGATAACCCGGAGCATGCGATCTTTGAATGCGAAAGGTATGAAATTATGAATGTAGAAGAAAGGCATCAATTAGGAGGACATTATATAAATGATATAATTAGAAATCCAAATTTAATTGAAAAACTACAGTTTTTAACCAATTATGTTAGTAAAAAAGCTTGGGAAACTGAACACATCGAGGTAGAATGGATTGAAAATGAACAAATTGAAATAGATGAGATAAGAAGATCTTCTAGATTACGAGACAGGCAGAGAAGAGGAAACGTAGCAATAGAAGGCATCGAAGAAGAAGGAGGAGTAGGCCAACAAAGAGAACAGATAGAAATTGAATAATAAATAGAGAGAAATGATTTAAATCAAGTAAATAGAAGAAGATATTTTGTAGTCTTAATGGGTAAGCAAGAATGGGCAGAAAGAAGAAGGATAAGATCAAGAAGAAGAGAGGGAGAAGCATATGCCGACTATCGTAGGAGACTGCAAGAGGAATGAGGCGGAAGTAACGTGTGAGAGAAGTTTGCTGTTGCAGGAGAAGGAGGAGTCCAGCCAGGGGAAGATGTAAATGAACTTATTTATATAAATGTAAATAAATTTTTAATATATAGTGCTGGTTACCAGTATGGTATTTTGTTTAAAAGATAGCTGGAAGTTTTTTTTTAACCAGTTGTCCAGTCGCTGGAAACCAGTGGCATAGAGTTAGGTTTATTTAAATTAATGTTTTCTTGTTTAGAATAGTGTAGATGTCTTAGTTATTTTCTTGTTAGTAGAATTAGATTTGCTGGAAACCAGTAACTTTAGGAAATTTTTATGTTTTTGTTGTAGTTTTCTTTTGTTTTGTAGTTAGAAATTCTGAAACATAAATTATAATGATGATTGTATATAAATAATTTTGGTTAAATAAATAGAAAATTTGAATAAATGCCCCGGTATAGTTGTCAAGGTGCCGGGGTATAATATTCAGATTTTATTTTATTTTATTTTATTTTATTTTATTTTATTTTATTTTATTTTATTTTTTTATTTTTTATTTCTTGGTTTGACCATCGGTTTAAATCAACTCAACGCTACACACCATAGTGGCATCTGGTTGAGTGTTGGCAAATTTCCCACAAGTCCAGTTACTAGCCTGTGTGTGGAAGCTGCTGATTCTCCACTTAGTTATCAGCGCGATGTTCTTCTCTGCAGCTACACTTACAGACACTCTAGTCTGCCTGAACAGCCGTCCTTTAGTTTGTTTTTTAATGATAGCTTGGACCTCCAATACTTAACGACGTTCCTAGCCCTACTCCCTCCTGGTGTTCGATTTTGCTCACTGCTTCGGCTGTTGGGCATCGATTTGGCCACGACATTACCGAAAAGTCAAACATTTCCCCCATGGCTCCATCCTGAGACCTATGTCAACGTGGGTTTCTTGTCCATGCCGAAGTCGTTGACGCCTGATTCCGTTCTTTGCTCTGCCTTTTTAGATATTCAGGCACAGTCTGGATCCTACAGTTTTAAATACACTGATGGCTCGAAGGACGAGCAGAGAGTAGATTGTGCTTTTATTCACAGTTGACAGAGTTTTAGTTTTTGCCTTTTATCGCAGTGCTCAAATTTTACCGCAGAGCTTTATGGTATATACCAGGCTCTTTTGTATGTTTGTCAGCAGGCCTTGAAGTGGTGTATTTGTTCCGATTCTTTGAGTGTCCTTCAGAGCCTACATGCACTCTACCATTACCATCCACTGGTGCAGTGTGCCCAGGACAACCTTTACTCACCCGCTAGTGCTGGCACTAGGACATCTTTTATGTGGGTGCCTGGACATGTAAGCCTGCAGGGAAATGAGGCTGCCGATTCTGCCGCAAAGGCAGCAGTTTGAGGTCCAGGTGTTTTATCGCTTATGTTCCCTGTGATGAATTTAGCACATTTTTATGTGGTTCTGTTGTTTCGCATTGGAAGGCTGCATGGACAAATACTCAGGGAAATATACATAGGGAGGTGAAATCCTATCCTGTCACCTGAAAGACTTTCTTGCATGTCTGTCGTCGTGAGGAGGTGGTTTTAGCGAGATTACGTATTGGGCACTGTCATTTTAGCCATAGTCACCTTATATCCTCTGCACCGGTCTGTGCTCATTCTCATGAACCTTTGATGGTGCTGCATGCTTTAATTAAGTGCCAGTTTTTAGCTTCTTTTTGTGTGTCTTTGGGTCTCGCAGCTACCCTTTCTGAAGTGCTGGCAGATACTGTCATTACCGTAAATCGTGTTTTATGTTTTATCCATGCTAGTGGTATGGCTGGTCATGTCTGAATCATAGATTTTATCTTGTTTTTATTGGGTCGTTTGGATGTTCTTGCGATTCTGTGTTCTTGGTCTGTTTATTGGTTTTGCTTTTACAGATTCTGGCACTATTTAGGTGACCTTTTAGTTTAATCGCTTTAAACTGCAGGTCTAATGTCTGCACTTTCTGTTTTTTTATTTTGTTTGGGTGCTAATAACCTCAGTAGTTGTACGCCTAACATCCAACCCAACCAACACGCACACACCACACCACACACCACACACCACACAACACACACCACACACCACATACCCCACATCCCACATCCCACATCCCACACCCCACATCCCACACCCCACACCACACACCACACACCACACATCACACACCATACACCCCACACCACACACCCCACACACACCACACACACCACACACACACACACACACACACACACACACACACACACACACACACACACACACACACACACACACATACACACACACACACCACACACCACACACCACACACCACATACCCCACATCCCACACCCCACATCCCACACCCCACACCACACACCACACACCATACACCCCACACCACACACCACACACCCCACACCCCACACACCCCACACCCCACACACCCCACACCTCACACACACCACACACACCACACACACACACACACACACACACACACACACACACACACACACACACACACACACACACACACACACACACACACACACACACACACACCACCCCCCCACCACACACACCACCCCCCCACCACACACACACACACACACACACACACACACACACACACACACACACTTTATTGGTGGTAGAGGGTTTCTACTCAATCAGTTTGAGATAAGAAACCAATAGACTATGAGGTCAACTCGCCAAGTTAAACATTTCCAAACATATCCAAAGTAATTAAAGATTGGGATCATTGAATCATAATCAGTAAGAAATATGTGAATAGTATGCATAGAAATGAATTAGAGCATATTAGGCAATTAGTAAAGCCTGTCTTTTATCTCTTTGAAGAACCAAGTTTTACTGTTATCAAAGTCAGTTAAATTGGGACTTAACATGTAGCTATATGCCACTGCCTGAGAAATTAAGTTCAAACCTGAGATGGGCAAAGGTGTTTTTATTTTTTTCCCATTCTTTTCCATCTGGAGAACAATGTTATGTTAATGCCTTAAAATAGCAAAGTACCACCATCATATTTTGTGCACAGGGCATTGCTTACTGTTGCTTCTTCTCACATCTAATGCCGTAGGCTGAAGGGTTATGTAATGACATTGGCCTAAAGTTGTCGCTATCCTGTTTGCATGTGTTGTCAAAAAGGAGAATTTGAATCTAAGTTAACCGGCTGTAAACTGTTTACTCAACTTTGAATCAAGCAATAGCACAAAGTACTAACTCCCCAAAAGAGGTGCTGAGCAGCTGTGTGGTAGCATGACGAATGCCTAATACTGCCATTAGGTGGCCTTAATACTCGTGGCATACACTACCATATGGTAATTGCTTCTTGCTGAAGCCTTCGGTAACCAAGTCACCCACATCTCATTTTCTATTTGTCTTCAGTACACAACAACATGAAGATGGAAGATGTATTATGGAGAACTCAATGGAAAATATTATTAAGGAGCAGTGAGCACAACTCCGACAGTGGCACTTTTGCTTATCACAGTCATATGGCCAATTGATTATATCATTTGCTTAAAAGGAACAAAATTTTGGTTAAAGAAAAGAAAAGTAATATGGAATTAGTGGACTAAATAATTGGTACAAGCTGTAATAGTTTTGGAAATAAAAGGCAATTTAAAGTGCAGATGGCAGAGGGACTGGGAAGATGTGGAGGAAGGACAGAGAATATTTGGATTTTTTAACAATATAAATGAAAGATTAGAATTAAAATTTTTTCAGCCAACAAAGGGGCTAAGGTACTGGCAGAAAATTAATGAAATGAACAATGACACTTACAATACATGTAAAGTAATGGATATTCCTGAGCATACTGTATTTGAATGAGATAGATATGGGAAAAGAATACTAGAAGAAGCAAAAATGCTGGAAGGCAATTATTTATATGAAATAGTGAGAAATTAGGATGTAATTAATGTTGGTATGGTTGACTCAGTTGATTAGATGCTGGCCTAATGATTCCAAGGTCGTGGGTTCAAATACAGCACAGACCGATGGTTTTTAAGTGTGCTTAAAAACGACAGCTCCATCTCAATAGATTTACTGGCATGTAAAAGAACTCCTGCAGGACAAAATTCTGGCACTCCGGTGACGATGTGGTCCTGGCAATAGACAGTGTCGTTTAACAACAATAATTTAATTTAAAGGACCTAATTAAACACCTGCAAAAACTGACAAATTTTGGAAGCAAGATGGGAAGGGAAAGCCATATCATTACTGAACACATTACAGCTCATTAGAACAACTCGACACAAGATAATAGAAGATCAGCAAGAGTACAGCAACAAAACATCGATGTAAAGAACGAGGAGGAGAGAATGGATGAGGAGTTAATAACACCAGGAGAGGAAGAAATGGTAATGTTAAATTAAGAAATAGATGAATTTAACCCACACACTGATTGTATAAATAGATGAAAATATTTTGCAGTATATCTGGGAAGATAAGTACGGGGAGAGACGAGAATAAGGAATATGGAGCATGTAAAGGAGAAATTAGGAGAAGGAGGGAAAGAAGACACCGGTATGGTTCAGGAAGCGGCCATATTAACGGGATGGATGACGATTGGAGCCACTGAATTTTGAGGGGAAGAAGATGTGCTATGCTAGGCCAGGAAGCAGACGGAGGCATGGCATTTACTGTATTCAGTGAAGGAGCAAGATGGTGACTAATTAAAAGTGATAAGTGATGTTTTAGAGAAAGTGATAAGGGAATAA
The DNA here is from genome assembly GCA_030765045.1 of Tenodera sinensis. Classification (NCBI taxonomy): domain Eukaryota; kingdom Metazoa; phylum Arthropoda; class Insecta; order Mantodea; family Mantidae; genus Tenodera; species Tenodera sinensis. The sequence continues at coordinate 22,460,761 of CM060962.1, read as the reverse complement.
AGAAAAGAAAAGTTATGTAGATGCTACAAGTTAGTAGTAAGTGATAAGTGAAATTTACAGTTTTATTAAATGAAACAAATTGTTAAAAAATTAGAGACAGCGAAAAAGAAGAATAAAGGAGATAATGGTATAATTTAATGAAAGAGAAATTTAAAAAATCAAATTAAAGACTTGAAGGGTAAATATATAGATTTAAAACATTACTTTGAACAATAAAATAAAAGTAACATAGTTTAAATAAACTGCTTATGGTTTTGCAAGGGCCTTAAGGCAGCCACCGGAATTGTTTTATTGGTGTTGTTCACAAATGAGGACATGTTTACCAGGGATGGACCGATTCTAAACTACAAGAGTAATCACATATGCATATAGGAAAATCCCCATGCCATGTTCAGAAGAACCACCAATAGGAGCTTATGGTGAACATATGGGCTGGCATTGTTTTTGACCATGTCATTGGGCCCCCCAGGGGGACCTGCTACAGTAGGTCCGGGTTTGGCACACCCGGTGCCCCGAGATGCTCATCCACTTAGATGTAGTCTCTTCCTCTTCTAGGTTTTATGGTTTTACGTAGGTTAAATTTTAGAGTTAAAACTCCTGTCTCACCCACAGGTATCTATCCTGTCTCCATGGCTCCTGTCCCACGGTTTCGGTGCAGCTTCCAACTTGGGTGCTCTTCGGAGGCTCAGGCGTGAAGGTTGAGTGGACCCTCCTCACTACCCCTTTTGTGCGACACTAGGTGCGGAGCCGTTCCATTGTCATGTACACCCCCGTAGCTCCTTAGGGGCCGGGTCCCCATGGGTATCTCGGCGGCCGTGCTGCCGCTAGGGTGTACAGGGGGACCCGACGTGTTACCGCTGTCTGGGGCCCGATGTAATCAACCACAAGTCCCCTGAATCCACGCTGACTCCGTTGAGGCAGCGTGGCTTAGAGTGGGGAGCCACAGGCGGTTATTCCTGTGGTAGGGGCATAAAGTCGGGCCTGGCTTCGGTGGAAATGTCGCATACCGGTAAGTAGTGATAGGCGGAGGGTAACTTTTTCTGACGTACTCCCATGAGTGTCGGCAGACTTTTTTCCAGGGGGGGGGGGCACATGTTGGAAATTTGCAATCATTATAATATTACACCATTATTTTACTGTCAAAATTTATAATATTTGTTGCAGATAACCGTATTAATTTGTGCTAAATAAAAATTGTTCTTTACATCAAAATTAAAATAATAGTTTAATAGTCAGTAACTGGCTGCACATCAAATTTACCAACCTCCAAGGGGGGGCCGCGGCCCCCCCTTGCCACCGTTTCGCGACGCCCATGCGTACTCCTTGAGATCGAGTCTGAAGCGGGTGCTTCGGGCCGGTACAGGCTGGAAGATTTAGGTGTCTTTTTCCTTTATCCCCCGGATGGCAGGCTGACGCCGACGGTCCGGAAGGGGGACCCTTTCATAATGTCTCCTCTGCGCTCCCCCCCCCCCCCTTCAACTCCACGTTTTTTGGTTATGAGTATGGTAAGCGAGAAGAAGGCCCTGGCTACTCTGAGTCCGTTTAATATTAAAAAGGAGGTAGACCGCATATGTGGCCCTGTAAAAAATGTCACTCGATGTAGGGACGCCAACTTGCTAATAGAGGTGGCTCAAGACTCCCAAACCGCAAAACTACTGAAAGCCACTCTCCTAGGTTCTTATCCCGTAAAGGTGGAGAAGCATAAGACTTTGAATAGTTGTCGCGGTGTACTTTCTTCATCAAGTCTGGACAACCCCTCTAATGAGGACATAGTTAACTGCCTTTCTGACCAAGGTGTTATTGCTGCGTACCGTTTAATTGGTAAGAAGGACAACCAGCCGTCCGCCTTACGTACGGTTTTCCTTACGTTTGAGCGTACGACTCTGCAGCGATTCATTTTCTGCGGGTATGAAGGTGCAACCGTACGACCGTATGTCCCGAACCCCGTGCGTTGTTTCCGCTGCCAGAAGTTCGGGCATACGCAGCAGCGATGTACCGGTACACAACTCTGCCCTCGCTGTGGTCGAAATGCTCACGACGGCTCCCTGTGCGATCAGGACTCCACCTGTGTTAACTGTGGAGGTGCATACCCGTCGAACTCGCGCGATTGGCCCCGCTTTTTAGAGGAGAAGGCAATCCAGGAGCTTCGGGTTAAGGAACACCTGACTTTTGTAGACGCACGAAAGCGGTATCAGGAACTTCATCCTACCACCAACTTGAAGTTTTCTGCAGCTGTCCGCCAGGCTGTTCCGAAACAGAACGCCGTCGTACAGACGTGCCCCATTTCGCCCTCTCGGGTTTCCGTGGGAGTTCAAACTGGCTCACCTGACGATTATAGTTTTGCTCCACCTACAGTTCGACCACAGACTACCTCTTCTGCCGTCCAGACGCCAGTTCCGCCGCAGTCGACTAGCTCTGAGACTGCTTCGTTGCCTGTTGAACGCCATCGTTCCAGGCATAAACAGCGGGCCAGTAGTTGCACGTCCTCTGTGAAGTCCCGCTCCCGCTCTGCGAGCCGCAGGGGTTCTTCAGACTCCCGCACATCGGAGGAGTCGCTAGAGGATGGTGGACCTCGCATTATCGGTCCAAAGAGTGCGAAGGTGAAAAAGAAAATAAACACCAACTATTAATTCGTTTTTAGCATGGAAATAACCCAGTGGAATATTAATGGGTTCCGGGCCAGGGCTCCAGACGTACAACATTTAGTTTCTCAGCGATCGCCTTCCATCGTCTGCTTACAAGAAACCCATTTGCAGCCTAATCATGGTTTACATCTAGGTGATTTTTCCGCATTTAGACATGACATTGCAGTTGGTCGGCGTGCGAGCGGTGGTGTGGCTACGCTGGTGGCACATACCATCTCTGCCGCCACCATACCGCTTAAAACGCCGCTGCAAGCTGTGTACAGCTGCAGGGCCTGTGTTTCTTTATTTGCAATGTCTATCTGCCACCGGTCAATGTCGTACACACGACCTTCGGACTCTGCTGGCTCAGATTCCGCCACCGCTCCTGTTTCTCGGTGATCTGAATGCCAAAAACACTTTATGGGGCTCCGACATTGACGATGCTCGTGGGTGCCTTATAGCAGACGTTTGTGATATATCTGGCTTGCTTCTGCTGAACCCTGGTGTCCCCACATTCTTATCCTCCACTTACGGCACACATTCAGCACTATACGTTAGCTTTTGTAGCCCGGCATTAGTTCCACTGCTAGATTGGTCGGTGCTTTCCGACCTATTTGGCAGCGATCGTTTCCCCATTAATATTCACCTCTACCATACCCATACTGTGCCAGCACGGCATCCTCACTGGATTATTTCCAGAGCTGATTGGGGGAAAATTCACTCCCATATTCATCTCACCGACGATGGTTTTACCACCATTGACGACATGGTGGAATATTTTACATGCTCTGTGTTGCTCGCAGCAGATTCCAGCATTCCTCGTGGATCATCTACACCGCGACACTTTCCTATGCCTTGGTGGTCTGAGGAATGCCGTTTGGCTATCAAAGCACGTAAGCGTGCTCTGCGTCTTTTTAGTTTACATCCTACCGAAGACAATTTTATAGCTTTTAAACGTTCTCGTTCCAGAGCACGTTTTGTTCTTCGGAGTGCAAAGCGCAGATCCTGGTAAACCTACGTCTCTTCGCTTTCATGTCGCACTTCGGCACAAAGGGAGTGGACTGCTATTCGGCGTATGTACGGCAAGTGTCGCCGGACCATTATTCCTGGTCTTGCCGTACAAGGCTCCACCTACACCTCCGAGCAGGACATCGCCGACACACTTGTCCAGGCATCGGCAAACATGTGCTCAATGAGCTATCAGTATGACGTCTCAACATGCAATCCGCAATGCACATGACGTAATGTAGAACAGGGGATGGCATTGACCTTCGTTCAGTCAGTGCTGGACTCGCTCGCTACACAGCACAATAAGGAATAGTACATATACTTTAATCCAGCTATTTTGGTCTACGATACTGTAGGTAGGCCTAGATATTTGAGCATTATATTTCAATTCACTTCTATTTGCAATGTACCATGAAAATCTAGTGATATATAACAAGTAGCCACCCTCAGTATAGCACGCAAATTATCATCTGTTAATCGTGATACAAGATTTTTTAGATTCAGTTTCTTTTCTTCTACACATTTCTTAAATGCTTGAAATAACTCTGTCCCTGTTGTATGTTCCCTAAGTGAATGACTTCAAGCATATATTCTTGTATGGAGAGGTTGTTAGTAACTCCACGAATGAAAATTACCAATTGTGCTGTGTCAACGTTGTCAGTGCTTTCATCCAACGCGAGAGAAAGGACTATAAATTCATGGACCTCGGTTTGTTGGCTTTTTTCGGTAATTTCTTCTATTCTATGTATGCTTCTCTGTATGGTTCGTGGTGATAATGCAATGTTATTAAAAATATCATATTGTTCAGGGCGAATTATGTTGGCAACTATACTCTCAAATTTTTTTGAAATCTCCATCACTAAAACACCTCAGTGACTGAGCAATCTCCAAAGCGACAGCATAACTGGCGTGAAGTTGTCCATTAGTTGTAATATTTGAATTAATATTAGGTGTATTATCTAAATATTGCTCTTTGAGCTGTTGCAGTTGGTTAGTACGATCTAGACCTGAAAAAAAAATGAATAAAGGACACTACGTCAGTGTTATGCTACTTTAAATCGTGGTGTAAAATTATGAATACATGCTTGTCTATAATTGTATGGTGATCTTATGATATGCATCATAATGTCGCTTGATGTTCCATTGATGAGTGCCTTTTTTAATTTTAGAGCACAACAAACACCTATCGTTCCTTACATGATGAGAGACGAAATCATCAAAGTGATATCTAGATATCGAACTTAATAGACCAGGAATAATTAGATGCACTCTAGTTCTATGAATATACTAAGACTTTAAGTTAAATAAAGTAATCTCCTTCAGAGTTATAAATAAAAACATATTATCTTTAAGTCTTAGTATTAAATTACACTTTGACAGACATGTTTAGAAGTGCAGGTAAACACGACAGGACAGTCCGCCCGTGATCGTTGTGTATGCAGTGCCAGTTAAGGCTGCGAGGCCTCATTGAGTACATGTTTGCCGATGCCTGCCCGTGCCGATTCTTGCGCTGCTGACAGCCACACCTGAAGTTACAGTAACGCCTTTTTAGGAATCAAGGAATCTGCGGAGCGGATAATCCTCAATTTTAACAGTGGCTACAGTGTACCGTACAACGCACCTTTCACCGAAGCGGAGCTGGCACGTGCTTTGTCTCTCGCAAAGGACTCCTCTCCTGGCCCTGATGACATCCACCGACAAATGCTGCTTCACCTTCCACCTGCGACTCTCTCCTTCCTGCTGAGCATTTACAACCGCATATGGCTTCAGCAGGTTTTCCGTCTTCCTGGCGCGAGGGTATTGTCATCCCCATCCCTCGGCCCGGAAAGGACCCGACACTTCCCTCTAGCTACCGCCCTATTTGTCTGCGAGTGTCGTTTGTAAGACCTTCGAACGTATGATTAACACTCGCTTAGTGTGGTGGCTGGAGAAGAATAACCTGCTGAGCAATGTTCAGTGCGGTTTTCGTCGTCATCGCTCCAGTGTCGACAATCTGGCACGCATGGAAGCATATATACAAAATGCCTTTCTCTTGAAGCAGCATGTCGTGGACGTCTTCTTCGATCTGCCTACGATACTACCTGGCGCTATGGTATCCTACGTACTGTACACAGTTACGGTTTACGCAGTCATTTAGCCATCCTCGTTTTAAACTTTTTAAAACTAAGCCGGTTTTGTGTCCGCATTGGGAATACATTATCCCACGACAGGGTCCAGGAGAATGGTATACCCCAGGGGTCGATTCTTAGTGTGACGCTTTTCGCTGTGGCGATTGACGGTATCGCCAGTGTTGTACGTAGGGGAATCCCGATGTCGCTGTATGTTGATGACTTTGCTATCTACTACCGGTCTTTGAATCTTGAACACATCGAACGCCAACTGCAGCTAACCATATCCTCTATCGCCGAATGGGCTCTTCGCACCGGCTTTCAGCTCTATCCTACGAAAACGCAGTGTCTACACTTTCATCGACTTCGTGGTGTGCATTCTCCTCCTGACCTTTATTTGCGTGACACGCGTATTCCTTTTGTTCCGCACCTGAAGTTCTTGGGCCTACACCTCCACAGCAAACTCACATGGGTGCACCATATTCGCCATCTTCGTGCTTCCTGCAATCGTTCGCTTCGGATGCTCAGGGTTTTATCTGGGGCATCTTGGGGCGGCGATCGAACCGTCATGTTGAGGTTGCATGGCTCAGTGGTCCGGTCCAAATTAGACTACGGCTGTTTTATTTATGACGCGGCATCTGCCTTTTAGACACGATTAATCATACTGGTATCCGCCTTGCTACTGGAGCTTTCCGTACTAGTCAAATTGCGTGCCTGTATGCTGAATCTGGCGAACCTCCACTGTCTGTCCGACGCTGGGTATTGCTTTCTTCCTACGTGGCACGGTTGGCAGCTCACCCTGGTCACCCGTCATTTTACTCTGTATTGCGTCCAGACTTAGCCCACCGTTATATGCGAAATAGCTCAATATCCCGCCCCTGCGGTATTCGGTTTCGCGAACTGCTCGCCACACATTCTCTGCGAATGCCTGCTGTAGAGCGGTATTGCCATGGTCGCTTTCCATCTTGGCAACTCCACCGTGCCCAATTCGACCTCGAGCTTGCAGCCCATGCTAAGGTAACTACCCCTCACTCGGTGTTTCAACTCTTCACCGAGCTCCTGGGACGATAGCCGACTTACCTTCCGGTTTTTACCGTTGCTTCCCAGGTGGGTGGTGCTACAGGCTGCAGTTTTGTGTACAACGATGAGGCTCACAAGTACCGCCTTCCGGACACCAGTTCTGTTTTTACCGCCGAGCTGTTCGCCATATTTTATTTTTTACTCTTTATCTCCAGCTCAGGTCCTGGAAATTTTATGATTTGCTGTGACTCTCTGAGCGCTCTCCAGGCCTTACAGCAATTTCTCGGCACTTCAGCACTCATAGTTAAAATACAGACATTCATTTCACAGTTACTGACTCACGGATACTAGTTTGTTTTTATATGGACCCCAGGCCATGTGGGTATTCCTGGTAACGAGGAGGCGGATGCGGCTGCAAAGTCTGCATGTCGTCTACCGGGATTATTCACACGAACTCTGCCTTTTAGTGATGCGCAACGATATTTCCGGCGCCATATTTTTTCGTTCTGGCAGAAGTCGTCGGAAGAGATATCTGGCACCCAATTACGGACAATCAAAGACACAGTAACACCCTGGCCGACATCCGTCAGGGATGTGCGGCGGTCGGAGGTCATTCTCACCCGGTTGAGAATCGGTCACACTCGCGCCACACACGTCATCTTTTGCATGGCGACCCGGCCCCTGTGTGTAAGACGTGTGGCGTGCAACTGTCCGTCCCGCACGTTTTGCTTGATTGTCCACGATATACTAGAGAGCGCCAGTCCCTTGGCCTGGGTTTTAGTATGCGGTCAATTCTGGACGACGACCCGGTATCTGTAGATAAGGTGCTGCGGTTCGTCGCCCAAATTGGCTTTGCGAAACAAGTTTAACTTGTGTTTTATTTTTGGTGTTTTATTCTACGGTTTTTAGACAATGAATCCCAGTTTTATTGTTGCACTGCTTGTTTTTACATTTTAACTGTTTTATTTTAATGTTTGCCCTTTAGATTTTTAACGTTTTAACTGTTTTAGATTTTCATGTTTTAACTTCTTAAATGTTTACTGCTTTTTTAGTTTTCACTTTTTAACCATATTAATTTGTTTTAGACTGTAAAAATTGACTTGGGGCCCAAATGACCCAACTGTCGAAGGGCCCTTAAACTCCACATTCCACTCCACTCCATGTCATTGGGCCATAACCTCCTTCCTCCTCAACTTACAATACTTACAAAAATTTCTGAAGTATGTACTGCTAGCTTTTTGGAAGAAGTGCTGCTTGATATTTGGCCTCAACTGGATTTCCAACAGGATGGAGTTCCTATGCATTGTATGATAAATGTACAGGAGCACCTAAATCGAGTCCTCCCCAATTGGTGGATCAGAAGGGGCAGTCCTACTGTGCCCTGGGCTCTTCGTTCGCCAGATCTCAATCCCATGGGTTTCTTTTACTGAGGTTATGCTATGCATTGATGTTAGAGGTTGCAATTTTGAGCAATACCTTTGAAATCTGCGCCTGCTCATAATTTGTTTGCTTACCTTTGTTCTGCCTGTATTGTAATGTTGTATTCTAATTGTAATGTTAATACCAATGCAACTTATTTTTGAAAGAATTCAGTTACTTTTAGCTCTATCAAGTACTTATCAATTTACATTTTCCTAAGTTGTCAGTTGAGCTTGCACTAGTTCATTTAAGTACATATCAGGTTTCCAGTGTGTACCTACGTGTATTTACGTTATGGAAGTGTAAGTGATGGTTAAACAAATTTGAAATAAAAAGCTTAAGCATTGGTTAAGTGACAAATTACAACACAACACAAAAGTTGTATATAAATATAATATAAATCAAGCTAAACCAAGTAAAGAAAGAGATAGATATAGATGAGAGAGAGAGCGAGAGAGGGAGAGAGAGAAGAACAAAGAATACAAGCAAATCCGTGGTCATGGAGATTAGAACCTGAAATTTCAATGCATGTGCGTTTTCACTATCTTCGCAAGGTAGCTATTACACTAAACACACAAGCTCCAAATTCCTCCACTTGTTTTCTCATTATAACTTACAGGATCAGTGACATGCATACATCCAACAATTTTAAGGCATGACTAATTTGTATACATAGACCATAGATTTTTCTGTCTCAAATTGATTGCCTATGAATCATCTATTACCAACAAAATTTGTGAATTTTTATCCATTTACACTTTGCACATTGTTTTTCTTTTTACTTGAAGTCTTTGACATTTTGGCACAAACTTGCTATGAAACATCACTGACACCATAGACGCAAATGACCTAGAGTTGAGCGCACAAACCTGACATCATAAACCACCTCGCATTCAACTGCTTATCATATCAGAACTCTGTTGAATGAATGTACATGAGTTCATGAAGCACTCGTAACTTTATCTTGACCTTTAGGTTATTTATATGTCCTGCTGTGGGAACAAGTGAAGCAAGCAGCTCTTTTCATTGTGCATAGCAAGCAAAACAGTCATAGAAGCATTAATATTTGGTTACTTTTTAATGATAATAAATAAACAACAGCACTCGATTGAGCACGGATATGGGAGATGTGTTTTTAGTCTTTTGCACGTGGAATGCATTGATTTTGTTATTTTGCGACACTTCACTATGTGGTAACAATCACATATTTGCTTGCAAAGTTCACAGACACGCACTGCTCCAGACTTGTGGAATCTTTTGGTAATACATGTTTTATGGTAGAATCCATGGATGGCAGTTTGTGTCACTGGTTTTGACTTTCTCTCGCGCAGTTCCTGTCCTGCTGTGAAAATCAGGGTCTATTTCCTGCCTTTTTTCCTTCTCTCGTCTCTTAGCTTGTCATTTGCCATTGTAGATGGCAGAGGGTTTGTTACTGTTTAATTATGCAACCAATTGAAGAAGCACAATGAATCTTTAGAGACAAACTAATTAGAGATTGTGCAGGAATTTTAGTAAAAGAACCTAAGTTTTTAGTTTGAAATCTTTCATTAAACTGAATAGTTGTAAATCTTAAATGAATGTTTTATTTAAGGACAAAAAGTATTTGAAATTCATTTTCCAAACTTTAAAATAAGTATAAATTTATGTTTAAAACATAAACCAATGCAAAAATATTCACTAACAAAGATTGAAGGCAGAAAAATAAAAAATATTCAGAGTTTAAAAGAGCAGCATAAAATCATATTCAGATCAAAGCAAAAAAAAAAATAGTGATCCTTTCTGTTCCCAAAAATAATGCAAATATTATTTTATTTATTTTCATTTTAGATAACACATTTTATTCTGTCTGATTTTGCATGAAATGGCTCAGGTTCAACTTCTTAGTTTCCTTAACTTCCCAGCTGAAGCAGCACTGTTGGATGAGAGCATGCAATCCAGTGGTTGACAGTAATGCATTTAGACACCACTGACTACTCAGAGCAATGATGATGCTTTGGAATATGTGTATGAGTGGATGAAGCAAATTACCAACACAGTAGCACAACATGTGTAACATTTAAATATTCTCCATTACATTGCCCACTTTGTTTTTTCTTGCTTTATTTTTACCATGTTTTTACCAGTTTCTGCTATGACTACTGCTATCACTACTACTATTTCTTCTACAACAAGAATTACCTTACTCTTAAGACTGGTTCATAACCACTGACAATGGTAACAATAACCAGAATGAGAAACTTAAAATACATGTATTCAAATAGGAGTGTTCAGAACCGATGGGAAGCTTTCTCAGGCTCCAAATGGCTTGACCAAATTTTAACTTTCTCATTCCTGTTACTGGGCATGGCATGTTATATTTATATTGTGCATACTAGACTTTTCTCTGTAGAAATTAATCAAGGTGGCCATGTCATTAAACAGGTGCTAGAGTTCTCTCTAGTTGCAAGCTAGAAAAAATATCCTTGGTCAGAAACAAATGAATTCCCAATGCACAATATTGACCTTAATTTTTTAGTATATTAAGTCCTGCCTTACCTCGCGTTGCCATTGTCGGGTGGTTATAAACCAGCCTTAGCCTTGGTTAATAGTATTACTACAGCTTCCAGAACTACTACAAGCAGTTACAGCAACAGCAGCACATAGAATTAAGACTGTATATAGTGTATGAAACATAAGCAAACAGTTGCACTTTCATGTTTCTATGCCAATGTATACTTTCTACCAAGAAGTAATTGGGCATCTGTCCACACTGTTTGTTCAGTGATTGTCACTTCATTTGAACCCTGTAGGACTACCTCTTGTGGTTATAACAGCACCACAGTTGCTCTCAACTAGTGTGTGTAGAATGTCCACTGGAATGCATAGCCATTCTTCGTGCAACCATTCTAAGATTTGGGCATTGTATTTTGGCTGCTGCTCCTGAAACTTAAACTGGTGGTTCAATTTGTCCCAAAGATGTCCTTTTGGATTGAGTTTGGGACTCTGGTCAGGCCAATCCAGTTGGTAAACATTTCTTCATATCACTGCATAGTAGCCCCTAAAACATGGTATCTAAATTGTCATTCCAGAAGTAACAAGGATCTCCAAATGCCACAATACTGTGAACATTTCACTATCCAGAATGTTACAAAAGGTCTCTATATTTATGCTGCCATGGATAAATACCAGTGATCTCACCCAAAATATGGGAAGCAGAACACCCCACACCATCACTCATCACCATGAATTTTCTAGTTGGGAATATACACTCCAGCAAAAGCTGTTCCACAGATATATGCCCTGTCCATGCACATCCATTGGATGGAAATAATTGAATTTCAACTAATCACAGAATAGAATTGATTTCCACTCCTCCAATGTCCAGTTATGACAGTGTAACCACTACCTGAGTTACCCACCCTTATTGTCTTTCATGGTGTGTGCCATTGCTCTTACAGTATATGGTCTGTATGCATTATTCCGATGAAATACGTGCTCCTCTTGCTAAATTAAACACCTGTCAGGTAGTGGCCTTATTATAGGGTTCTGCAATAACTGTCTGTGATAATCTTTGATCACGCTGAACATTTAGCATTGTCATAATACACATTGACCTTTCACTTACTGAGGATGAATGCTTCTGTTGATTTGAGCCTGTTTCACTTGATTGCAGTTGTCCTGCTTGGCAGCCATTATCAAAGTTCATTTGCTCTAATCGAAGCACTGTAAAACTGGTTAAACCATTACTGCCAAAAGCAACAACTCTGCCTCTCACAGCAATGCTATGTCCACACTCCACAGCTGTAAACAGAGCTGTCAGCCATTTGTGTTTATATGGAGCATGGTTTATGTAGAATGGCTGATCTATCTCAGCTATGCAGTTTTGTATAGTTAGAACACATGCAGCATAAATGTAAGCAAGAGTTTACCATTTTTCTTGCAGTTGAAGTACTGCAAATTTGTTATTTTATTCTGCATAGATAATAATATATGTAGCAAGAAACTTTGAAGCTGACTGTTGCTATACAATATACTAAATTATATGACAAATAAATGAAGTACATTGCCTGGATGATACAGTTCTGTAGTCAGTGATTGAGTTATGATCTATGTTTTTCGATTGTGCACGAAACTCTTTGCATACATTTTATAAAGGTTCTGTGAGAACTGTGCATGTTTGGAGATGGTTGTGTATATTAATCTCTTGCTTGTGCAAGACTACTTGTGTAAGGTAAACTCCAAGCATTATAAGTAGACCATGGATTTTTAGGTCCTAAAAACTTGAGTTTTAGGCACTTACAACACCTTGTTTAGGTTCTTTAGAGTTGTAAAGTAGGCTCTAAAACTACTTTGAAAATCAATGGCAAAGCAATTCAAACATTTTATAAATAGCTTACTAAAATTATATGAGTCATAGAATACATGCATACAAAATTAATAAAATAGGTACTTTAGTCATTAAAGCTATTTCGGGTTAAGCTATGTTAAAAAAAATACAAAACCAGAAGAGTGAATGAAGTCAATGACCGAGAAAGTCTATAACATAAATACACTTTTAGGTTCGCTTCAGTTTTATAGTTTTTGTGCGTGTGTGCGTGCATGGCTTGGTTTTATAGGTTTTATATTTTCACATTTCTCCATGATTAGCTGTCAAATACATAAAAAGCACTTTTTCCATATTTTCCATGGTATGGGTCAGCAACCCCTAAACAAAGGACGTGTTCTTCACATTTGCCAAAAGGAAAGGTGAACATTGCTTGGAACAATGTTATCTGCTGTTAAGTGTGCAAATATATTTATATCATGCTCTGAACATCCCATGGTCTTCCTAGATTATCTTCAGCCCAACAATGGTATTAGCATTTGGTTTAAAATAAATTAAAATTGATATTTAATTGATTTAGTGTAAAATAGGCCAAAATAGTCTCCATCTGAATAGGCCTTTTTAGGTCCTTCAAAAGTAGTTTTAATAGTCATGGATAAGGATAAAACATAAATAGAACAAACCTTTTTGTAGATATCTGTTGAGAAGTAAATATATTTTATCATAAAGATCCAGAGTGTAACTATAAGTGCATCTATCATAATACATTTCCTGTAGTTGAAAGTTTTACACTGCATATTTTATGAATCTTTAACCCTGCCTTTTGGTAGCAGTGGTATAGGGGGGATGGCTAATTCTACTTCCAGGACAGAAATATCCTTTTTAAAATATATTGTCCCTGCAAAGAATTATAATCTAAAGAAATGCATTAAGCAAGCTTTTCCCAGTGAGTTTATGTATTGTGTTATGCAGTGACAAAGATAAAATTTCTTTTTAGGGTGTCTGGTCTGATGCAATGAACTATCAGTACTTACCATAAGTGCTTAAGACACAATGTAAGACCTTTCATTTTTTGCAAGTGTGATTTCACTAATTCAATCAGTTTAATATTATAAAGATAGACCAGTTTGTGGGTGATTGTGTGGTTGATTGGTTGTACGTGTGCATCATACATGTATGTGTGTTTTTTTTAATCTCAAAAACCACTTTAGTTTTGATAATACATTCGCCATTGCAAAGCTGTATTCTCTCTGGCAGACATGGTTTCAATTCATAAATTACTCAGTCAAAAAAGGATTTATAAAGGCTATGTACTAGAATGCAAACCATTGGAGTTACAAAAGAACATACTTCCATACTTTTAAGTCAAGATTGCCATGGAGTAGAAAACAATTGTTACTCCACAGAAAATATGTGTGAAATAAGACAAATACCACTGATATTTCATTTCAATTAGCACATCACCTCACTTTCCGCGTAATGAAGATGCAGCACAACATAGCCTCTTCTGGATGATTCTGTCACTGGGGAGTCAATCACAGGACACCTCTGATTCCTTGTAGTGACAGCACTCGCTGCATGTCATCATAGTCACAAACAGCACTTTCCATCACAACAGAAACTCTTTCATTAACTTGCAAAAGCGCTTGCTTTATAACCTTTGGAAATTTACACGGAGGTCCAGAATGGTGTGAGATGGAGAAACTTCTGGAATATCCTGGCTACCTGTGATAGTGCTTCTGATGTTTACAGTGTGCAAACTCTCTCCTTATCTGTTTACAGTTCTGACTGCCTGAGGCTGACCTGGTAACCTTTGGCCATAACTGCTGGAATACACAGTCACAATTTAGGAACTAAAAAAACAAAACACATAGCTTATGATGCTATGATATGTATGCAATTCCAGTGTCAAAATATTTTAATAATCTCGTATAAAAAGGTTTACTTTATTTCCTGTGTGTTTATATCTATACATGTTCATTAGCAGGGCATGCTAAATAAATTTGAAAAGAGAAAAAAATTGCTAACATTGGAAATCATTGAACCTTTTTTGTTAACAACTGAGAAAATTATTTTTTTGATGGTCACAGAATGTGTGTCTTTTCCAAAGAGGTTAACTTGGTTTCCTGGAAGTGCATCTTTATAATCACCAGTTTCACCTCTGTTTTATTCTATATGTTAGGATTTCTGCATTATGTGGAAACTGTATAGCTTTTATGTTATTAAATAACTATGAAACCAAAGAGAAGGTACTAAGGTTTAAAATTCCCCCCACTGTAATTAGCTAAGAAATAACTCAAATACTCCGACCACTCAATATATTCTTGTTAAAGAAAAATATCTTCTGCAGCTGATAGAGTAGGGTCTGAAAATTAATTGAGAAAAAGCCTTAATGGTTACGGTTACTCATTGTGTTGTTCACAGACATTTTGAGTGAGAAACAAACAAGCTCCCTTGAGATTATGAATGCATATATCCCAATAACAAAGATGTTGAGCTGTAGATAGGGTTTTTAGTGTCCCCTACATCAGGACCAAGAATACCAGTGTCATACTGCTGGTCAGTGATACTTGCATGTTTCACAAAACACAGTATTTTCACTTTTCTGAACTATCTTGTGTGGGCATGGGAATATGCATGCCTGAAGTGCATTTGTAAAAATAATTTTCCATTTTGTATGTAAAGTTTTCGTGGTGCTCAAATTTGAACTGTTATTGTCTTGTATACAAGTGATAGCTGAATGTCCTGCATAGGCAAGCAGTACAATATGTCCTGCAGTTCTGCTGTCACCAAATATTGCACTGCAAATCTTTTTTTTTTTTTCCTTCAGTTTTTTAGGTTATGAGGTATCATTAGCTCTTTTGGTGACTTCTGTTCTTACTTTAGAAATGGATATACAGGGTGTCCAAAAAAACACTGACAACACTTATATGTTGTGCAGGATGGCAAACTGGTTTTCAAGAAGGAAGCCCTGTCTGGAAATGCATGGTTTGGTTTCTGTAGTGCATCAAAGTGTTTTTGATGGGTGTGCATTCATATTTTGTCAGTAAACCCAACATCAAGCTGTCTACATTACAAATGGGTTTCCAAATGTGCACCTCCTACGTCATTTGCAGAGCCTATATTGGCGGTGGTGAGGCTCATGCACATCACCTAATACGTGCAGTTGTCTTTGAAGATTTTCAATAGCTTCATGGACTTGAGCAATAAGGTCCTCCGCTGACGTTACAAAGGTGCCATACACCATACTCTTCATACAACTACACAGAAAATAGGTGTCAAATCTGGTGACCATGCTGGCCGTGGAACTGGTCCACCTCTACCAATCCATCAGTTTGTATATGCAACTTGAGGTGATTCCACACATTTACATCAAAGTGTGCTGGAGTTCAAGTGAGCCATTTCCGCAACTGTGTGCTGGTACATGTAGTACAGCTGTTAAAAAATGTTACTGTACTGGAAACTAAACAAGTAATGCAGTAGGATGCGCGCCAAGGACTCTATGGAGGAATTTAGCACATGCACAGGCATGCTGTTATGCTCAGGTCATTCATCCCCGTACACAGGTGACTAGAGGTTACATACCTTCCATATTAAGGTACCAAAGTGAATGTTAACAAATTGTCACAACTGTTTGTTCTGAAACTTTGACGCTTTCCAGTGTCCAAACTGTGCATTTCTGGACAGGGGTTCCTGTTTGAAAACCAATCAGCTTGTCATCCTGCACAACATACTAAGTGTTTAAGAGGTAGAACCGGAACTTAAAAATTCAACGCCACAACTGGGATTTGAACCACAGACCTTCCGCTTGCCGGGTGGACGCTCTACCACTGAGCTATTGTGACAAACTGCCAGAATGGCATTAAATTCTCAAGCCAGTTCGTATTTTTCCTGGTAAACCACAAAGGCAGTCTCACATCAGAGACAATTACCCCAATGGTGACTTACTATTGCAAGTACTTTATATCCCAGAATTAAATAACCTTCACATGGTAATTATTATTTATTTATGCCAACAAACTTACTGTTGGTGTTTTTAAACACACAAGCATAAATAAATAATAAATACTAAGTGTTGTCAGTGTTTTTTTTTGGACACTCATTGTATATATCCTTTCCAACCTATGTGTGTGAGTGAGTCGGTCTGGGTGGCTCAGTTGGTTAGACGCTGGCCTACGGATCCCAAGG
The DNA here is from genome assembly GCA_030765045.1 of Tenodera sinensis. NCBI lineage: Eukaryota > Metazoa > Arthropoda > Insecta > Mantodea > Mantidae > Tenodera > Tenodera sinensis. The sequence goes on along the minus strand of CM060962.1, from coordinate 22,444,091 downwards.
TCGCGGGTTCAAACCCGGCCCAGGCCGATGGTTTTTAAGTGTGCTTAAAAACGACAGCTCCATGTCAGTAGATTTACTGGCATGTAAAAGAACTCCTGCGGGACAAAATTCCGGCACACCGGCGTGTGAGAATCTTGATATTTGAATCCTACATATGGAAGTGGCAGATTATATTTTATATGTGCTATTGAGGGTTATATGTGATGGGGAAGTTAGGACAGTTGCACCAATGGGTTATCCCATAACTTCCCTGTGAATGTTATATCAACTGTCATGCAATTGATATAGCATTAGAAGTGAGACAGAATGTTTAGTCAGTGTGAGAAAGTGACATTCTGTCCTAGAAGAAACAACAGGAGTAGAACAATTAGCTGTTAATATGATAAAAACAGTTAAGTCATATCTACATTCTATTTAGCCTCTCTATATATAGGGTGGAAGGGAAGTCATTACATTCCTTCTAATATGTGCTTCGTAGAAGCATTACAAACAAAGTCTAAAGGCTTTTTGTTCTTTGATCAGCTGATTTCTAAAAAATTCGTAGTTTTTTATCCAAATTGGATGCATAATTGCACAAGAATGTATGAAGATAACAGTTTGTTACTTTTAAGATACGTAGAGTAACTTATTTCTGACATAGGTGGTAATTTTGGGACATCACACAGGGTTTCAAAATAATTAATCACTTAAAAGACATGAAGGAATATTCCGAACTGCTCTTTCAGATGTGCAGTAATTCAACAGCATTGCATTGAGGTTGGCCAGGGAATTGACCTTGTTTGTGGATGTAAACACATTGGTCGCTTACAGCAGTGGTGTCAATTGTGGCCGCGAGTGGCAATGCCACAGAGAGAGCCAGTCGCTGTGCCCTGGGCATAGTGGGCCAGTCCGTTAGAAACCAATTCAGTGCAGTTTTCCATGTGATGCAGGCAGAGCAATGGCTGCATCCAAGAGCGCAAACATGAGTCATTTGGATTTGCATGTTTCGAAAGGGAAAACAATTCCTCTGCAAAGTTGTGGTAGTAGTATTCAGTACCTAATATGCAACCAGTATCTTGCATTAAAAAATACAACATACAAAGTCATTATGAACATAGATAAAGTAAATAATACAGCAGTTCAGCTGGAGCTGATAGAAGTACAGTGTGAGTCGCCTTCATGAGAAATTTGACAATTCATGCTCAGACACACTGATCGAATTCTACCAGAAACTTCACAATAGGCGTTTCCCAAATTTGATTCCCAACCCAGCAAAAAGTATGGCAGTGTCTGGCAGTACCTACCTTTGTGAACAGGGTTTCTCTATAATGCAGCTCCTGAGAACTCGCCACAGAAACAGACTCTTGGATAGCAATTTGCCATCCAGTCTTAGAATCTGTCTTTGTAAGCCAAATTTTGAAAAGTGTGTGAATTGAAAAATATGCCAAGTGACTGATCCTACAAATGTGTAACATGTGGTATTTTACTTGGTTGTCTTAAATTCATTATGCAAACGCTTAACACTAAGATACGTATCTTTAAGGACAGTAGTTTCCAAACAAGTTGCATGTCCTTTGCTTTAATTTTGGAGGAAATCGCCAATCCCCGTTACTAGTAATGTTTCGTGTTATTTCACTTATTTGAAGATAATACAAGTAAATATTCTGTTATTATGTTTAATCAAAATAGCTAAAAATATTCATTTAAGGATTTGAAAGCTATTTACTTTTTATATAAATATAGATTATATCTAATACAAGTTTGTATTAAAAGCACTATTATTAATACCGTGTAATTATTCTCTTATTTATTTATTCATTCATTCATTCATTCATTCATTCATTCATTCATTCATTCATTCAAAATAGGTTGACATCTTTACATCTGGGATTGAAAAGTAACAAAAACATTTATCTTTAAGAGGCATGTAAGTGCGTAAGTGGTGCACTTTCCACTTTGAGAATGCTAACCCAAGGGCTAGGGTAGGTTTAATGGTAACTATTAACCCTTAACATGCTGACCTGTCATGGCATGTAATACGTTCTCTGATTGGTAATCAGAGGATATGGTTGGTGAATTTATTTTGATAATTCTCCCGGTCAGGTCGGTGAGACCCGTAAACCAACGACAGGTGTGGTCCTCCAGACATTCTGGGGGTTGTGAGAGAGCGATGTGACCGCCAAAACATAAAAATATGGTGCTCTCTAAAAAACGGTTACTATTACTGCTATTGCTCTCTTCAATATCATTGTGAAAAATATTGGAGAGCAAGAGGATTGATGACTTCATTGTCAGAAATCCAGCATTAGCTAACAACATAATTCAGCCTAATCATCAGAAGGTTGCAACTATTTTAATCAGCTTTAATAAATACATCAAGTAGTTCTCTATTTGTGCGTGAGATGTACTGTTCCCCTTCGCAGATCCAACTTGTATCTGTGCTATGTATCCTTGTAGGCAATTCTGAAGGAAAAAAAATCATATGGTGTACACACTCCAAGAAAGGTTTTATTCATGGACACGACCAACTTGCAAGTAAACAGGTGTCAATTGATAAAGCTTCTAGTGTTGATATGTATTACGTCATGTTTGGCCCGCTGCATGTAGCTGTTGCACAGTTGAGCCCCGAAGCGCCTGTAACCTTGACACCACTGGCTTACAGGGTCATGTAATGTTTTGGGAGCTAATGCTTGTGATTGGCCTACACTCATACAGTAAACACAGAAGGACAAGGCAGGGTATGAGTTTGTTGTCAAGACGCACTGTTACGGTGTTTATGTACTGAGCTAGGGAAAGTGACCACCCACACAATCTGCTGTGTTGCCAGTTTGTTTTTGACAGAACTAAAATCTCTCTGTAGAAAATGGTCAGAGACAAAAACGTAAGACACAAAATGTGTTCCAAATATCAATATCTACCACTGGTTTAAATTAATGTAATGACTTCCCTTCCACCCGGTATATGTATTTTGAATTGTAAATTAAATTATTTTGTTGTTTAACAATGCTGTCAATTGCCAGGATCACATCAGCATTGCCGGTGTGCCGGAATTTTGTCCCGCAGGAGTTCTTTTACATTCCAGTAAATCTACCGACATGGAGCTGTCGTTCTTAACCACACTTAAAAAGCATTGGTCTGGGCCGGATTTGAACCCGTGACCTTGGGATCAGTAAGCCAGCGTCTAACCAACTGAGCCACCCAGACCGATGGGTTTTTGTGTATAATATTGCATGGAATAATCATATTTTATCAAACTAATTTGCAGTTATTGTTTGCAGTGAAGAGCAGATTAAAGTTAATGGATTAGATTTTAATATTTTTCTAGAAGAAAACAATTGAATATTAATAAGGGGGAAAGAATGATGTATCTGTTTTCCAATTTCAGCGGGCTTTGTTGGCATGTTCATACATCGATTGACAAGTCAGGTGCTACAACTCAGAGCTCTTCTGTTGACCACATTTGGTTTGGGCGAGCCTCCATCTGCAGGGCAAAGAGCAGGCCTTGTGAGAGATGTATTTGGATTTCACAAAATGATAGTTGCAGTGTCTTCAGCTGGAAAGGTGATTTTTGTGCTTTGTTTAATAGTAAAATCCAGTATATCTGAAACCTTTCCATTATTGTGGCATACATTGTTAACCATGCAATAGATTATTGCAGTACAACATATATTGTTAACCATAGGATACATAATTACAGTATGACATATATTGTTAGATTATTTATTTATGCCAACAAACTTACTGTTGGTGTTTTTAAACACACAAGCTGTGTGTGGGCAAAGTTCCGGTTCTACCTCTTAAACATATATTGTTAGACTTTTGAGAATCTGACAACCTGATTTTGGCATGGTAAATATGATACAAAATAGAACCTCTGAAACACTATATTACTACAGCACTACATAACATAATCTAACACTAAAGAAACCTCGCTTACACAACTTCACTACAGTATGATAGATGTTGTCACATGAGAGAACCTCTGTGCACTACATGACTACAGTGTGGTATGTACAGGTTGCACAAGCTAAATCTGGACAAGTTTCATCTTGAATTTCTTGCCATTACCTCAGTGTTAGGTTGGTATTTGTGTCAAAGTAAATAAAACAATGTTCTGAGTGGATTTCAAAATTTTAGAGCAGTCAAGATTAAGCACACATTGTAAATGAAGAGCAGCGTCTTCATGTTGGACATTCTTTAGCCAAAATAATTTATGTTCATTTGAGCAGGTACGTTTCAAATAGTATTAAGTCCACATTTTTATGAAATTGAGTTTTATGTGTATTTGTGATATTTTGAACATGCTCTATCTATTGGTAAATTCATTTCGCATCTGACCATACTAGTTTCCAAGCAGACGAGGCTTGAATTACGAGCTTCACTTCAAATCGTATTTTGTCCACCATTTGGTCCACTTCAAACCATATTGAGTCCCTCTTCAAAGCAATGACACATCGTAAATAGAGTGCCAGTGCACAGGAATAGATTGTCAAAAATGAGCTCCAAAACATTCAGTACAGACAAATTTATGTACAAAATTGCCCATCTGATAAAGATGAGGACAGTTAAGACTTTGAGGGAATTGAATTCAGTAATTTCACATTTTGTTAATGAATTCAGTAAACAAATATTGCCTTAACTCATTCCTTAACAGCCTTTTCAGAATTATTAGACATTGGAACTTCTAAGAAAATATTAACTTGTATATTTTGTTTTATTTATGTAAGGAAATGTCATCAATTTAAGTATGTTCAAAGCTCAGAGTTCAGTTCCACATCAAACTGTATGTCCACATTGTTTTTATAAGTATCTACCACCCTGTTTTGGAATTGATTTCAATGAAAATACATCCTTCATCTTGGAATCCATACACTGTTTTTTTAAAGTTCAGTTTATCTCCTAGGGTTTAGAGTTATTAGTTCTTTTTTTTCTCTCCTGAAAAATTTGCTTTAATGGACATAATACGATTTTAAAAGTACCTTTTCATTTACTTGAGCATGGCAGTGTATTTGACCATAACAGTTTACAAAGTTTCTGATTAATGCTTCATTATGTTTGAAGAAAACTGCAAAATTGTCAAAGAAGGGCGTTAAGGGAAAGATCATAAAGAGAATTTCAGAAGTTTCCAAAGGACTGATTGCAGAAGCCCCCAGAGCAGTCTCTCAGGAAATGCCTAAGTTTTGGAAATGAGTTAGTGTAACACGAGCCAAGTAGCTTAAAAGAAGCTGTATATTTTCCAACAGGACAGTATGCCAGCTCATATGAGCCGTTTGGTCCAAAACTGGTTGTTTGAAAATGTTTGATGCTCTGAGGGAAAGAGTTTTGGGTTCAAATCCCTTGGAATATTATGTTCTTCAACATGATTGAAAGGATCTCTACTATCCGTTCTAAACCAGAGTGCTGCTCACTGTAAACAATCTCTTTATATTATCCACGCGAAAGTAGTTGGCAATTCCTGCCCCTATAAACTGCTTCTTTCTCTAGCACGTGCTTGCTGCATATTGCTTATGGCTGAACAATCTACAAAAAGCTGTCTACATGAAAATCATAGTTCAAAATGCAAACTGAAGTAACAATTGATGTCATAAGCATTTGGAAATGAACATTTTACTTTTGTTAATCAGAATCCTCATGCAAATGTTATCAAATGCTGAGCTTTGGCACTGAAGCCATTAGTGCTCTTGCTCTCCAATATTTTTCTGTAGTAAATCCAACAGGTAGAACTTCACAGGTTTGAAGATGATCTTCAGTCATTTCTTATTTACTCTGTGTAAGTCCTCCTGCATTCCATTAGAGAAGTTAGCATAAGTATAACTGTTTTTTTAAGTGGACACCAGTTTTTTGCTTGTAATGATGGTTACATCGTCCACTCACATAAACCCCCAGTATATCTGGAGGGCCACACCTGTTGTTGATTAATGGGTCCATCGTACTTGGCCAGAAGGGGTTTTGAAGTCCATGGACTTTTCTCACAATCACCACTTGTGGAACATTTCTGCACCACGACAGGCCAGCGTAAGAGGTGAAATAGCATTTCCTCTATTTCTGATGTTATAGTTATACCAGAGCGTTTAGAAGGAGAAGTGTGATCACTGCTGTAGTTCATGTGTTCCGCCACACAGATGGCAGTGCAACTGCTAGTGCGGTACAATGCTAATACAAACACTAGGGTTTAGCAGGAGATTCAGCTGGAAAAGTAGCAAAGGAGAAGAATAGTGTCGTTTAACAATAACTAATTCACGCATGCACATTCTGACAGCCATTCACAGAAATTCAAGACAATAATGTTACCACTAGAATGCAAAATGGCATTAAAGGAATGAAGTAAAATATAATTTCCTGTGAATGAAGAGTTAACTTTTTTCGGGGATTAAATCCCCCAAATCTACAAACCCATCCACTTTCAAAGAATTAGAATCAAATCGAACTTCTTTTATCTTTACTTCGTTAAAAATTAAAATTCCATATCGTTCGTTTTCATTCTTATCCTTTAAAAATTCAGATACTGCATTTCCAGACATTTGTGACCTTTGATTAACTTTCTTAAATGTGATTTTGATGGAAGTTGAAGAAGATTGTGATTTAAACAATGTATGTATCCTTCGGGTGACTTGATTTTTAATAGCAGGCTATCTAAAGGAAATTCTTCATAATATTTCATGCCTTTCTTTTTAGTTGCCTTTGATATTTTCAAAATTGTATCAACAATTTTTTCTTTTTACTTAGGTATTTTGTTCCATCACATTCATCGATATTGCTACTACTTTCATTTACTTTACTTTCCTTTCAAGTACTTGAATCTTGGCATTGGATACTTTCATTTGGCATTTTAGTCTAATTATATTATGGTGTTGTTGATTTGACCTTTTCTTAAGTAGGCCTACTTTATTACTAAAATGTCTATTGGTAGCCCCTGCGAGGGGAAAACTAACAGTCGTATTTTGAAAGTCTTCTGCATGATTCCCACTGTCTTCTAAATTGGTATCTCTTTCAACCCTTTTTGATGGTCTCTGTGAAGCAAGTTTACGGGAATGTATTGGGTGTGATAAGTATTTAGGAAGATTAGGAAAAAGTAATCTCTACATTTTCTCCATTAACTAGAGACTTGTCTACCTTTATCAAAAGTTCTTCTGAAAAATGTGAATCACACATGTAAATATTAGATGAAAGGCACTTGTCCTTTCTTGGTATGGCCCTCTCCCATTTAGAAAACAGTAGTTTATATTTTGAAGGTGTAAAGAAATGTTTACGTTTAGATTTGTTATATCCAGATCTACAACCAGGCACTAAACACATAGGCATATCGATTATTTCTATAAATTCACAGTTTCATAAAAATTAACAACAATTCATCGCACTGTAATAAACACAGCAACAATACACAACAATACTCCAATGCAATATCCAGCGAAACGCGCTGTAAATAGCCACACTAACGATTTTGCTGCCACCTGACAGAGGCGCCAGGTAGCTCTTGTATAATCATATGGAAGAGCAGTGGAGTGATCACACTTCTTCTTTCTACTCGCTCTGGTTATACCATCATTATTTACTTGGACCAAGTAGTTTGTGATCAGGGTTTTCTTCCCCTGGCCTTTGAAGAACCAATTTCATCTGCAAGGCAGCAGATAGGTCATCTCTTCCGTCTTCTCTGTCATTGGGAACTTTGTTCCTCTTCCAACATTGAAACTGTTGAATGTCCTCTTCTGGATTGCTTCTTTGCCTAACTACTCACCTTTGGCCTGTCCAGCTTGGCAGACCATACTGGTAGCTATACTACAGCTGACATTGCCCAAAGGATCATTGTGGTATACAAGGTCATGCAATCCCTAGGGGCCAAATGTGCAATACCCAAATCTGAATCCACTGAAGATGATTCAGCTACCATACTGGAATCAGTCTGTTTATATTCCCTATGCATTTTGGTAACGGATATTTTCTTAATAGTGAGTTGAATGCATTAACCTCTTGAGCAATGGCCATTTAAAAGCTCTGCAGGCTGAGAACGGATACCCAATATCCAGCGCTGGGCATTTAAATTGTTAAATGCGCTAAAAGTGCTTCGTAAATACACAGCTGTATTTTGCGTAAATTTTTAGTTATTTTAATGAAACAAAAACTGGTGTAAAATTCGTTATATGCAGTATACATGCATGTCATCAGCAAAGTGGGCTGCATTAACAAATTGTTGAAATGGCACTATTTTGTTTCACTGTGGTGAAAAGTTAACTTTGCTCTGTCGAACGCATCTAATATAAGTTCTCTGAAAGAAACAGTAGTCGACCCATTGTATGTGTGACCTATGCGTCAGCAAATTACAGCATAATGTGAAATAAAGCACTACTGTATGCGTGGTTTATGAGTCATCAGAATAAAGCATGTTTGCAATTTTTCCTTGCGCGTGTTTCGTAACTTGGATATAGCAGGCTCCGTTTGTTTCTTTCTTGAAATACGTACACATACTTTCCTGCTTGTAGCTGAAGTGATGAGAAGCTTTTGAGTGTTACATCTCAGAGCTAAAACATGGCATCAACAAGCAGTGTCGCAAAAACGCTAGCGAGTGTTGGAAGTGTAAGGGCTTCTAAAATTACACAAGATAATGTGGAGGACTTCTTGCTGTGTGACAGCGATTTGGATATTGATGGCGAATTTTTTGAATTTGAGGGGGGTGTGGAGGATATAAGTACGAGTGGCAGTGAGGAAGAACGTGACCAACTTCCTTCAGGTGTATAAAAGAGGAAAAACAATGACGTGGTAATATTTAATCAAAATTGTCAGTATGTAAGTAACAAACGGGCACTGATAGAGTTAAATATAACAAATCTGAAGCCTAGTATTATGATACAAACAGAACATGGCCTAAAACCAGAGGAAATTGTGGCAAATAATTACCATGGTTATACACTAGGGTCACACTTTTGTAGGCAGCAACACAAAAGTGGAGGTGTGGCTATTTATGTGGAAAATAATATAAAGTTCAAAGAGGTAGATTGTAGTAATTTTAGTGAGGAAATAGTATGTGAACTAGCAGCAATAGAGGTATTTTTAAAAGAGGCCAGGATAGTACTAATAGGGGTATATAGATCACCTGGGGGAAACAAAGATCTATTTCTTAAAATCATAGAAAATGTACTAAACAAAATAAACGAAAAAAAGATTAAAATACTAATGGGAGATTTTAACATTGACATGATAAAGGAAAGTACATATAAATCATCACTTACAGAAATCTTAAATAGGCATAATTTAAAAATTGGTATAAAAGAGTCAACAAGGGTAACAAAATATTCTGAAACTTGTATTGACAATGCTTTTATTAACTTACCAGAAACAAAATGGAGTACGTCAATCATTAAGTCAGGGATAGGTGATCATTCTGGACAACAGTTAAGAGTAAACTTTAAAAGAGATGTCACACAAGTTATTTCCGAGTGTAGGCGACAAATAAACAAGGAAAGCTTAAACAACCTTAGAAATTATCTTAGGGAAGTAAGCTGGGAAAAGGTGTATAATACTGATGATGTAAGTGAAAAATATAAAATTTTAAGTATAATACTGCAAAATGGTCTACAAAAAAATGATGCCTTTAAGAAGAGTCAAAATAATTTCAGGTGGTAAGGGAAATGATTTCACAAAATGGATGACAAAAGGAATAAAAAAATCATGCGAAAGGGTGAGGTTTTTAAATTCAATAAAACAGCCAAATATGAGCGAGGAATGTCTAAATTATATTGAAAATTATAACAAAATATTAAATACAATAATTACACAGGCTAAAAAGAATTGTAACAAGGAACTAATTGAAAAAGCAGAAAACAAAACAAAAGCAGTGTGGAAAATCGTAAATCAAATATATAAAAGCAGTAAAACTAAACAAATAGAAAATATTGAAATAAACCATAAAAATAATAAGATAACAGATCCTAAGCAAATATGTAATATATTCAATGACTACTATATAAATGTTGCAAAACAGCTAGTTTCAAAGCCAAAAACTCTAAACTCAAAAATAACATCAAATTTTTCCCAAATAAATTCTATGGGAATCTTAGAAACAACAGAAGAGGAAGTTTTAAGAGAAATAAATAAACTAAAATGTAAAAAATCTGTTGGCTTGGATGAAGTATCAAACGAAATGCTAAAAAACAAAATATGAAATTGTTGAGGTTCTCACTCATATAATAAACACTTCACTAATGCATGGAGTATTTCCAGATACATTAAAAGGAGTGATCGTTAGACCAATATACAAACAAAAAGAAAGCAAATGTAACGTAGAAAGCTACAGACCAATCACATTATGTTCTGCAATATCAAAAGTGATGGAGGCTGTGTTTTTGAAGCAACTACAAGGATATTTTGAAAAACAGAAAATCTTAGCAGAACTACAATATGGATTTCAAAAACATAAATCAACAATAAATGCAATAGATAAAGCAAATGATAAAATTATTAATGCACTCCATGATCGTGAATTTGTAGTTGCCATATTTCTGGATCTGTCTAAAGCTTTTGACTGTGTAAATATAAACATCTTAGAAAATAAGTTAGAAAAATATGGGGTTCGAGGCATTGCACAAAAGTGGATTGCATCATATCTAGAAAATAGACAGCAGTGCGTAGAAATAAACTACAAAAATGAAAAGGGTATGGTAAATAAAGTAAGATCACAATTAGAAACAATTAAACAAGGAGTTCCGCAAGGCTCAAAATTGGGTCCTTTTCTATTTTTAGTTTATATAAATGATCTTTTTCAAATGGTAGCAAATAATGGAGGTACAGCAATTGGCTATGCAGATGATACAACAATAATAGTTACAGATCCCACTACCAAAGGTGTAGAAAACAAGGCAAACAGTATCATAAAAATATTAAAAGACTATCTTTCAAATCTGGATCTGGTATTAAACATAAAAAAGACATCATGGATAAATTTCAGGCTAAAAGAAAAACATGCAGATCACATTGATATCAAGGTAGATGGGGAAAGTATTCCTGAGACACAGGTCACAAATTTCCTAGGAGTGCTTATAGACAGAAATCTTAATTGGCAATCACATATAATGTACATAACAAAAAAGATAAATAAGGGATTATACATTATGAAACAAGTTAAGGATAACATGGATAATAAAACGCTGAAGCAGGTGTACTATGCATTCATTTATTCATATATAAAATACGGCATAACACTATGGGGGAATACTACAGCTAAGGAAGTACTAAAAATATTCAAATTACAAAAAAGGGCAATTAGAATAATTGGGAAAATAGAAAAAAGACACAGTTGTAGGGACTGTTTCAAAAAATACAAAATCCTAACAGTTCCATGTATCTACATTTATGAAAGCATCAAGCATGTTCTTCTAAATGGAAAAATTGCTAAAAACAATCACATGCATAGCTATAATGTTAGAAATAAACATGATTATTACAGAACTGCACTCAGGGGAACATTAAATAATCGTTCAATAAAAAGTATAGGAAAAGAACATTATAATGCTTTGCCCAAGGAAATAAAAGTCTTAAAACAAAGAGAGATACAAATAAAAACCATTAAGAACTATTTACTAGAAAATGCTTTCTACAATACTGAAGAATTTAAGTACAACACTAAATGTAATCAAAATGTGTAAATGAGTGTAGATGTATTTTACAGGTACGTGAAATTGAAACAGATTTGTAAATAAACGTTGTAATTAAACTTTATATGTACATATTAGGTAAGTTCTTCTGAACTCTTGATATATCCTATGTAACAGAAACATATGGATGAATAAATCATAGAAAACATTGTGTTCGTGAAGAGTCAACATTGTGGAGTGCTGAAAACAATTGCAATGCAAATAGGCACATCTTCACGAGCACAGGCTCTGGTGTTCAACCCCTGGCTCAGCTGACTTCTGACAGCCAACTAATTGACATTTCACAAAATTTTTTACTACTGACTTAGTGTCTCTCATTGTTTCGGAAACAAATGTATATGTGAGTAAGGTGAAGGAAGACCTGCTCTCTAAAGGTAAATTAGGGCCTAAGAGCAGAATTCAAAGGTGGACAGAAGTAACACTCAATGAGATTTACAGGCTACTTGGTCTAATTATACTTATGGGTGTTATTCGTAAACCTGCATTATACATGTACTGGTCCACAGATGACATGCTAGCTACTCCTTTTTTTTTGGAAAATGCATGTCAAATAACAGGTTTACTTCAATTTTGTGGTTCCTTCATTTCACCTGCGCAGAGAATGTAAATGACAAACTGCACAAAATTAGGCCTATTTTCGATTATATTATTTCAAAATTCAAAGAAAATTATGTACCTGGTGAAAAGGTCGCTGTTGATGAAAGCCTAATGCCTTAGAAGGGCCGCTTAGATTGGAAGCAATACATCAATACAAAAAGGGCTAGATTTGGCATAAAGAGTTTTGATGTTTGTGAAAGTAAAATGGGACATCTTTACAATAGCTGCATTTACAATGTTCAAGGGACTGACAATACTGGAGACAAAGATTTGGGCTTATCTGGCTCCATAGTAATGCACCTAATGGAACCTGTGCTTGATCAGGGTAGGACTGTGTACTTAGATAACTGGTACAGCTCTCCTAAATTATACATGGCCTTATGCAAAAGAAAGACTAATGCAATTGGAACAGTACGTTCAAATCGTATTGGTTTGCCAAAAGATGTGAATACGAAGGCTCTAAGGAGAGGGGAAATGGAGGTGCGTCAGCTCCCACCTTTGACCTACCTTGCCTGGCAGGACAGGAGGGTAGTTACGGCATTATCCAATTGCAGTTCTAAGATTTCAATGATTGACACTGGAAAAACAGATGCCCATACCAAAATGTGCATTTTCAAGCCTGACGTTATCCAGGAATACAATATGCGTATGGGCGGTGTCGATCTAGTAGATCAGGTATTGCAAACATATCCCTCTTTACGAAAAACAGTTATTAAACGGTATAAAAAGGTATTTTTGCACCAGCTGGATATAACCATATACAATTGTTTGGTAATTTGGAGAGCTCTAAACTCACACAAGACAATGACCTACCTGGACTTTCGACTATCAATAGCTCGCAGCCTAATTGAACAATACCAAGTTGAGAGGCCTCTTCATACTGGGGGTAGAAAATCCAGAACCCCTGCACCCCTCAGACTTCAAGGAAAACATCCTAAAAGGATACCGCCAACATCAAAGAAGCCCCGTCCATCTTGAAAGTGTTTCGTGTGCCGCAAGAAGGGAATTCGCAAGGAAACTGGGATAATGTGTTGCGAATGTGGAGATGTGCCCTTGTGTGTTTATCCCTGTTTTGAGGCATATCACTGCAGAAGGAACATATAAAGGTAAGCCAGTAAGGTATATAGAATTTAATTAAATGTTTCATAACGGGGAAAATTAAAATAAGTTGAGTTAGATAGGAGATAAATAAGGGTTAAATGCACAAATGCACAGGATGTGTATACACGCCCATATCGCTCATCTGTCATTTTAAATGGACGTGATTTCACATCCATATCGCTGAAGAGGTTAAAGGCTGATTCACAACCACCGGTAATGGTAATGATAACCATAACAAGAAAGCTGAAATACATGTGTTCAAATGGGAGTGTTCACTACTGACAGGAAACCTTCCTGGGCTCCCAGAATGGGAAGGAAGACATGCCCAAGTTTCAACTTTTCGTTCTTATTACCAGGCAGGACATGTTAGATCCATATTGAGTATGTTAGATTTTCACTCTAGAAATTATTCAAAGTAGCCATGTGGTGAAACAGCTGCTAGAGCTCTCTCTTAGGCACAAACTAGAAAAAATATAATTGGTCAGTTAGAAACAAATGAATTTCCAAAGTGCAATATTGACCTCCACTTTGTTGTTGATATGCTGGTTGATAATATATATTCCTGTATTTGTTACCAGGGGCTGTTGTGAACCAAAATGTTGAGTGCTGCCTTGCTTCCTGTTCTTGTTTCCGTCTGGTTACCATTACTAGGTGGCTGTGAACTAGTATTATTTGTTTTTTGCCACTTTTAAAACGGTTTCCCACTTTTGTGTTTGAAGGGTACTCAGTTGACTAGGGCAACCGGATGGAAATTAGAAGATCCATAGTTCAAATTTTGGCTATTGCATTGAACTTTGAGTTTGACTCTACCTTTCCCTGATCCTGGGTCATTCCATGTGAAATAAATTTGCTTTAAATAAAAATGTTACCTGACCATTTCAGATTTTGCTAAAATTTTATGTACTCATAGTGGGTGCTACGACTAAGGGAAATACCAAATTTCAATTTTTTATCTCAAACCATTTCTGAAATAAGGGTATGCAAAACTTTCAAGTCGGCCAAAAAAGAGTGAATACGTTTTTCAAATCTCTCTAGGAGCTGTCCTAATTGAGCTAAAGAGCTGGAAAATGTGTTATTTTGCAGCATTCTTTATGCTCTTTCCAGTGATATGCAACAAGATTCTAATTAAGAAATTTATTCAAAAGACAAATTGAAATTTTGATTTAACTTTTTCCAAAAAATATATAATTTAAAATTTTCAAATTATTACCATAAATACTTAGTACCTGACTCAGGGGTCTCCGTATAGGGGATATGTGAATAGCGACCACAGGGTACCCAAGCTGAGCAGAACATTATTTCCACTTACTGGTGTTTTGCTCCTCACTGTAACTGACCTTACCTTGGTCATCTCTTGTTCTCTTCCGACCCCGATGCTATTAGGGTTCCTGAGGGCTAGGGAGTCTTTATTTTTCCAACCTCTTCATTTCTCTAATTCCTCTATAAAATCTTAACCCCTAACATGCTGACCTGTCATGGCATGTAATACGTCCTCTGATTGGTGATCAGAGGATATGGTCGGTGAATTTATTTTGATAATTCTCCCGGTCAGGTCGGTGAGACCTGTGAACCAACGACAGGTGCGGTCCTCCAGACATTCTGGGGGTTGTGAGAGAGCGATGTGACCGCCAAAACATAAAAATAGGGTGCTCTCTAAAAAGCGGTTACTATTACTGCTATTGCTCTCTTTATATTGGAGAGCAAGAGGATTAATGACTTCATTGTCAGAAATCCAGCATTAGCTAACAACAACTTTTGTGTTTGAACAGTTGGTATTCACACTACACACCTTTCTTTGCCATTAGAACTCTAGCACTGACTAAATGACAAGATTTGACCTGAGCTTAGTATACAAGTGCTAGTATATTATGAGTGACTGCTTATATTTCCTGTGTTATGCAAAGTGATGATTTGATGCTCAGATAGCACCTCAAGGAATTCATTGCTGCATTTTCCGTGTTTGCAAGACAATGGCAGCCATATGTACAGCATTAGCGCAATAGCAGATGGCATTAACAAAATTATGCTTTATAATATCTTAACAGTTATTAGATATCCATTACCTTAAGCATTGAGTTTTTGTAACTATAATATGTACAGTTCTGTACCTTCTCTTCCCCAGTGTTTCATGGTACAATACAGTTATTAACCCTTTGCGGACAAAGTCCTGGGAAGAAATTTCCGTAGCTAGGACGGAGCTGTAAATTTGCTACTAGAGCTACGCAAATGGGAGCAAAACTTCATGCAAAAGTGGCCTATGTTACTGTACTTACCTACACTGCAGATGATTATCAAACGTAGCTGAGCTAAACGGAGAATTGTTGATGCACTGGAACAGTTTTTGCTGCTTACACTGTCCACTAATATGGAGATTTTTTAATTGTTTGAAGTTTGTAAACACTTTAGACCGATATAAAGTATCCATGTCATAAAAAACACATACCAATGAAATAGCGTTTAACCATAAATAGTAATGTATATAAAATGTAAATGGACACACGAACACTATGTACACATTTACACATCACACACTTCTCATTATGGCAGAACAATTACTTTTTATAATTGACGAGCATGTGATAGTGCTCAAAACATTCACTGATACACATGGCTGGTTTATTTGCACATGTGTTGCAGTAGAAATACGTTTCTTTTCTCGCCCCATTGAGTTTTCGATTGCTGCAGACAATAATCTTTGTGTTTTTTCCCTCAAAGTGGTGTATAAAACGTGGTGCATTGTTTAGCCTTTCCTCTCTCTCAGCCATACCTGGGTGTGACCATGGCCTTGGGTTGCTTATGCCTTTCACCGAACTCTTGACAATTGACCTGTATTTTACAAGGGATGGATGCTTGCCTGGGTATTTTGAAGCTTGTACAAAACCCTCCCCAAAAACCCTTTCATTTCTACTACAGACACATCAGCCCTAGTTTTCCAAATAGAGTGTGGGGACAATTGTAACGCGTCAATTTTTTCTCTCGCATATCTATTTGTTTCTTTAGCAATTTGAGATATTAGCTCATCAGTAAAAAATAAACTAAAGTATTCAATTGGCTCGGCATCAAAGGCATGATTCAGTTTTGGACCTACATTCTTGGAAAAGGTATATTAAGGTTTCTGGTCAGTTTTGTCTATCAATTTCTATGTATCGGCACATGCAACATTCGCAGCACTTGTGTTGCTTTCACTCTCACTTGCGAACTCCTCAGCACCGGATACTTCCATATCATTCTCCTCTTCAAATTCATTGTCCACATCATCATTACTCACTGCATCCAACTCAGATTGAATCATTAACCTTAATTCTTCCACATCTTCATCACACAACACATCAAACTTTCGTTTTCTAATTCCAGAAGGACCCGGTTTATACATGCTCGAAGCCATTGCAAAATACTATGTGTCCCAGACAGAAACATTTCCTCTGTATGTTGAAATAGTCAAAATAATTTCCGAACAGATGGCAGTATAGGCTGGGTAAAGCTTCCACGAACACTATGATGCCTGTAATATGCTGCCAGAACCATTATTTCTTGTAACTAAGATGAGAAAACGTAAAGAGCTTTGCTGTCGATCATATGTTGACATACGACCGTACAGGCATTACTGTCGTGTCGATCATATATCGACATACGACCGCAAAGGGTTAAGCAACTATTTACATTGGCAGAAGAGTATCTCCCTAGCTTCATAACAAGCAGAAGCACGTGCTTTTGTATACATCAGAAGGAGTTCTAGTTTGGAACGGACAGTAGTAGGTGGAGGCATTTTCCAGTGCTCTTAAATATATGCGGGTCAGTCAAATGAAAATGAGACAGAAAAACAGTAAGTAAACTATTTGCTATTTCAAAAGTAATAACTATAACTGTTTATACATTTATCCCACCATGATAAAAGGCAGTCAGTGCCTTCATAGAAAAATGTTTGTGTGTGCGTGTGTGTGACCATGCTCAGGAATTGGCTCTGAAGTCATTCTCCTTCTAATTTCCCAGTATTTGGTTACAATGTCAGGATACATCTTCAAAGCTCGGCAGGATAAATGTGGTTGCCTACGAAACCATGATTGTACCCTGGCATGTATCTCTTTGTCCAAAACACATTGATGGTCATTAATGTCTTTCTTTAGAGCTCCAAAGATGTAGAATTGCATGGGGAGAGAACTAGACATTTTGGACAGCAGCATCCACTGCGTCAATGACAGAAGGTGTAATGACATGATGAGCCTGTGCTAGCCAACTGTTGTCTACCAGTGACACCATGGGCCTAAATGACCACGTCGATGGGCCATTAAAGCTCCCTCCCTTCCTCGCTCGCTCGCTCACTCACTCACTCACTCACTCACTCCAATTACACCTGATCTTGAAATCATTCATTCCACTCAAACACACACATTACATATTGTATTCACCATACACAACAGACATTCGTGCATGAATTTCACCTCCTGGCACTCCATTCACTGTCAAAAACTGCTGTTCCTCTTTCCCAGCCTCCATAGTGATGTTGGACACACACAGACTTGCTGACCTCACTTTGAGCATGTCTAACAGTCAAATAGTGTAACAGTGAACATTCACGCTGTTCTGTCCTGATTTCGAATAGAGGATGCTTCTATACACACACCTACAAATGTAAGACATAAAAGATGTTTGAAACATTAATCTAATACGTCATGGCATACACTGCGGGACATAAGAAAACCTGCTATTACGTGAAATCAGGCAAGAGCACCTTCTTTTATCCTTCATTTTGGCAGCTGACTGTCAGCTCAGTGGTTCTTTTCATTACACTGCAAAATTAGAGTGTCACTGCTTGGTAGGCAATTTACTCATAAAGAATGTTACTACCCCATGATGCCACTTTCCCACATCTTATAACATTTGTAGTGACATTTTATTCTTCTTCAACACTTTTGCACAAATACACAGTTCTCTTTTGCTGACAACACGGTCTACAGTCTTTCATGATATTACAACTCAAAACTGTTTTCTTCTTGTAACCCCGACTCATTCCTTACAGTCTTTCTTCACTTTCCCTGTCTCTCAATACTGACTGACAATACATTCACTCAGCCCTCATTAACTCATTGTTATTTCTTCATGATGCACCGGTTCTCTCATGACAACCATACACACGCAACTGAAACATGCACACGCTAAAAAACTGTCTACTGTGATGACTCTTGTCTGTCTCTCATTGTCTGGCCTCCTTATACATGGTATTCATTTTTATCTGTGATTTCCCGCACAGAAATAGACGTGATCAGTAGCAATGCTGACGAAGCAAGGTTATGTATGGCCCCTCTAGTGGCCAGAGATTGTATTTGATTTAGAGACATCAGCGTTAAATATACTCTGCATACTCTTTGATGGTCAGGTGTTGGCCATATAATATAAAGCGTGCCACCAGGGGGACAGTATTCACAAGCCTCCACACCGATATCTATGCAAAAAAGTTGAGTTAACAAACTTTGTATTACACGGGCAAGATCTACTCATCAAATAGTGTACTTATCTGCCATTACAGCAATAATCTACATGCCTTATCATATACAGATAAAATGCAAGACTTGTATATTGGAAACAATCAGTGAAAAATATTGGAGAGCAAGAGGATTAATGACTTCATTGTCAGAAATCCAGCATTAGCTAACAACAACATATTGGAAACAAAGGTGCGTATGCCCATTTGATGTCGGTATGAAAACAGCACTCAACCATGAAGATAAGGTGCTTTGTCCTCTTGTTGGAGAAGGACAGTATAACTTTAGAATGCTATGCATGATTATGATTGCAGCGTGAAAGGGTTTGAAAGGTGAAAAGGGATGGAGGTTGGGTGATATTAGCAGCGCACCATATTCAGAGCACTGTAACTTGCTTCTTGTACCATTGCACAAATAGTACCGCTTGTTCTCAGTAGAGGGCACTATTATTTGATTGACTCTATTAGTTTGCAGCATAACCACAATCACAGTGCTGTGAAATGCTTACTGTTGCGCAAATAGTATTGCTGATTCTCCATAGAAGGCACTATGATTTCAGCATAGACTCGCCAGTCAACTATGACATCTTTCTTGCTGAATCACTGATAAAAATAAACACCTAATACGCCAAGAATGATGTAACATGGACCTTTCTCGAACTTCACCATTTCTGGAACTTCTACAAACACACAGTCCACCAGATGCCTCTCAGATAATCTCAAAAACACTTTGTAGTACTGTGCTCACTGTCACATGTTCACAAACAGTTGCATGATGCAGCCTGACTTTGATGACCTTTGGTATGTGCCATGCCTGATATGTGGTGTGAGGTAGGTTGACCCAGACCCTCCTTTGCTGTGTGCTGCGGCCGCTGTCACAATATATTGTAAGGCATACGAGAACCTTTAACACATTGCATTCCAAGTGTTAGGTGTGTGGTTCCTAAAATAACAAGTAGGTATTCTAATACCATTGGAACATGTTATAAAATTAGTATACTGTAAATATATAGAAATAAATCGTTCATTCCTTCATCCAATGTACATTTCACTTCAAAAATACTGAACGGACTCTTGGAGCTAGAAGTGTGATTCACAATATGCAACAGGCAGGAAGACGTTATTGTTGTATTGCCCTACATTTATAGTGTATCTGCTGATAGTAGGACTAGGAGTGATTGGTGTAGGGATAATATCCTTATTTTAATTGTTACTTTTTCTGAAATCTATAGTCTCTTATCCCACAACTAAAGTTGCTTGCTGTAATATTTTCTGTGGATTACGCTCACCTCAGTATGTTGGTTTTCAACGCATGTAGGTAGGTAACCTAATCTAAATATTCAGTTTCCCTCTGCTTTTTACTTTCTCTACCACGTGCACAGTAGATAGAGGAGGTATTGTATTCCAGCGAAAAATTTGACACTAAGTTTGCAGTGGAAATGCACATTTTGAAGTTCCAAAAAGCCTTTTTAGAAGGTTGGTTGTTCTCTCTGTCTTTCTTTGAATAGCATAACTTGAAAACAAAAAGCCTGTTAAATACCAAACTTGGTATTTAAGTTCAGCATCTTCCAAGGATGTGACAAGATGATTTTCAAGAAAATCCCCTCCACCACAGACAACTCTTTACATGGAACATTTTTCAAAAGTTCTGATTTTGTCAAAAATGACTCTTAATGATTTTGATTAAAATGGCACATGTTTAAGATATTGTAACAAATGAGAAAACATCAGTTGCTACTAATCACACTTTATTGCCTTCTAGTCGTTAGTGTAGTGCTAACGTTACACTTAAATCGCCTTTGTGCAGACTCAGTACAGACTCTATTCTGTAGAGATGATTTGCAAAGCAGTCGTGATTTGTCAATAGTCGGAAGGCTGCAACCGCTGTTTTCCTTGGTCTCTTGGTATCTGGGTTGGAAAGTAGTGTAATCCATTTTTTATCTTTGGCATTTGTTTCTATTTCTTGTAGGTATGAATGAGAAAAATTTTTAATGATCAAGCGTTTTATTGAGGAATACGAGAAATTGAATTTAGACTTTTGTTTTATTGTTGTGCCTTTCTTTGCAAGTGAGTCTGTAGTTTCATTCCCCATGACTCCACAGTGTGCTGGAATCCATTGGAGATGAACAGACTTATTAACTTTTTGGAGTTGTGTTAACATTTTGTAGCATTCTCTAATTTTTGTTGACTTCTTTGTAATATTTGAACATATTCCCTGAATTGCAGCTTTAGAATCCAAAAGAACTATTGCCTTGTTAAATTTATTTAAGGGAAGATTTAATAATTATCGGAGAGCAATGTGTATAGCCTCTATTTCTCCATCATAATTTGTTGTGTCTCTGCCAACAGAATGATAAAAGGAAAAATGTGAACATGTAACTCCAGCTCTAGTAAGGTTTTCCATGGAGGATCCATCAGTATATATGTGTAGCCATTCTTATTGGGATATTAGGATATCTAGTATTGATTGTTTCCAGAGCTAGAAGTTTTTGTATTTCTTTTGGTGTGTCTGATTTACTTATTTCCTCTACTAATTCCAAACTGAAGGTAGGTTGCAATAATTCCAATGGATTTTCTCATATAAGTAGATCTTTTCTGGTGTTAGGAATGTTTAATTTGAATTTAATTTGTGTTACCTTTTCTAGGAAACTACTATGAGTTTTAAGGATTGAAGGGGGGAGGTTCTCTTCTGTCCATTTAGAGTTTGGCAGTCATAACATTTTCTCGTGTTGGAGCAATGCTTGTTCTTCTATTTTTGTTGTTATTGATGGTGTCCGTGTTAAGGCAAGCATGGCATCAACAGGTGTGGATTTAACTGCTCCAATGATTAGGCGAAGAGCCTGATTTTGTATTTGTTCAAGTTTATTGATGTTAGCATTTGCTGCTGTTATTAAAGCTTCAGAACAGTACAAGAGGTTTGGTTTAACATACATTTTGTATGTTGTGTTAAGGACTCTCCTTGAGCAGCCCCATTTATCACCAGCTAACCTTTTCAGGATTTGCAGTTTCTTTTCAAAGTTTTCTGTCGAAAGTGATGCCTAAGTATTTGGCATCATCAACTGCTTTGAGTGGTTCATCATTGTAATTTATGAGTAGGCGTAGGCTTTCACGGCCGGTGTTCGAAATTCTAAAAGAGTCTTCCGGGCTGATTTGCCTTGGTCTGCTGGAGTAACTAGGTCCAGACGTTTCGTCCACTACTGCGGTGGACATCATCGGTGGCGTGGTCGAAGTCTTCTTGGTGAAGGTACAGTTGCGTCTGAGGCGTTGACTGTCTGGGATGCGGAATTTATACATGGAGCTGGCCTTCCTGGACGTGCTGGTCAGCAGGAAAGACAACAGCAAACTTGGACACACGGTATACCGCAAGCCTACTCACACTAGAGGTCTGCACGGGCTCGGGCCTAATTTGAAAAATGCTTGTCGGGCTTGGGCCGGGCTCGGGCTGGACTAGGTCGGGCTCGGGCCGGGCCCGGGCTTGAAAATTAAGGGAATAAACAACTGAAAATGGATTTTTAAAATTTTTCAGCCAAGTTAACTGAACATTTATTTTCTATACTGTCTTATACCAGCATTAGAGGATTTTGAATTGTAGTGTGATATATCCTTCGGTTTCCGAGTTACGAAATGTTGAATCCGGATTTTATTATGTTATGCCAAATGCTCTACACGACGAAATTTAAAAAAATGCCTATTTTTAAGGTTCTATTATATTTATATGATTATAATGTACAAATCTGCCATACAAATTTGTTTTATTAGCCTCAGCTCAAAAGACAATAGTTTTTAAATTTTGTCGCTTGAAATTTCTAGTATAAATTTTTATAAGCTGCAAGTTTCTTTAGTAACTCAAAAGCGTTCAAAAGAAAAAAAAAGCATGTGGCAGATTTACTTGTTTGTGTTTTGGGAACGATACGAAGAATTGCATGAAAACTGCATCATGTGGCATTTTCAAAAAGTGAATATGGTGAAAACATAATTTTCAAAAACCTTAAATTTTAAAATGAAACACATTGTTATTCTGCATTTTTAGGGTACATTATGCAACTACAAGTATTTGTAATATAAAAACTTAAAACGCATTTAGTATTTTTAAAGCCATGGAATACAAATGTAATGTTTTGCCAGATTTGTACTAAATTTCAGTGGTACATTCACTTAAGTGGCAAAAAATAATGTATCATATATCTTGGTCACCTATGTTGAAATGCCGAGAATAGCACAATTACCGCAGCATTTCTTTACTAGGAATTCTAAATGATTATTCTGCTGACACGTTTCAAATGCTGCTACTGATGCTAGTCAAAGCACAGAATGAGAGGGTTTGCAATTATACTATTTCTCACTACTCGGCTGCAATTCAATCCATTCCACGTATAAACTCTTACACTCTTATCTCGAACCCAAAGCGTATTTGATTCGTTTATACTGCTAGTAACGCATGTTTCCTCCTGCTTTGCAAAGTGTAAACACAGCATCAATGTTTATACTGATACAATTACAGTTTGTTTTGGCTGACGCTGTAGTAATGTTACTGCATCATTATTGTTCAGCATTTCTCCAAATTGAAACGTTTATTTTATTATTATCATTACATGAATCACTACATACGTATGTCATACATCAGGGCCATTGCCCATTAGTCAGCATCACCAAGTTGCAACATACAAGTTGTGACACTTATTTTTCATTTGATACTGGTAACCAAAGACATTGAAGGGACTTTTCGTAGAAAAGGTGGTAGCATTCGTCAAGTGCGAGTACTGAAAGAAATTTTAGTGCAGCAGGATTAGTTATTCAAGAACGTCGAACCAACCTGAGCAGCCAGTGTGTGTATTCCATTCTCTTTCTGCACGACAATTTGGGTCATTAAACATGGTGAGTCCTTAGTCCAATAACTTATAATTAATGTTTACTTTGATTTAAAACATTCACAGGCATGCACATATCCATCGTAGAAATAATTATAACCAGAGACCGGAACTTAGGCGGAATGCCTTTTTAAATGCGTCAAATTTATCTTCAATTTGAAAGTGAATCTGTACGAATTATACCTTTGTGATTGAAATGCCACAGTTTTATATTGCCTTTTTCTGCCTTTTTAATATGTCTATTTTACAAAATATATGCTTTTTGTTGCCTTTATTTCATTATTTATGTATTATTTATTAATTATTAAACATTTTCTTTAGGTAGGTACATTTTATTTCAACAACCGTTAGACCGTGACAATGAAAGTTACTTCGCCGAATGTATACTATTGTCTTTAAGTTGCAGACGACATAGGAGTCCCTCATTCAATTCATTATTTTCTTTGCAACAATGAGTGCTGCCGCGCAAATAAACGTATAGAGTGAGTGAGTGAGTAGGGTTTAAGGGCCCGTCGACAGCTAGGTCATTAGAGCCCCTAAACGTATAGATAAATAAAAGCATTTGGATTACCACGTGTGTTTATTTTAAAATATAATAATGAGCGATTTTATTTTAGTTTTCATTGCGACGTTGTAGCTAGCAGCAAGGTGCCGAAATTCAATGTTCCTTTACGCACTAAATTACACAGTTATGTTAATACTTTTGGATCCGGCATATTTTGTACCGACGGTAAAGTACTCACATGCAAAATATACGAGCAGTCAGTGAACTACTAAAAGAAGTACTTTATATCACAACATATCGGCACAATCAAACAGGGCAACAGGCAGAAGATTCCTTTGCTTCCAACAGTAATTGCAACATCGAGTCAAACATCCCAGTTTGCATTCGACTTATGTAGCTTTCTTCAGCGCCAGAATCCCTTTCTGGAAATTACAGAATCCTACATTATCACAGTTTTTGGAGAAGTATACTAACCAATCTGTACCTAGCGAGTCAAGTTTGCGAAAATGTTATTTGACCGAGTGTTACGGTGACACAATGAAAATAACTAAAGATAAAATGAAAAATAAGATGATCTGGGATATCGACGAATATCGACGAGTCAACTGATACCATAGGTCGTTTCATTGCCAGTTTGTTAATGGACGATTAGATCCTACAGAAGATGAATCAATGAAATCATTCCTGCTTACTACAGAGTGTCTTGAGAAAGTTAACGATCGAGCTATTGCGCAGTTATTCACCAGTTCATTAAATTTGCTGCGGCCTGAAGAGGTTCAATACGACGCCTTACTTTTCATCAGTGACGCTGCATCATATATGAAAAAGGCTGGAATAGCGTTAAAAGTGATATTATTTCCAAACATGCTTCACATGACCTGCGTAGCACATGACTTTCACAGGGTGTTAGAAGAATACGATGCTTGTTTCTGGATGTTGGCAAATGGATTTCTAGTATTAAGATCTTTGTAAAAGACTCATCAAGAATCCTGACATTTAAGTACATTGCACCAGATGTAACTTTGCCCCCCCCAACCTATCATAACGAGATGGGGGACATGTATCGCGGCAGTACTTCGTTTAAAACTTTGAAGTTCTTTAAAATATGACGATCAACTATTGAATAGTGTAATGCATTATTGGGTTTCTCTTATTGCCTGTTTTAGTATTTATAATTCCTTTTTTCTGCCTGTTTTAACTATTTATAATGTCTTTTTGCCTGCCTATTTTAATGATTTATAATGCCTAAATTTCCCACCTCCTAATTTCTGCTATGGCCAATTGCGGATAGCTTACAACAGATTGGGTACATTAATATTGTTTTATAATCGTATATTGCCCCGATAAACCCAGAAACACACAAATAACCTTTTCTTCAAACTTGGAAAAAAAGGTTATTTCTAAGGCTTTACCGGGACAATAACATGACCTCAAAACAATATTAATGTACTAACGTTATTTATGCAGGTACCCAACATTCGCTAGCATAAGAATTTGGACCTAAATTGGATTTTAGGAAATAAATAAATAAATAAATAAATAATAATTATTATTATTAA
This sequence comes from Tenodera sinensis, assembly GCA_030765045.1. Lineage (NCBI taxonomy): Eukaryota > Metazoa > Arthropoda > Insecta > Mantodea > Mantidae > Tenodera > Tenodera sinensis. The sequence goes on along the minus strand of CM060962.1, from coordinate 22,418,358 downwards.
TTATAGTAATAATAATAATAATAATAACAACAACAATAATAATAATAACAACAATAATAATATCAACAACTGCAGGATAATTTTTTTTAAAAGAAAATTGCACAATCGGGCTCAGGTCGGGCCCGGGCCATGGCCTATACACTATTCTCGGGCTCGGGCCAGGCTCGGGCCGGGCTCGGGCTTGGTTGGTACCGGGCCGGGCCTGAGAAAGTCGGCCCGTGCAGGCCTCTAACTCACACACACCGTTATCTCAACAAAACCTCCAACTACCATCCGAGACACAAACGGGCTATGATTCAAACTCTCCTACACCGTGCTTCCCGTATTTGCGAGCCTCATCTGCTACCACAAGAACTGCACCATCTGGAACAAGCCTTACAAGCCAATGGCTATTCTACACAAGAAATAAAGAGAGCCTTCCGACCACCCAGACAGCAGCCGATCTCTGCTAAGCCGACCCCACCTAGGAGCAAAGGCACAGTATTCCTTCCTTATGTTCAAAACGTCACCGACAGGATTGAACGTCTCCTGCTACACCATAATATCAAGACGGCTTTCAAGCCTACAAGAGAGCTCAACAGTTTACTGCGCTCAGCCAAGGACCCGAGGGACCCCCTCTCCTCGGCTGGCGTATACCAGATCCCCTGCTCGTGTGGTGCAGTCGCTGAACATGCTATTGAAGCGGAGGGGGAGCATGTCATCAAGTTTCAGGACACCAGTATTCTATCTAACATCTCACACTACCATGCTCGACTACAGCGCGAAACCATAGAAATTTATAAACATGCCAATAACTTCAATAGAAAAGAGGAAGCCCTTAAGCTCAACAAAACTTGGTACCCCATCATCGATAATATTAAACAACACAGACAGTCAAGCAACACAAACCAATCAGAATCTAGTAGCACCCGAGATGCAGCTAGCCCCCTCCCACCAACTGCACTGCCTCAGCGAGCCCCGAGCCAATCAGAGAAGACCCCTCCGTGTATAAATTCTGCATCCCAGACAGTCAACGCCTCAGACGCAACTGTACCTTCACCAAGAAGACTTCGACCACGCCACCGATGATGTCCACCGCAGTAGTGGACGAAACGTCTGGACCTAGTTACTCCAGTAGACCATGGCAAATCAGCCCGGAAGACTCTTTTAGAATTGTAATTTATGTTAATATTCACTGGTTTGTATTTTAGTGTAAATAATTCATAATTTGTTTTTTCCACATTGATAGTCATTAGGTTTTTGGATCTCCATTCATTTACTTTGTTTAGGGCTGTTTCTATTCTGTCTTTAATTAATTCAGGTTTTTTTTGGAGAGCCTGGAGTCCAAATGACTATGTCATCAACAAATAAAGCAATTTTGGTTTCTAAAGTTTTTATTATTGATGGAGGGTCATTTATATATATGTTAAAGATTGTTGTGCTCAGAACAGCACCTTGCAAAAGTCCTTGGTGTGTTTGTTTATATTTGGAAATGTATGTATTATATTTTGTGGCACAAAATCTTTGTGAAATAAACTGAGTTATCCATTTAAGCATGTTACTTTTCATACCTATTGATTGCAACTTCTCAATTAATTTGTTTCTCCAGACTGAGTCATATACTGATTTAAAATCAATGAATACTGCTAAGGTATCCTCCTTTCTATTGAAAGCTTCCTTGATGTCTTGGCTTAGTAGAAGTACATTTTCGCTTGTACTATGATTCTGTCTAAAGCCGGTCTGTGAACTATTAAGTTGTAATATTCTAGGAACCAGTTAAGTCTAGATGCCACCATTCTTTCCATCACTTTTGCAATAACACTGGTCAAAGATATTGGTCTGAAACTAATAATATTTTTTGAGCTTTTGTTTTTTTTTAAAATCGGGATGATAATGGCTTTTTTCCAGTCGGAAGGTACAGTCCTCCTCCAACACGTGTTATACAGTTTAAGTAGGATTTCTTTTCCTTTCCTGCCAAGGTGTTTAATAAACTCTGGGTGGATCTTGTCAGGTCCTGGAGATTTTTTGTTCTGTAATTGTTCTATTGCTAGATCCAGTTCTGTTTCGTTAAAATCTTGAATAAAAATATCATTTCGTATATCTTTTGGCTTATTAGTATCTCTGATAGTTTTTTGGATAGCTTTTTGTTTTTTATATGCTTGGGGTATTCTTTGTGGCTGAGCATAAAACTTGTTAAGGGATTCTGCTATTTCCCTATTGCTTTTGTTATTATATTTTAATGGTTCAGTTGTATTTTTTGATAATTTTGTTTTATTAAGGAATTTGTATATTTTATTTCCATCTTTCCTATAGTCCATATGTTCTACAAAATTTGTGAAACTGGCCTTCTTTGCTGTAATTAATTCTTTCTTAAAGATGGCTGCTTTTCTTCTCCAGTTTTGTACATCTTCTGGACATTTAGTTCTTTCGGCTTTGACTCTTGCTATATTTCTTTCGTGTTTTAACTTAGAGATGGAGACCAAAAGTAGCTATATTTCTTTAACTTTCCTTTGGAGTTATGTGTTTTGGCTGCTGTCAATAATATTTCACAAATTTTTTTATTCATTTTATCTGTTGACTTGAACTCTGATTCTAACAGTATACTATACTTCCCTTCTGTCTCATTTTGGAAACTGGACCAATCTGCTTTTTTAAAATTCCAAGAAGTTTTAATTTTTGGTTTATTACTCTTATTTATTAGACCTCTTATGGATTTTATGGTGATTCTGTGGCCTGAACCTGGGTCTTCTATTATTTCTCTTTTTGTATTGTCAGTTATGTCAGATGACACCATCAGAAGGTCAGGATTTGTACCTGAACCATTATAATGAAGATAAGTGGGTGGATCATTTGAATTAAATATTAATTCCATTGTTGATGAGTAGGGCTAGGAAGTTCATGCATTTGCATGTTTTTTTCACAGGGGTTAAAAAGGTATGCTTTTACATTATGTGCACAAACTATGGAATTTTCAGTTATTTGGACATGATTTTATGGTGCATATAACTGCATATTTTCTTCATTTTGATAAATGCATAATATTTCAATATTATAGCCCCTATATTGCATATTTTAATAATTTTTAAGGGTTTTTATTATTTTTCTCCATCTGGATAATATTTTTCACAGTGGTAATATTGCGCATGATGACGCAACTCACATAGATTTCAATATTGTAGTCCCTATGTTGCTTATTTTAATGCTTTTTATGGCTTTTTTATTATTTTTCCATCGGTATAATATTTTTCATATTGGTAGTATTGCACATGATGATGCAACTCGCGAGGTGGCAAGAATTAATGCTGAGTTATGATGTCATGCAGTGAATCTCCTGTTTCCATCCTTTCATTATATGTATGTGCGTAGAGAATAGTCAGTGCGTTATCTGAGAGGTTTATATTAACAAAGATAAAGTGCAGGTCAACGTTTTGAGCAGCACGATTAGAGAAACGCTTGCCTCTCCACCAGTAGTTGTGTCGTGGTCTTCAGACGTAACAGTGCAGTGAACTGGTTCCCACCAAATTAAATTAGGCGTGTAAAATGTTAAAAAGCTCTTCAAATTCCAAAAATAAAACCAACTTCGAGTGGTAGATTAATTAATTTACAGAGAGTTTTCGGATGATTTAACATCTACAGATAACAGGGCACTGTTTTGTGGAGTGTGTGAGAAAAATGTAGGGAGTGAGAAAAGATTTCAAATAGCTCAGCACATAAACACAGCAAAACATAAGTAGAATTTAATCAGAAAACTAGCAAACAAAAAAACCTGTTCAAAAAACAGTTAGCAGAGTGTTTAGGAAGTAGGGTTACTGAATTTTCCTGTGACTTGTACCAAGCATTTTTGGCTGCTGGTATTCCCTTGTTCAAAATTAATAATCTGACGTGTAAAAGGTTTCTTGCCAAGTACACTTGACAACATGTGCCTGAAGAAAGGGCACTGTGTAAGACTTATGTAGGACATTGTTACAATAACGTTTTGTGAAATATACAAAATGAATTAGCGGATTAGTTTGTGTGGTTGTCTGTTGATGAAACCCCTGATTCTGAGCGCCGTTCTATTGCTAATATAATCGTGGGTGCTTTAAATAATGAACAAAAGACTACACCTTATCTTCTTAATGTGTGCGAATTGCCGGCCACTGACAAAGTAACTGTGATGAACTCTTTGAAATTACTATGGCCATGTGGAACCAAATACAACCGGTTACTTTTATTTGTTAATGATGCAGGTCCTTATATGGTAAAATCAGGACCAACTCTGAAAGGAATTCTTTTTAACTTAATTCATATAGCTTGTTTGGCACACACTCTTCATCGCATTTCTGAGACAATACGTGATTCTTTCCCATTGGTAGATAGATTTCTGTCCAGTACAAACAAAATTTTTGTTAAATCTCTAAAAGAGTTAAGTTATTTAGATCAAGAGGCACCCAATATCTGACTTCCTCCTGCACCAGTGTTAACTCGATGGGGAATATGGGTCGATGCAGTTTTATACAAGGTGGGTCAAAGAAACGGGAAATTTTAATTTTGTTGTTGTTAGTACATGGTTTATATCAGGAGGCTTAGATTCATGTCATTGTTGAGCGTGATAGTTGCAATTTAGTAAACATGGAACAGTGGACTGGTGAGCAAAGAGGATTTGCTTTAAAATCTTATTATCTAAATGGTCAAAGCACCGAAGCTTCTCGTAGGGAGTTTTGTCGTCATTTTCAACTCCATCGTCATGATGCTGTGCCCTCTGCTCATGCGATAAATGACTGGGTTCGTAAATCAGAAGAAATAGGCTCAACACTAAAGAACACCTGAAAATATTGAGAAAGTTAGAGTTGCTATAGTGAACAGCCCGACACGTTCAGTCTGGAGACATTCTCTGGCACTTAACATGGATCGCTCTAGTGTGCGAAGAATACTGAAAAACGATCTAAAATTTCACCCCTACGGTGCAACAGCACATACTGCACAAATCTCTATGACGGAACTGCAAAATTTGTTTGGGAATCATGTCTTATCTAGGAATGGAAACATTCCGCAGCCTGCACGATCCCCTGATTTGTCTGCATGTGATTACTTTTCATGGGTTTGTCTCAAAAGTAAAGTATATGCAAAAAAGCCACGAAACATTGACGACCTGAAGACAGAAATTCGTGAAGAAATTGCGAGAATCCCAGTAGTTATGTTGCAAAGAGTGATGAGAAACTTTAAAGATCGATTACAAGAATGCTTGCGTGTTGATGGTGGACACTTAAAGGATGTTATTTTCAAGAAATAGTGGTTATAGCAAATGGCGTACTATTTTCTAGATCTTCATATAATAAAAATTCATTTAATACATTATCTAAGGTTTCATTTCACATTTCAAAATTTCCGGTTTCTTTGACCCACCCTATATTATGCTGAGCACATAAAAATAGTCGAAGAGGTTGTTAATCATTGGACTCGAAAGATGCTTCAGTAGAAACTGTGCAAAATATTCTGTCAGGCACTGGGTTAAAAGAGGATCTTAGTTTCATATCTGCCCATTTTTATTTCTTACCAACAGTCATAATGGTATTGGAAGCTGTAGGATCTCCTTTGCATGAATCACTTACTGTCTTTGAATAAACAATATGTGATCTAAGTTCGGTTCCTGGCAGCATAGGACAAAAAGTGAAAGAGAAAGTGAATTATGTAATTCCAAGAAATTCTGGTTATAAACAGATGAGTGATATTCCAGACATCCTCGAAAGAAAACCATCTGTCACACCAAGAGACTTGGCTCTCTCTGTGAAGCAGTTAACATCATTTAAATATGTCCCAATAACATCTTGTGCCGTGGAGAGAAGTTTTTCACGTTACAAAAGTGTTTTGCGAGACAAGACGATTGCCAGTTGAACATTTATGTAAAGTGTTGGTTGTGAGCCTCAATTTAGCAGTTAATACTAGCTGTGGTACCACCTCTGTTTCAACCTCTAAGGAATAAGGCAACTTTATTTATTATTTATACTAACTTGTCTTGTCTACTGCAAAAGGATATTAATTGTTTTAATTAAATAGTGCATATTTCTTGGCATATTTTAAAGTTTTTAAGAGCATATTTGCATGCATATTTCAGTGTTTTTTAGGGCATGAACTTCTGAGTCCTATTGATGAGTTTAATAGGTGATGCAAACGTTCCTCTAAGTCAAAGACGTCGTCTTTAAGACCTATAAGATCTCGTGTTTGGTGTCCGGACTAGCTCTAGCAAGAGGTCCTAATCTGCAGGGTATGCGTGAGTTGTGGTAGGAATGGAACCAAACGAAGAAGTAACCAACATTTAACTTTACTTGCAAATTTCCAGATTTGTAGAGAACTGCCGACGATATTTAAATAGAATGTAACTTTGTAACTTCAACTGCAATGTTATAAGATTTGAACTTTGTCGCCCTCTAGCAACCGCCGAATTATGTATACGTCAGCTTACGTACAAATCAGAAATTGCACGAGTACTTTCGGCTCGATTCAAGATGACTGTGTCATGCGTTGCATTTGTTTTGCGTGGGCGACACGAAGGAAGCGATTTCCATTGGCCAACTTTAGAGCACGTCATGGTAAGATACGAATCAGCCTGCGGAATCGCTCTGGCTTCGTACATACAACAATTGTAACCTTATCACTCATTTAAATCTGCCTAGGCTTCCATTCTTGAGACTTTAATCTGTTCAGCTTTATTACGTCTTCCCCTTAACTATCGATTAGAATCTCCTTTTGTTTCTTTCTATTATCAATTACATATATTCACATTATAATTTTGGTTCCGTTGGTCTTCTATGACTCTTCCTGCTGAGTTTGTATCTCTGTAGCCCCACCTAGGGGAGTGTGCATTAAAAGCACCTATTAAAATACTTTTGGGTTCTATGGGAATAGAATTTAGATCTAGTGTATTGTCTGGAGGATTGTAGATACTGTAAATTCTATAGTGGTAGTTACTTTTCCATACTTCAATTTTTACTATTTCTGACTTATCTTGTTCTTCCATTGTTTTTTTTAATTTGGATAGTAGCTTTCATATTTCTTTTAATTCCTGTTAGAATACCACTTGCTATTTGACGAGCCTTTGGAAGTATATGTGTAGTGTACTGATCCATTTCAAAGTATATTTCCTGTTCTTCTGATATATTGGCTTCTTGTACTATGAAGACATCTATATCTTGGTCTTTTAATATTTTCATTAGCTCTTGTCTTTTAGGCTGGGACATGCCTCCTGCATTCCATTGTAGAATTCTTAAAGTATTGGAATTGTTGTGATGAAATTTGCCTAAAGATGTTTCCTCCCGGAGATCCGATTGGGGTACAGCTTTAACTCTGGAGTGTTTATCTTTAGGACTCATACTCATGTGTGTGGCTTTCACGTAACTTGTTTTTTAACGGGCACCAGTTTTACAATGTGACAGTTACACCACCCGACTTAAACCCCCATTTTGCAAGGGGAACCACACCTATCGTTGGTCAACGGGTCCATTGGACCTAGCCTGGAGGACCAAATAGGTGGTATTTAGATCCACCGACCTTCCCCTCATGTGCCTCTGAGGGATGCTGTTGTGCTGTGATAGGCCAGCACATATGTTAATGGCATTTCCTCCATTTTAGATGAAACAGTTATACTGCTGTGATTCGGTCCCCAGAGCCTCATCTGTTAAAACCAGGGTGTACCATGGGCAGGATGAGGATGTGAATTGGGTAGAAGAGGCTATAGGAGGCGCATCACTACCCCTTGTTATTTGTGTGAATTTTCCAATACTTATACTTCCCTCAAATGGGAATTCGTTATTAATTTTTTTATTTCTTGGCCTCCAAATAGAATGGAATTACAAAGCCATCACATAGCTACCAGCTGTGGTCTTTGAAACATTTGACTATCACTTAAAGCCTACTGTATTCCCGTATTTTCCTTGCACCTACAAGACTAAGCAATAAGATAATTTGTGCAGATGTTTATCTCAATTAACATGAAGTAGAGGAATTAGCAATTGTAAGAATGGTTTGTATAAGTGCAGAGAATGATGGTTAGAAGATCCACAACTTTTAATACTTCATTAAGTTGATTAATCTTGTAACAGTCTTTATGTAGTGAAATCTCTGATCCTATATTGACTGGTAAAGCTTCGTAAATGATATCTATTGTAAAATTAAGAAACCTCGTAGGAAGAATCTCTGTAGTAAATACTGTGCTATCTTTATATTTCAGGTGTTTGGTATAGATACCCAGAGTGGTGAAATAATTTGGCTGCATCGCCTAGACAGAAGACTAACCTATAGTGATCTATCTTCTGGAGGAAAACTTATCCCAATATTTGTTCAGCGATCTGCAAGACACTTTCCTTACGCAGCTCAGGTTGCTTTGTTGCTGAAAGACAAGGTATATTGATTTGTTGTTAGGTTGTACATTTTGGTTAAATATTTCTCTGATTGTGTTTTTAATTTCCCCAGGTATTCTGAAATGAACACCTTGTATTTTTACAGCAGCCTTAAAAATGCAGCTGAATTTAATAAGTTCCACTCATTTTTAAACATTGTTTCTAATTTGGTAGAATAGCATTATTATATTTGCAAACAAAAATGCATGCCTGCCTAGCAGTACAGCCTATTCATGGCATTGTCAGAATTTAAATATTTATAATGTAATGTAAGATGAGAATGAACTATGATTCTTAGCTACTAAGTATTGAATATACAGAATATATATAGTGCCATCAGTTTAAACAGGCTCACCCCACATGGCACAATGATTGTGGGGCACATAGCGCCTGTTCGCGAACACTCCACTCCCTGTGTGGCCAGCAGTAGAATGCAGAAGCCTAACTTCTTAACGTTATAATAACCTTATTTGTTATTGCGAACATTTTATGTGTCCACACTGCTCATCTTTTTCAAAGATGTTGAAAATGTTCTCCTTGTGCTGCAAAACAGATGTTACAGTGTCTTAACAGGTTTTCATTCATGCACTGCAACTCTTCATGTGAGATGTTTGCTATTTCTTCCCGTATGTTATGTTGCAGTTGCAGTTTCGGAATTTGTTTTATATATCCTGTAATGTAATGTAATTAAACCAGATCTTATAAAGCCCACACTCAGTAATATGATGAACATTAAAAAATGCATAAAGCATTCCAACACCAAAGTTTAGGAAAATGAGTTCTGGCTGTGTTGTAACACTTTAAACAAATGTTTTGTTGATTTTTTTTTTCAAAACCAAAGTGAGTTTGGAATGCCAGCAGTTCTCAAAGTTTAATTAACATTTATAAGAGCCATAAAACATAACTATTTTTGTAATCACAGAGTATGTGAAAAACAACTAAAATTGTTCGGGATAACTCCAAGAATAGAATTTTCTTGAATAATTAGTATAAGCTCTCAGTTGAATTGCCTAACAGTGAAGTGGAAAAGAACAGAGCTTTATTTTCTCATTTGGTATGGGCTGTATGCTTTCTTGAAAAACAGGCATTTGCTTTTCATGGTCACAATGAGAATGAATGATCTTCAAACAGAGGCAATTATGTTGATTATTTAAATGAACTAGCAATATATGACACATCTCTGAAAGAGCGCTTGGAAAAATGGACTGTTTTTCATGCAGCTTCACCTGATATTCAGAATGACTTAATTTTAAGTGTGAGTGCCTTCATAATATGAAGTTAAGAAAGAAGTTTCTGATGCCTTCTTTGTTTAATTAACATTAGATGAAACTCCTTACACTAATAGTGAAGATTAACTCTGTACCGTTTGTTACATAAATGTTGAAGAGAGGTTTATTTGATTTACAGATATAAATTTTGACGGAAAAGCAGATTCTCTTTTGAATAATGCTCACAGTATTATCAATTACTTCTTTCAGACAATGATAAAAGATGAAAACTCTGAAGGGCAATTGTGTATAGGTTGGGTTATATTTTAATGAATTTTACAATATTCGTTGGGTTACATTCCCAAATCTGATAGGCTACACCACTGCACTTATCTATCATTAGTTTTCTAATGATGAATCATGTAAGCTAGGAATGGGCAAAAAGTAGTGTAATGGTGACAAAGATAATGGGGAGAGAAAGTTGTTGTTGTTGTTAGCCAATGCTGGATTTCTGACAATGAAGTCATTAATCCTCTTGCTCTCCAATATTTTTCACTGATGGATGGGGCACTAGAAGTGGCCGGGCACATTTGAAGGTGGTCTCGATCCATTTCCTCTTGCAGATCACATAGAGGACAGAGTGGTGAAGAATATATCCCAATTCTGTTTAAATGTTTTGCCAGACAATCATGTCCTGTAATCAACAGGAATGAAGTGGGGATGTTCCAGAGCAACTCTTAACACAACATACAACGTATATATAAAGCCATTATTTACTTACTGCAGTGAAGTTCTTATAACAGCAAATACAAAAAGAAATCCAAATCTTTCAAAACCAAAGTCTGAGACTAATTACAGGTGCTATCAAAACCACACCAATACCAGCTATGGAAATACTAACCAACCAATACCCCATTGAATATGAAATAGAAAAAGCAGCTCTTACACAACACAAAAAGTTGATCAGATTCCCATTCAATACATGGATCAGTTCAATGGATCCATTTAACTGCTGTAATAATTTAACCTCTGGATTTATTTCATGATTAAGCAACCAAAAATGATCTGCCACAGCCGATTTCTCTGTTTATATTTTATGTTTCTAAAATGTTCTTTTTTTCTGGTTTTCAAATGACATTTTGTCTTACCAATGCAAACCTTATCGCAGTCTAGACAGTCAGCTTGATAAATGCCAGACTTCTTGCAATTTAGAATTTGGTCCTTTTTAGAAATATTCAGCAAATTTTTTTTATATTATATTTATTTTGAGGAACCAACATTGTACCATGTTCTTTAAAATTTTTTTAAAATTTCTTATTAGTCTGAGGGTGGTAAGTAAACTTTTTGAATGTGCAGTCATCTTTTGTTTTTTGAGAGTGCTTTGATATTTAAATTTCTCTATCTTTTTATGTATAAGTTCTCTATTAAAACCATTAAGTAACGTCATGTTAATAATGTGTTCATATTTTCTGTTAAATTCTTCCTTATTAATGGGTATATTTATCAACCTATAAATTAAACTGTTGAAAACGGCGAATTTATGTGCAAGAGGGCTAAAGCTTTTATTTATATAATTATCAGTATGTGTTAACTTTCTATGAATGTCAAAATTAAGTTAATTATTTTTTCTTAAGATCTTCAAATCCGGGAATGGACAACAGCCTGTGTTTTCAATTTCGAAAGTGAATTTTATGGCTTTATCTTGTGAATGTTGTTGTAGTGTTTAACGCCCGCTTTTACTGCCACGGCACCGCAGGTGGTGACACTGGTGACACATGGAATGAAGATGGAGCACCGGTGGAATGAGATGGCGGGGGAAACCGGAGCACCCGGAGAAAACCCGCCCTGACGCCGCTTCGTCAACCACGAATACCACATGCGGGTCCCTGGGATCGAACCCGGGCCACCTAGGTGGTAGGCGAGCGCGCTAACCGCTCGGCCACGGCGCCGCCATCTGGTGAATTCAAAAGTTTTAAAGCATCATTGATCAATTCCTAAGGCACAATAGCAAAAATGTTATCTACATATCTAAACCAAGTTTTGAAAATTAAAGGGAATGCTTTAGTAATGTGTACTTTGAAAAATCTTGTGAAAAGTTTGGCAAGAAATGGTGTTAAGGGACTACCCATAGCTAAGCCAGAAGTATGTTGAAAAAAAGTTGCCGTTAAACCTAAAATATTTTGATCTAAACAAAGATTTGTTTCTTTCTTAACCTCTTGAGTGCTGGCCATTTAAAACATCTGCGAGCCAAGAACTGCTACCCAATATCCAGTGCAGGACATTTAAATTGTTAAATGCGCTAAAAGTGCTTCGTATATATACAGTTGTATTTTGCGTAAATATTAAGTTATTTTAATTAAACAAAAACTGGTATAAAACTTGTTATATGCAGTATATATGTACGTCATCAGCAAAGTTGAGCTGCATTTACAAAACGTTAAAATGGCACTATTTTGTTTCACTGTGGTGAAAAGTTAACTTTGCTCTGTCGAACGCATCTAATAAAAGTTCTCTGAAAGAAACAGTAGTCGACCCATTGTATGTGTGGCTTGTGCATCAGCAAAACAAAGCATAGTGTGAAATAAAGCACTGATGTATATGTGGTCTGTGAGTCATCGGAATAAAGCATGTTTGCAACTTTTCCTTATGTTGTTTCGTAACTTGGATAGCAGGTTCTGTTTGTTTCTTTCTTGAAATATATATATATACTTTCCTGCTTGTAGCTGAAGTGAGAAGTGGCATAAAAAGTTATGTTTGCACCAACTGGATATAACCATATACAATTGTTTGGTAATTTGGAGAGCTCTAAATCCACACAAGACAATGACCTACCTGGACTTCTGACTATCAATAGTTCGCAGCCTAATTGAACAATACCACGTTGGGGCTAGAAAATCCAGAACCCCTGCAGCCCTCAGACTTCAAGGAAAACATTATCCTAAAAGGATACCACCAACAGCAAAGAAGTCCCACCCATCTCAAAACTGTTTCGTGTGCTGCAAGAAGGGAATTTGCGAATGTGTAGATGTGCCCTTATGTGTTTATCCCTGTTTTGAGGCATGTCACTGCACAAGGAACATATAAAGGTAAGCCAGTAAAGTATATAGACTTTACTTAAATGTTTCATGAAGGGAAAATTAAAATAAGTTGAGTTAGATAAGGGATAAATAAGGGTTAAATGCACAAACGCACAGGACGTGTATACACGCCCATAACGCTTATCCGTCATTTTAAATGGACGTGATTTTACGTCCATAGCGCTCAAGAGGTTAAACCTATGCTGTGCGAACATGTATGCAGGCTATCTTCCTTTCATAGAAGTTTGAAAACAGTGCTGTTGTAATTAATTTAATTTAAAAGGTGAGTTAATTAATAACACTGAACAACACTTACAACATATTTTTCCGGGATGCGTTTCGAAGGTTAACTTTCCTCCATTATCAACCGGACAATAACTGGGTTTCCATGGTGTTTCATGGTGCAGATGGTGATGCTTCTTCTGGTGGCGGTTCAATGAACTTACTGAAAATGTCTCTCTGAGGAATGTCGAAATTAAATACTCGGTTTCTATTTTTTAAAATAAAGATTTGTTCCCATGTGGACAGTTCTTGTTTTCCGGTTATATGTTTGAGAAGTTTCGGTTCTAGCTTTATGTCATGATTTTTTGTCCAAAAGTGAAATGCAACTGCTGATTTTTCTAATTGTTTACTCTTAATGTTTCTAACGTGTTCCTTGGATCTAATTTCTAAATTTCTTTTGGTTTTTCCTATGTATATTTCATTACAATCACTGCATTCAATTTGGTATATGCCAGATTTTTTGTTAGGTGGAATAGCATCTTTGATGTTTGAAATTAGTAGGTTTTTTATGGAGTAATGGTTTACTGCTGCTAGCTGAATATTGTATTCCTTGAACACCTTTTTAAATTTATCAAAGGCCCATGCATGATATGTGAATTTTTTGAATATCATTTTTGTTTTTGCTGCTGTGAGAGTTCTGGTTTCTTTTAATAATTTTTTTTCTTTTCTGCTTGTTTTACCTTTTCATCTACTAATTCTTTGGGGAAGTCGTTTTTTTTGTGCTATTTCAATTATTTTGTAATATTCTGTTTTATATTCTTCTGCTGAAAGAGGGATGTTCACCAATCTATGTGTTAAACTATTGAAAATTGCTTGTTTGTGGCTTCTTGGATTGTAACTATTAGCTTTTATGTAGTTGTCTGTCTGTGTTGGTTTTCTGTGAATACCGAAATTTATTCTATCCTTGTTTTTGATTAATTTTAGATCTAAAAATGGTATTTTAGTATCTTTTTCTACTTCCACTGTGAAATTTATACTTTTGTCCTGTATGTTCAGAAGTTTTAATGCGTCACTGATGTGTCTTTTTGGAACTATTGCAAATATGTCATCCACATATCGCTGCCAGAGTTTGAACATCCACGGGAAACCTTTTGTGATCAACTCACAATTAACTCACCTTTTAAATTAAATGTATGCAGGCTTTTTCTTTAGATATGAATTGGCATTAATAAAGTTATGACCCAGAGATGACAAATTTCAGTAGATTTGTTCTTTACAGATTGCATAAGGGACACTGAAACTTCAAGCATAGCATTTGAGCACTTAGTACATAGGAAATATTGCAGTTCAAGCAAATAACACAAGGTGATTCATAATTCTGTTTTATATGAAAATGCTGATTTTGGACTTGCATAAAAAGATCTGACCTCATTATTTAGTGCACCATAGTAAGTTGTGCAGATTTGAAAAGGACCCAATACAACACCACTGCTTTATGAAAAATTAAATCGAACCTCCAGTTATAATATTCAAGTGTTGTGAGATAGCCAAGGCTTTTATAAAAATACAGATGTGATTATGGGATCAGTATATATTTCTGAAATATATAAGACTAAATGCAATGTAAATATCCATACCAAAGAACACATCCGAACAATAAATATAAATGGACAGACGGATCAGCCATCTCAGCACACTTTTGGGTACCCTCTATGGATGGACACAGGCTATGAACTATTGAGGAAGGTGAACCGCATGCTGGAACTCGCCATGAGGGAAAAACTGTCATTCAAAAACATAGATATAGAGTTGGGGACTTGGGAATCCTGCCGCCAGGCATCTATACCAGGTTCATCGTGCCATCTACCAGGGACCATAGAGAGGGAGACGGTAGCATCGCCGGTTGAGTGGCACCCAATGATGGAAGCGAGAGCTTCTGAAACACATTCTGTTAATTTGGAGTGTGGGTGGGGCGGGCTTGTTTCTGAATTTGACTACAATATATTCATGTATCAGGGCCTGCATTCACTGTTACAAAACTTCAAAAAATGTTATTTGACCTTAATAGTGTGCTTTAAGGAGATTTACATTTTTTAAGTATGACTTAATTATAGTTAAGCACGCTGTACTTTCTTAAGGGTACTTTGTACTTACAAATTTACTAAAATCAATTAAAAATACATCTTCTTTTGAGCTCACAATTACTGTCTGTTCACCAGCTCTTGGTCTTAGGGGAATGAAGGGGAGGGGAGAGACATTCCATGTAGTGTTACCCGAGTTTAGTATTTTTAATATTTACTCAGGGGTCTCCGTCTAGGGGATATGTGAATAGCGGCCACAAGGTACCCAAGCTGAGCAGAACATTACTTCCACTTACTGGTGTTTTGCTGCTCACTGTAACTTTTCTATCTGACCTTACCTTGGTCATCTCTTGTTCTCTTCCGACCGTGATGCTATTAGGGTTCCCGAGGGCTAGGGAGTCTATTTTTCCAACCTCTCCATTTCTCTAATTTCTCTATAAAATCTTAACCCCTAACATGCTGACCTGTCATGGCATGCAATACGTCCTCTGATTGGTAATCAGAGGATATGGTCGGTGAATTTATTTTGATAATTCTCCCAGTCAGGTCGGTGAGACCCGTAAACTAACGACAGGTGTGGTCCTTCAGACATTCTGGGGGTTGTGAGAGAGCGATGTAACTGCCTAAACATAAAAATATGGTGCTCTCTAAAAACGGTTACTATTACTGCTATTGCTCTCTTCAATATCATCAACGAAAAATATTGGAGAGCAAGAGGATTAATGACTTCATTGTCAGAAATCCAGCATTAGCTAACAACAACATATTTCTGAAATATAAATTTAGATTTGTACACTTACCTGTTCATCTTTTCATTTGCAGGTTACTGGAGAAGGTTGTTTGTTCGTTTTCAATCCAATCACTGGACAGACTCTTACTGAAGATGGAGGTATTGTAAGACTGGGCTACAAAGTAAAACAGAGTGCATTGTTACATCAAGCTAATAAAGAGTTTCTTAGAGGCATTCTCCTCTTAGATGAGAAAATTACACCACACATATATCCAGAATGTGCCCTCTCTGTTGCCCAGAGTGTTGCAAACTTCACTTTCATGTATACAGTCGATCCTAAGACTGGAGTTCTAAATGGTTATGCTTTTAATGTCGACAGTGAAAAGGTTAGTTTTAACAAATTTGCACCATTTTAAATGAAGCAGGTCAAAACCAATCATGGGCCAGTTTCACTAATACTATATCCTAAATGGTATTTAAAAAAAGGGAAGAAATAAAAGAAAGCAAAATAATAATGCTGTTCCACAAGATATCACATTGACTGTTGCTATTGTTGCAGTTATGTCTTACTTACCATAGAAGTCCCCAACGCCCGCCTCGGTAGCGTGATGGTTAGTGTGTCTGCCTCACGTTCAAGAGGTCGCGAGTTCGAATCTCGCTTAGGGTAAGTTATCCGGGTAAGGTTTTTTTCCCGAGGTTTTCCCTACCCTGAGAAGACAAATGTCGGGTAACTTAAAGCTCCATGGACCTCGGGCTCATTTGAGCATCATTTCACCCATTTCATTTCATTCATTCGTCCGATATGACACAATGTTGGAGGATGTTAATTTAAAATAAAAGTCCCCAACTTTGGATATGCATGATTATTTTATTATGTAAGGAGGCCCCGGAATGCAATACAGCTTACCACATGTAATGCAATCTAACTGTGTGTAGAATTGTGTTAATGGCCATGTTTTGTTCTCAGTGTAACTTGCAAGATAGATGGCAATTGTTGCAGAGGTGATATCAGTTTTCATAGTCCAATACTGTACAAAAGTGATTTTGTTTAGTCTAATGATTTATTAATGATACCACTCAGAAATTACAAATTTATTGTATTCCTACAAAGATATTTAGGAATTAAACTTCAGTATGTTAAGTTGATCTGTTTTAAACACAATTGAAACAAAAGAGAGTGTAGTCATTAACAGGGCCTCACATTGATTTGCTGTTAATTTTTACATTGTATGGAACTTATTTAAACAAGAGAGACAAATTCCAGGCTTCCCTTCAGAATCTTGTGACTATCTTCACTTTCTTAGTTTGTTCCCAGCTGTCTAAGGTTTTCCTTATTCCCTTGTAGCATTCTGCATTGCTTTCTCTTATTGCAAAACCATTAACTTATCTAATTAATTTCTCATTAGAACAGGGGCAGTTTCGAGAAATGTTGAAATTAGGAATAATTAGGCTGATATTTAAAAAGGGAGCTGAATTAATTATTATAACTTTAACATCTGAAACAGCTAAATTGTTTGAAAGGATTTTGTTGTTAAGATTAGATAACTACCTGAGTAAATTTAATGTATAACAGAATTTTCAATGTGTATTTAGAAAAGGGAGATCCACTATTTCAGCTATTAATCAGTCCATACATGAATTATTGAGAGTCTAGAAAATAATGAGGTCGGTACATTATTTTTTGATTTATCTAAGGTCTTTGATTGCATCAACCTTAATATTTTAATTAATGAATTGGAAAACTATGGCATAAGAGGATTACCCTTGGATTTAATTCGTAGTTATGTGATTGGAAGAAAGCAGTTTACTGAAATATCGTACAAAAAGGGAGATATATACAAAAAGTAAAATCAAATTGGGAAACTCTGAAGTATGGTGTACTGCAAGGGACAGTGTTGGGGTCTTTACTGTTTAATATTTATATGAATGATATTAAAAATCCCCCAAATACTTCAGTGGTAACTTATGCAGATGTTACCACAGCTGTATGTTGGAATAAAACGGTAGAAGGATTAAATACTACATTAAATAATACCACTTCTTGGCTGTTAAATTACTTTAAATCAATAAATACTCTGCAACATGCAAAAGACTAAAATGATGCAATTCAATAAAAATGGTAGTAATATGACACTGAAAGTAGAGTATTCTTGAAGCAAAAAAAAACCACAAATTTTTAGGTCTTATTGTTGATAATAGGCTAACATGGGCTGAACATATTGAACATATATGTGGGGAAATTAGTAAAACAGTATATCTACTTAGATAGTTCAGCAAATATAGTGACGTAATATATTGAAGCTAATATACTATGGCTGTTTCTATCCACACATACTTTATGGGATTGAAATCTGGGGTGCTGCTGCAAAAACACATACGGACAAATTGTTTATATATCAAAGGAAATGTATCAGAATCATGTTTAACCTAAAAGCAAGGGAATCATGTAAGGAAACCTTCATTAATAATAATCTACTTACAATCTACCCTCTATGCATTCAGAACAATGTATGTAATAGATAAGTTCAAACCCATCAAAAACAACCAAATTCATGAACACTATACAAGAGGAAACATGGACTATTTTAGGCACAGCGTGAATAAAAGTGTATCTCTAAAAGATATATATATTTCTGGAATCACGTTTGATTTTTTATTTATAATGGTTGAGAGGATTGGGAAACTGGGCTGTGAGCTAGGGGTCTCATTTTTGGTACTGTTTAGGTAGGTAACTTTATTGTTGTTATGGCTAATTGGCCCCATAAATAGATATTGGATGGCATAGATGGGATAGGCACACAGTGCAGCATTTAAAGATCAAGCCTCTGGAGATAGTCTCCAAAGATCCGTAGAAAGGGGCATCCTAAGCAAATTTTCCATCACGCTCTGCGCAAGAAGTCCAAATATTGCTCGGCATCAAGCTCTGTAGGAAAAGTCCAAAGGACATAGGCCATACTGAAGCCAATGATCCATATCAGGCTATTATGCTGCTTACACGGGAAGCGGAAGTCTGGACGAAGAAATTGTTCCGGAGTGCAGCTGTGAAAATCCAACTTGTGTAAGAAGCCCACTGCAAGCCCATATATTGGGGATACTATGGAGCAGCTGGAGATCCGATGTAGTAGAGTATCCATCTGATTACAGTAGAGGCACACTGAAGAGTCACACATATGTATGCTGGTGAGCCGTTGACATGTTGGTAGTGGACCGCCTGGTACCAAATGGAGCGAACACTGTAAGGAAGTACACGGCTAGTGATATTCTTCCAGAGTTGTTGGTAGTTAAGGTCAGCGGGTGCAATATGTTCCAGATGTGTCGATGGCAGGTCACATATTTGAAGGAGCTCGTCGTAGATTCTGCCTGCCATACAGTGGTCAATCTGTTGATAGTTCGTACCCAAATAACTCCATTCTATGAAATAAATCCTCAAGTATCCTAAAGAGGCCGGAATCTGTCAAACATCCACAGGATTTTGGAGATCCATATGAGTTGACCAAGAAGTCATCCAAAAGGCAGAAAATGTGGAGTGCAGATTTTGCATCTTTTTCCCTCGACACAGAAATAGTGCCAAACACTTGAAGCCCACATTCTCCTTGAAAGGGAGATAAGTGTAGAGTAGATAGAGGAACTTTGAAAATGCAGCCCTGCCAGAGGAACCAAGAGATCGCACAGGTTATCTGCCAGGAATAAATTTTCGGGAAGGGCAAAACTTGAGCCACAAACCAACACTGTGAGAGGAGGTACATGTGCACCACCCAATTACGTTGATACAGGCACAGATCACGGTGATATATGTCCTTTGCAGTGTACTTAATGCGGCTAAACAATGGGCTTCTAGTTGAGATGCTGCATTTCACCCAAGGAGATAGTAAAGATAATGCCCAAAATCTTGAATTTGGGTACTATCTGAAGTGGTGCCAACGATGGGGTTGAGACTCAGGGCCCAATGATAAGAGCCTTGGACTTCTCCTGATTGATTCCTAGGCCAGATATGATGCTAAATTAGTGCAAGACAATGAGCTGAGTTCAGTAGCATCAGTAAGGATAACGGTGATGTCATCAGCATACGCAAGTACATGTAGATGGTGTAGGTGTAAAGACAGGCCAGTAATTGTGTGGTGAATCTGGCAAAGTAAGCGATTTAAGGCAAGAATGAATAATATCATCGACGCAGGGCAGCCTTGGCGGACCAAACTCCCAATAGGAAACTCTTGCAACAGTAACCCATTATCTTGCACACAACTCGAGATGTCGTCAGCATATAAATATTGGATGTAAGAGATAAAGGCATCACTTAAGCCAGTCCAAGTCAAACAGGCATACAAATAATCATGACAAACGCTGTGAAAGGTGCGTCTGAAGTCCAAAGACAGTAATGCAGTGGTGAGTCCTTGCAAAGAGGAATATGCAATGGAGTCATGTAAAGAGCACACAACGTCAAAAATGTTGCGATGCAGAACACCACAATGTTGTGAAGGATGAATAAGATTGCTAAACATAGGTCGAAGTTTGTTGGTTAATACAAGGGCCAGTAGCTTGTAATCATAATTGAGAATAATGGGACAGAAGTCAGCAACCTAGGAGGAGATAGGTTTCTACCTAATGAGAGAAATGATGCCCCACTTCTGTGAGGCACAGAGTTGTCCATGCTGTAAGATGACATTGAAGATCATCGTTAAGTCATCACCAATCACATTCCAGAGGGAATGGTAGAATTCCAAGGGTAGACCATCACTGCCAGGAGTTTTGGAGGTCTTTCCCTGAAGAGGAGCAGCAAAGACTTCGGTCTTACTAATGGGTAGATCAAGGCATACATGCTCATGCTCGGAGAGAGGGGGCGGTCTGTAGCAGTCAAGGTAGTGGAGAGAGGGAGGAAGAGGGAGGTCCGAGCTAAAAAGGCTGGCAAAGTAGGACCGGAAGGTATGGTAGATGGAAGATTGTGAAGTATTTGTAAACCCTGATTCGTCATGCACCTTCAGAATCAAATTTGCTCGACAATGTTTAAAAGACTGCACGAGGTGATAAAGATTGATTCATTCTTCCGCAAACGGCATAAGGAGATGACTGCGAACCTTGAGACTGTCCATCCGTCTCAGATAAATTGATATAAATAATCACCCAATAGTAACAGCTTTCATGCGATGACCAACCCAGGCAGCGGGACTCTCCTGAAGATCCCTAAGGCAACAAAAGTAAAATTGCAGTGTATGCTCTTCATCCTGAAGGCCTGCTTGGGATGCACATCAAAAAAAAGTTGCAGTTGAGGTTTAATGCACATGTCCCACCAATCCGCGACGTCAGCGTAGCAAGATTTCTTTGTTGACCACTGTATCTATAAGTTCGATAGTTCAGCGACAATGGACCCATGATGACAGGTGGTGTTAAGTTTCCAATATGAGCGTCCAATCGGCAGAAAGGAGAGGTGGAGATCAAGGTGAATAATAAGGGATAAATGGTCAGAAAAGGAGAGTGGGACATGTTCAGTGGAGCGAATGTGCTGTCCAAGGTCCTGGGGAAGATAGAAGCGATTCAATTGGAAAGTAGAGCGACTGGAAACATGGGTGTACGCAACAGTTTGTCAGTTCACCAGCCACGCATCCACCATATGCAGATTGAAAGTCAATTGTTGTAGGCATCCACTAGGTCGATAGGAACAAGTACAGTCAGCTGGACGAAGGACACAGTTGAAGTTACCACTCAGGATATAAGCGCTAGGCAAGGCGCGAAGTAGATATGGCAGGTCTGTGCGAAAGAAGTCCTCTCGCTCCTTCCATTTGTTACACCCTGAGGGGACATAGATGTTGATGAACTGACAGTCTTGGTTAACACTGGATATTCCACATCCAGAGGGAAGACATTACATGGAGTGGAGCACAATGCCAGGTTTGGTGAGAAGTGCCATGCCCCTGCGGTCGGTCCCTAAGTCCACATGCACTGTGTAGTTGTGAAGAGAGGAAAAATTGGAAAAGGTGACTTCTTGTAAGAACAATACACCAATATCAAAGTAATACAAAAAACACTGTAGGGTATACAATTGGGTGGGAGAGGAACTGCCATTGTAATTAACTGTGGCTACACATAAAGTGCGGATCATACTGGAAGGAAAAGGAAGGAGAAAGAAGCAGGAGATGAGCGAGTCAAGGAAGCAGCAAGGTCAGCATGATGGTTAAAGAAATCCCAGCGTACTTCCCTCTGCCTTTTTACAACGCTTATTTGTGGAACCAATGGTCAAGTCCTGGCTTGAAAGTTCTCGTGGCAAAGTTGTGGGAAGGTTTTCTGTGTCCATTGCAGAATTCCAACTATCACCATCCAAGGTCATAGCAGTTGGTGAGTCATCGGTAGGCTGGGATCAGATAACGTCAACTGAGGCAGTGCTGCCTCCTGTAGGAGCGATGGAAGACCAACCCCGGCATGCACAGGGATGGAAACGTTACTCACAAGCTGCCTGGGTGGACCGCGCGAATCAGAAATCCCCTTGGGAAGTTCATCTCCAGTGTCTGTGCCAGATTCCGAGCGAGGAGCACTTCGTTCTGAAGAAATGGAAGGGAGCGGCACACTTGCCCTATTTGACTTATCAAAGGCAGAAGGCCGCTGCTGTTGCAAGGACACACTGGGAGGCAGTAGGTTGGAGGCAAGCACCTGCAGCGCAGTTTCCATTGGAACCACAGCATCGTTAGATGCTACTGGAGACCCCGGGGCAGCTACTGAAGTACTTGGGACCAAGGAGGTGTCATAAGAAGGCAGAGCAGGGTCCTTGAAAAGATCACTCAAGGTGAGCCTTGTCCTGGGTTGAACATTGACTGGCTGGCGGTAACCCCTGTTGGGACACGCATGGCGTAGGTGTGAGATACTGCCACATGAAAAGCAAACTTGTGCCTGCCCAGGATAAGTAACATACGCTTCATGCCCAACAACAAATATGTTGGAGGGAATCGGTTTATAAACACACATTGTTCCTACCCTAATTCCGCTTTCAACTTTGAAGCGGTACCGATTAGCCCAATTTTCCCTTTCAACCTACCGAACCTCGCCTTAGTTTACCAACATGTTTCGTACACAGTCATTTGGAATTTCAAGCAGTATGTTAAGTATGCATATAGTAATGAGTTCCTCCTCTGCCGGAGTGATGTTTACTGATGTAGTTGCCACATTCAACAGTTCGATAGAGGACTCACCTCGGTGACATAAGTAGCGGTGATAAATCACTGTATTATTGAATTTAATATAAGCAGTATTCTGTTTCCCTACCAGTTGAATTGCCAGTAGTTCTTCTTCTTTAACATTTAATACTTTATCAATCCAATGGTGTATATCCATGGCTGATGGTCGACGATCTTCTTTCTTGAAGGTAGCCTTCAAAGTGCTCTGACGTACATATCTTGTCGCCATCGTATCCAAATACGATAATAAACAAAGAAAAGAAAGACAAAAATTAACAGAAAAGCACACAACACACTAGAAGGCTGGGTACACTCTCTCACGATGTGTACACTGCGGCTGCCACTGCTCGACTGCATAAAATTATACGGTGGGTGGGATTTGATCCACGCTCACGGAGCCACTCTAGGTTCGCATTAAAGGGTTTTAACACTCTCAGCTAACACGGAGCACACGCTTTATAACAAACTACCACAAGAAATTAAATCTGTAGCTGATGTTTCTAAACAGCAATTTGAAAGGAAGTTGAGGATGTGGAGGTGGCGGTGGCGGTGGCGGTGGCGGTGGCGGTGGCGGTGGCGGTGGCGGTGGCGGTGGCGGCGGCGATATGACCACCATTACCATTACTATTATTTCTTTCTGGTTTGATGAAAATGTGAACTCGTCTCATGACCCGAGGTGGCATTAGAGGTGGCTTTGGAGCTAATTCCTGAGCAAGAATTTTATTGAAGTTTATAATTGATAATTTTTTATTCATTTTCCATGTTGTAAATGGTCCAAGAGTTAACAACTCAAGTAAGAAAAGTAATTTCAAACTTCAATTTTCTGCACCACTTCAAAACTTGTGGAAGTACAGAATGATAAGACAACATCTGGTCACTCATTTCTGTACCTTTCTTGGCTTTATTATAGTCCAGCACAAATAGAGGCTTTAGTACTCAAATTCCCTGCCTTGATTTCTTTGCACCATATACAAGATTGTCTCCATGTGCGATGTTTGTTGTAATCATGAGTACTTCATGTTTGTCCACCCACTTCTCCATTCCATAGTTCATATGCTTTATCACTGTATTTAAGAGCCTTTCATTACTAGGGTAGACATACTGGATGAGGAAAATCAATTTGCAGAAAATTATAGCGTAGAAGGGTAGTACCAAAATAAGCATTTTGAGAATAGAAACAAGGAGTTGCAGAAACTTTTATAAATATTGTAATAATAACATACACAAACATTTGCTTTTCTCCATTCAGCATTTTTAAGTGCTACACATTAAATATGTGCATGTAATAGTTCTTCATTGTCTACCAGGATGCATGTACACTTGTCATGAGTTTCAAATTACACTATGACTTCCATATCTAGATGTTTTATTATGCTCCTATTATCATAGTGCATCTAGACCCTTTGTTCCAATACTCAAAATGCTTATTTTGTACTGTATTTCTGCTCTATGATTTCTGCACATTGTTCTTCTGCATCCAGTGTAGTTAAAAGTTAATAAAGGTATATGAAGTAAATGAATACCTGTATACATCATTGTTTATAAGAGTTAAATTTACCTATATTTCATAATTTTTATTTTTACAGAAACTTAGAGCATACCCGATATGGAAAATACAAGCATCACAGAATATTATACAAGTGATTGGTAAAAGTCCTGCTGAGAGAGTTCACTCACAAGGAAGAGTACTGGGAGATCGCAGTGTGCTATACAAATATGTTAACCCAAACCTGGTTGCGGTTGTAACCCAAGGTTTTGATCCTGTACATAAACGTATGTAAATGCTTACTTTATTCTAGAAATAATGTCAAATAACTGAGAATAGTGTTTAAAATAATATTTCAGGATATTTCTTCTCTTTACTTATAGATTGCATTAGGAGGGAAATTACTCAAACCACTTGTGTTTTTACTTGTAATGTGTATCTATGTAGAGTGAAACCTTTATGAGCAATAGCAGGCAAATTGCTTAAAAACAATTGACTTCTGAGTTAGAGAATCTACGTGTATGTTAACATTTCAATCATGTGTGCGTTACAAACTAAGTCAGTAGGATGGTAAGAAGTGTTTTAATGAAGTCATTAAAATACGTAGGCTTTCATGGCCAGCTTCAAAATTATAAGATGAAGTATCTTCCGGGCTGTTTTGCCATGGTCTACTGGAGATTGGGTCCCAGACGTTTCGCCTACAGCTGTAGTAGACATCCTTAGTGCGCTGTCGAAATCTCCTCGGAGAAGTTATCGCCATGTCTGATGCATTAACTGTCCATGTTGCTCTATTTGTACTGTGCACATTTTCTGCTGATTGAGCAGGGCAGTAGTGGCAGGTGAGGGGAAGTCTTATCTCTATTGTGCTGTGTTCTCTTGCTTTGCTTTCCTTTCCTGTTTCTAATGATGTTCTTTGCTTTCGATGACTGCATGCCAGTTGCTGTTTAGTCTTAAGGCCTCTTCGTTCCTGCATCTGCAAGCTGCACTTGCTGCAACAAGAACTTGACCACTTAGAACAAGCATTACTTCCTAAAGGCTATTTAATCCAAGAAGTAAGAAGAGCTTGCTGGCCTCCTAAGACTCAACCTGCCACCCGGAAGCTAGACCATCCTAAAAGCAAGGGCACCATTTTCCTACCATAGTTGAAAAATGTCACTGATTGAATCGAACACATACTACAGCGCCATAGCATCAAGATGGTCTTCAAGCCCACCAGACAATCAGCCAAGGATTCCCAAGAAGCTCTGTTATCAGCTGGGGTATACAGTATTCCTTGTTGTTGTAACTCAGTTTACATTGGAACTACTCAGTGCAGCATTAAGACCAGCCTCACAGAGCACAAAAGAAGCTGCCATCTTTGCCAAACAGGTAAGTCTGTGGTTGCTGAACACACCATTGAGGCAGTTGGTGAATGTATAATAAAGTTCCAGGATACGTGCATCCTTGCATCAACTACACACTACCATGCCTGACTATACCAAGAGGCTATTGAAATCTGTAAGCATCCTAACAATTTTAATGAGAAGGAAGAGGCAACTGGCATCCAGTCATCGAAAGCAAAGAATGTCATAAGAAACAGGAAAGCAGAGCGAGCCAATCACAAGAGAACAGGAGCTCAAGAGAGATAGAACCCGCCCACTGGCCACTGTCCCTCTGCCCACCCCTGGCCAATCAGCAGACAACACACATAGTATAAATAGAGTGTCACGGGCAGTTAACTCATCAGACACAGTGATACTTTCTCCGAAGAGACTTCAACAGCACCACAGAGGATGTCTACCGCAGCTGTAGGCGAAACACCTTGAACACCAATCTCTACCAGACCACGGCAAAACAACCCAAAGATACTTCATCTTATGGTTCTAATGATGATCACAACAATAATTGATGGAGTACTGCCAGTTCAATAACGTATTACTGAACAGCAATAAAATGAAATTCATAATAATGTTGTTGTCTAATGCTGGATTTCTGACAATGAAGTCATTGGCCCTCTTGCTCTCCAATATTTTTCACTGATGGATGGGGCACTAGAAGTGGCTGGGCATATTTGAAGTTGGTCTTGGTTCATTTCCTCTTGCAGATGACATAGAGGACAGGGTAGTAAAGAATATATCCTGATTCTGTTCATATGTTTTGCCAATCATGTCCCACAATCAACCTAAAGGTTGCAACTGCCGTTTTTCAAGGATACTCGGGAATTAGTTTGAATGCTTGGTTGTTCCCATCTTTTATTTTTTGATTTTTCATAGTAATATTTTGCAATAATTTTTTTGAATTTAGAGTTGACTAATCTTTTAGCTGCATAAAATGGTAGATTTACTATAGATTTCTGTACATGCTGGTACCCTTTTTGCAAGAAAATCAGCTTTGTCATCGCCACTCAGTCCACAGTGAGCTGGTATCCACTGGAAGACTAGGTGTTTTTGAAGTGCTGTTAGACGGATAATGAATTTCCAACATTCTATAATTGTTTGGTTTTTTGGTGACAACTTGGAAGTAATTGCCGCCCTGGAATCTGAGAGAATAACTGCTCGATGAAAATGTGAAGTTCTATACAAAAGATTTTGTAGGGCCATTCAAATTGCTTCAATTTCTCCATCACAGTTTCTAGTTCCATAACTTAAAGATTTGTAATAGGAAAAGAGGTAACAAGTGACTCCCAGCCCCTGTTCCATTTCCGTGTATCAGTGATATCAATGATCCGTCAACATAAATATGGAGCCATTCATGTTCCAGAAATCTAGTTTGATTGTCTCTAATGCCAATAATTTTGTATTGTATTGTATTGTTTATTGTCATAATGTTTACATGGTGAGCCTAAGCTGGTAAACTGGTGATTCGTCAAGATATAAAAACAGATTTAGGATAAAAGAGAAAACTAATTCTAATGTATGGTATACAAGGTATTCTTTATACAATATAAATTGTTAATTACAACTAATTAAAGTAATACTTATAGTATTGTGTCATCCATATATTCTTGTACGGAGTAATACATCTTATCTGATAACAACTCTTTTACACTTTTATTAAACAATTTTTGAGTTTTTGTCTCTCTGAATCGTTGAGGCAGTTTATTATATATTTTTATGCCCATATAATAGGGTGTTTTTTCATATAGAGTTAGTCTATGCACAGGGTATTTTATGCTGGACCCTTTTCGAGTGCTGTAATGATGTTGATTTTGTTTTTGCATAAATTTTCATAATTTTTGTATACATAGGTAAGTAACTCTAAAATATATACCGAGGGCATTGTTAAAATTTTTAATTTTTTAAATAATGGTTTGCATGAATCTTTAAAGCTAGCATGTAACATTATGCGAATTATCTTTTTTTGAATTTTGAAAACTGTTTCCCATCCAGATGTGTTTCCCCACAATATTATACCATAGGCCAAAATTGAATAAAAATAGCTATAATACACAATTTTTTTGGTTTCTATGTTCATTATATGTGTGAGACATAACATATTATAGCAGATCGAGTTCAATTTCTTGGTTATATGTTCAATATGAATATTCCATTTTAAATGTTCGTCTATGTGCATTCCTAATATCTTAGTATAACCTTTTGTTATAGTACTATTATTATTATTATTATTATTATTATTATTATTATTATTATTATTATTATTATTATTATTATTATTATTATTATTATTATTATTATTATCATTATCATTATCATTATCATTATCATTATCATTATCATTATCATTATCATTATCATTATCATTATCATTATCATTATCATTATCATTATCATTATCATTATCATTATCATTATTATTATTATTATTATTATTATTATTATTATTATTATTATTATTATTATTATTGTTATTGTTATCGTTATCATCATCATCATCATCATCATTATTATTATTATTATTATTATTATTATTATTATTATTATTATTATTATTATTATTATTATTATTATCATCATCAACTAAGTTATCTTCTTTTAGATTAGCAGAAGTTTTAAATTGTATACTGCTAGTTTTTGTCCTATTTAAGCTCACACCATTATCAGTGAACCATTTATCTAAGTTATTTAATGTGTTACTAACATCATTTTGCAAACTATAATAACTTGTATTTTGTAAAATAACTGATGTGTCATCTGCATACAATATTAGATTCCCACATATACTTTGAGGTAAATTGTTAGTGTACAGTATATAAAGCAAAGGACCTAGCACTGAGCCTTGCTGTACACCACTGGTATTTGTTAGCCATTTTGATTTATAAATTCCAGAGCTACATTTAGTAATTACTCTTTGTTTGCGATTGGACAGGTATGAAGGAAACCACTTTAAGTTTTGATCTGTTATATTATAATATTCAAGTTTTTTTAAAAGAATTTGATGACTTACACAGTCAAAAGCCTTCGAAATGTCACACATTACTGTGGCAGTATTTTTTTGTAAATCTAAATTTAGTGCTATTTCATTTACCATTGTGGTTACGGCAGTAATTGTCGATAAATTTTTTCTAAAACCATGTTGGCAATCATTTAATATTTTATTTTTTTCCAAAAAGTCTTTTAGTCTAACATATACTAATTTTTCTAATATTATTGAGAAACTTGTTAGGACAGATATTGGGCAGTAGAACACTTTAGAGCATCACTTTTCTTAACTTCTTCTGTCAGGTGTAAATAATACATGTCTAATGTTTGTGTCGGATTGACTTTATATATGAAGTTTTCCTTTGAAGTATGAAGGTATACATTCTTCTTGATGTCTTGAAATTAAATTAAATTTATTTTGTTGTTTAACAATGCTGTCAATTGCCAGGATCACATCAGCATTGCCGGTGTGTCCCGGCAGGAGTTCTTTTATATGCCAGTAAATCTACTGACATGGAGCTGTCGTTTTTAAGCACACTTAAAAACCATTGGTCTGGGCCAGGTTTGAACCCGCGACCTTGGGATCAGTAGGCCAGTGTCTAACCAACTGAGCCACCCAGACCGACTTGATGTCTTGAATTTTGGAAAGAAAGCTCTCCTGAGTCTTTAGTCTATGTGTAGAATTTCTCTTGTTCCATGTATTCAGTGGGAGTCTGATCAACTTGTGTTGAATAAGAGCTGCTTTTTCTATTTCGTATTCAATGATGTATTAGTTGGTTAGTATGTCCATAGCTGCTATTGGTGTGGTTTTGATAGCACCTGTAATTAGTCTCGGACTTCGGCTTTGAAAGATTTGAATTTTTTTGGTATTTGCTGTTACAGGAACTTCTCTGCAGTAAGTAAATAATGGCTTTATATATACATTGTATGTCGTGTTAAGAGTTGCCCTGGAACATCCCGACTTCATTTCTATTAGACATTTTAACAGTGAAAGGCGCCTTTCTACTCTTTGTATTACATTTCTTTGTTTGGTCCATGTAAGTTTGGTATCAAATATAACTCCCAAATACTTTGCTTCCTTTGTTTCTGGTAATCGTTGACCTTAAAAATTTATTTTTAATGGTTTTTTCCTTAGTGAAAAGATATGGTAGTTTGATTTTGTTGTATAACAGTCATTAAATTTTCTTTGGTCCACTTTTGCATGTTGGTTAAGGATTGTTGCATGATTTTTTTCTAGCTCTGCACTTTTGTTTTTTGGTTTTGAAGTCCACATTACTAAGTCCTCGGCAAACAGTGCACACTTCATGCCTTATTCTTATATTTCTTGTGGCAGATTGTTCATAAATATATTAAAAAGTGTTGTGCTTAGCACTGCGCCTTGTGGTAAGTCACAGTGTACTTGCTTATGTTTCGATATATTCCTTCTATATCTGGTAGCAATAAAGCGTTGACTTAGAAAATGACATAGCCATGAAAACATTGGACCTTGCACTTATGTTTTTTTACTTTCTTTAGTAGCTTTGTTCTGCATATAGAATCATATGCACTTTGGAAATCAAACTGATACATTATCTTCTTTTCTATTGAAGGAGTCTAGAAACCAATTTAACCTGTTTGACATCATTCTTTCCATCGCTTCAGCTATTTTGCCAGTAAGAGCTATTGGTCTATAATTTTTTATTTCTGATGCTGTTTTATCTTTCTTCAGGAGTGGAACAATTATTGCTTTTCATCATTTGGCAGGTACAGTGATTTTCCAGGATAGATTATTGAGTTTTAGTAGTTGTTTTGCTGTTTTTCCAAAAATTGTTATGAACCCTGGATGTATGTGATCTGGTCCAGGAGACTTTGTCTTTTAGATTATTAATTGCAATGTTCAGTTTTTGCATGTTGAAATTTTGAAAAAAAAAATGTTGTGTTGAGAGTTAGGATCACATTCTCTTTTTGTTTCTAATCTTTCTTAAATTGTTTACGTTCCTTTTTATTATTTCTTGTTACTTTATGTGAATTAGCATAATATTTACTGAATGTTTCGGCTATGGCTGCACCATTTGTTAATATTTTATTGTTGTGTGTGACAGGTATGCTGTTCTTTTCTTTCCTATCCTTCACATTTTTTATGAACTTACAGGCTTTATTACCATCTATCCTATAGTCCATTTTTTCTAAGAAATTATTAAAGTGATTCTTTTTTAGCTGTATTAATTTCTTTTTTTAGTGAGGCACATTTCTTTTGCCATATTTGTGAATCTGATATGTTTTATGTTTGTTCAGCTGTATTTCTAGCTATATCCCTTTGCTTTTTCAGTTCTTCTTACTGGAGGTTCCAAAAAGGTTTGAAATTTGTTATTCTTCCACAAGGAATATGTTTTTTTGCTGCTTCTAGTATGACTTCAGAAAAAGTTTTGTTCATATGATCTGGTTGGTCATGCAGTTGTGAGTTTGTTTGTTCTTTAAATTTATGTTCCAGTTCAGTTTTATATTTATTCCAATTTGCTATTTTTAAGTTCTAATACAGATTCATGTGATGTTGACTGACATTTGTATTATCTAGTTTTATATCAGCAATTACTGCCCTGTGGCCAGAACTTGGGTATTCTACAACTTGGTTTTTAATTTTTGAAACAATATCTGTTGTAGCTAACAAGAGGTCTGGGTTACTGCCTGCTTCAGAGTAATGTATGATGGTTGTGGGATCTTCTTTATTATAAATCAGTTCAAAGGTTGTGTTAAAAAATTCTTCCATTATCTTCCCTTCAGAATCCACTTTTTCATAATCCTATCTTTTGGAATGGGCATCGAAATCCCCAATTATGATTGTTTTATTTAATTGGTCAATAAGTGAGAGATCTGGTTCATTCCTGGGAGGATTGTAAATACTGTATAAATGTAGATGTGTTTTGTTATCCCAAACATTTAGCTTTATTAATTCTGATTTATCTGTGTTATCCATTTCCTTAACAATTTGAAAGGAGGATTTAAGATCCCTTTTGACTCGCAACTAATATTTCACTACGTATCTGTCTATTTTTTGGCATTGTGGTCATAATAATGTATTATAGCATAGTTCAAACAATCATCCGAATACCCTCGGCTTCTTAAGCTAAGTCTAAGCTGAATAATCTAAGGTGAACAGACTAGATGTAATTCTTTCCTCAAATGTTTACTTGGCTCAAGGAACAAAATACCCTGGATATCTGTTTTATCTTTGCCAATGTGTTGGTGCATGTTAGTGGATAATTACAGAATTGATGTGAATCCAAGATGTGTTCTTTAAAATCAGTATTGGCTCATCATTAGATATTCTGTGTGTTTACAAAAGTTTCCATTTCATTGTGAAAAAATAAAAAACCATTCTGCTGCCCAACTGTCCTATAATCATTATAATGATCAAGACCACTGTCTTAATGATACTGCTGCTATATAAGTAGAACTTGTCTGATGAAAGAAAGAGTTGTTTTTGAGGATATTTGTGTCTTTGTATTACACTGTTTAGTACAGAGTCTTACAGGAAAAGCTGAAGAGGGATGTTACTTCTGATACATATTAATATTATGTAGCTTAGGAGTACTCACCGTGTCTTCCATTTTAAGAAGCAGGAAAATATGCTAATTTCCTCTACAGAGCCCATGCTAAAATTTTGTAACACTGTACTTTATTCACAGTATACATTAAATAAGAGAAACTGTAATATATATCACACTTGACAGTGTCTGTTTATATAGAAAATCCATGTGCATGTTCTTTTTTCAATTGAGCAAACCTGTCAGTTACTTTCCAGTGGTTGCAAGGAGATGATTTTGGCTTGTTTATGTATTGGCTACTGCAATTTTATGCATGGTTACCTTTTTAAATGGGGCCCTGCTCCTCTTTGTCTGCTGTGTGGCAGCCTTTTGTCAGTCTGTCACGAGCTGCTAGAGCTTGTTTCCGTAGTACACCTTCAAAACTCTCTGCAACTGCCTGACAGTCTTGCAGAGGTCCTGGCAGATGATAAACAAGCGGTCAAAAGAATTTTGAAGTTTTTAGCAAAGATAAATGTGGGCTTTAGAATTTATAACTTTATATATCAGATTTTTATACTTTTTCGATCTTTTCATAATTTTGTTCTAATTCTGGCTTTTGCCTCTTTGTATGGTATATTTGTGTATACTTCCTTTTTACTAGTACTTTTATTTTATATTGAAATTTATCTTTGGCATTTGCCATGGTCCCATTTTTTAAGGGTGCTGATGACCAAGTAGTTGAGTGCCCTTAAACCAAAATCAAATCAAAACAAACTTTCCGGTGGAAGATTTCAGTGTCATTTGTAAGTCTTTTCTCAATAGCAGACATTGCCAGAGCTGTAAGCTTATGTATAAACTTAGGCTTTCACAGCCAGTGTCCTGACTATTAGGTATGTTTATCTCTTCCGGGCTTGTAAGAAGGCATCAAAGGTACCTGCATTTTGCCAAGTACTGTGCTTGGCATCTTCAGGGTGAGGTGATTGTTGTCTGCACTGGTCATAGCTCGAATTCAAATCATGTAATATTAGACAAATATGAGATGCTTAGAATAGCGGAGGCGTAAGCGCCATAGTACGAATTTTTTGTTTTTATTGCAACATACAGTATGAAGCCTACTCTTAAATGCGTGTTAAGTGTGAATGGTTGATACACCCCGAATATGAATGAATTCTGCATTTGAATACCTTATGTACTTCAGCCGAATCTCGAGAATAGCAAAGGCATATGAGCCAATATGCCAGCTGGATTCAGTTGCTATGTTGTGACAGTCGCTCTTTAAACAGAATGCACCGGTAAATCACTTAAAAGAGGGTACTGTTTATTTTCAGGCCTTTATCCCTCATAAATGGTTATTCCTTAACCTTTCAAACATTTTTGCGGTTTTGTAAATAGTTTTTGCCTTGATGTACTCCTGCCTGTACGGGGTATTTCTTTAGTTCAGTCTGCTGCTTTTAAAGAAAGCTGTAACATCTTTTAGTGGCTTGCAGCTCTCGGTTTAACTTCTGTTTAGCATTACGTTTTTAGATTTGTGTTGTTTACTAACAATACCATTTAACAAACCTTTAGTGCAGTTATCATAGTGATTTACTCTTATTAAGCACTATCAGTGACACTGTTACTCATCACGTAAGTCGTCCCAGAAAATGCTGCATGCAGAAAAACCAATGGAAAATGCACATGGCCAAGAAGAAGAGAAATATAGGTGAAGAATATGTAAGTTTAAAAACCAAACATATAGTAAAGGAACACACCAGAGTTAGAAGAAGAGGCAACAGTGGATGATGATACTTTACATTACTAACATATGTACTCTGGTTCCTCTCTGTACAACACAGTTTGGACCAGCGCTTAATCATCTTCAGTGATCTAAACATACGTTTTGTTAACTTCCTTATATTCACTTTAGAAGTATTGTTTGTTAGTATTAGAACAAATATTTACCAATATTAGTTAAAGTATTGCTTGCAAAATGCTAACCTTACAAGTAAAAGTTTTAGTTATAATGCGCATGAAAGCATACATTATTTAATATTGTTTATGAAATTAGCCTTCTGAAATCTTAAATATCTGCCAAAAACCATTTTACATTCCTAATTAACAGTATTAAAGCATTAGATTCACATCTGAGCAACTTTTAATCTGTCTATAGATGATTTTAATGTGTACTGCATAGCAAAAACTTTAATCACATTTTTCTTAGGGACCCGCATGTGGTATTCGTGGTGGACGAAGCGGCGTAAGGGCGGGTTTTCTCTGGGTACTCCGGTTTCCCCCGCCATCTCATTCCACCGGTGCTCCATCTTCGTTCCATGTATCATCAGTGTCACCGCCTGCGGTGCCGTAGTAGTAAAAGCGGGCGTTAAACACTACAAACAAACAACAGTGTTGTTGAAATCATTTAAGTCTTTTTTACACATAAATATCTAGTCCTACAGAAATGAAAATTTAATTTAAGCAATGTATGCAAAGGCTTAGCATAAATTAGAATAGCAAAACAATAAATAAAATTATAGGCAAAAATGTGGTATAAAATACGTAAACCAGGCAAAAAGAACATATTCATGGACCATAAAGTCATAGCTCATGAGGTGCTGGATTCAGATTCAAATCTGACTGTTTATAGAATCTTGGGATGTTTACACTGTTTTTACTATGAAGCCATTTTCTAATAAAGTAATTTGTAACCGAAGTTTAATTTTTCATAAATTTAACATGTGACTTTCACTGATACTTCTAGGTTATGTTTTTGAGAAGCAGCAGACGATGTTGAAACTCCTTGAATGTCCATGGCAATGTCAGCAAACCAATAAATAAGATAGTGAGAGGCATTAAATCAATAAATCAGACAAAACGAAAGAAGTAATTGTGGATTTTAAAATAATAAGTGATGAGGTATTGGATGAAGATTGAAATGTCGCTGTTTCTAGCATCTCAAGATATTTATACTATAAAATAAATTTCTTAAAAAGCTATTATCTGGATTTTGAAGTTAACCTTTTACGTAATTCATTAATAAAGCTAACTTTCAATGCTGTGCCTGGGTTATATTTTTATAAAGC
This sequence comes from Tenodera sinensis, assembly GCA_030765045.1. Classification (NCBI taxonomy): domain Eukaryota; kingdom Metazoa; phylum Arthropoda; class Insecta; order Mantodea; family Mantidae; genus Tenodera; species Tenodera sinensis. The sequence continues at coordinate 22,383,120 of CM060962.1, read as the reverse complement.
AATATAGGATTTTGAAATTTCAAAATGTGTGTATATTTCTCTGTGTGAATTGTATTCTGCCGTTCTCCTCACATTTGTTTTTCAGTAAAAAGAAATCAACATATACTAACACATGAGCATGTTCCTAATCATGCTCAACATGAGAAGAGAATGCCCGCCTCGATAGCGTGATGGTTAGCGTGTCTGCCTCACGTTCAAGAGGTCGCGAGTTCGAATCTCGCTTAGGGTAAGTTATCCGGGTAAGGTTTTTTTCCGAGGTTTTTCCTACCCTGAGAAGACGAATGTCGGGTAACTTAAAGCTCCATGGACCTCGGGCTCATTTGAGCATCATTTCACCCATTTCATTTCGTTCATTCGTCCGATATGACACAATGTTGGAGGACGTTAATCAAAAAAAAAAAAAAAAAAAAATGAGAAGAGAATGAAATTAAAAGCTCAGAATATGTTGTTGTTAGCTAATGCTGGATTTCTGACAATGAAGTCATTAATCCTCTTGCTCTCCAATATTTTTCACTGGTGGATGGGGCACTAGAAGTGGCTGGGCATATTTGAAGGTGGTCTTGATCCATTTCCTCTTGCAGATCACATAGAGGACAGAGTGGTGAAGAATATATCCGAATTCTGTTTAAATGTTTTGCCAGACAATCATGTCCTGTAATCAACCTGAAGGTTGCAACTGCTGTTTTTCGAGGACACTCAGGAATTACTGTTTGAATGTTTGGTAGTTCCCATCTTTTATTCTTTGATTTTTCATAGTAATATTTTGCAATAATTTTTTTGAATTCAGAGTTGACTAATCTTTTAGCTGCATAAAATGGTAAATTAACTATAGATTTTTGTACACCACTGGTACCCTTTTTTGCAAGAAAATCAGCTTTCTCATTACCACTCAGTCCACAGTGAGCCGGTATCCATTGGAAGACTAGGTGTTTTTGAAGTGCTGTTAGATGGCTAAGCATCTTCCAACATTCTATAATAGTTTGGTTTTTTGGTGACAACTTGGAAGTAATTGCTATAATTGCTGCCCTGGAATCTGAGAGAATAACTGCTTGCTGAAAATGTGAAATTCTGTACAAAAGATTTTGTAGGGCCATTCGAATTGCTTCAATTTCTTCATCAAAGTTAGTAGTTCCATAACTTAAAGATTTGTAATAGGAAAAGAGGTGACATGTGACTCCAGCACCTGCTCCATCTTGGTTTGATATCAATGATCCATCAGTATAAATATGGAGCCACTCATGTTCTGGAAATCTAGTATGGATTGTCTCTAATGCCAATAATTTAGAACACTAGTTGGAATATCACTTTTCTTAACTACTTCTGTCAGGTGTAAATAATATGTGATGTCTAATGTATGTGTTGGATTGACTTTAGATATGAAGTTTTCCTTTGAATAAGGAAGGTGTACATCCTTCTTGATGTCTTGAATTTTGGAAAGAAAGCTCTCCTGAGTCTTTAGTGTATGTGTAAAATTTCTCTTGTGCCAAGTATTGAATGGGAGTCTGATCAACTTTTCATGTTGAATAAGAGCCGCTTTTTCTATTTCATATTCAATGCGGTATTGGTTGGTTAGTATTTCCATAGCTGCTATTGGTGTGGTTTTGATAGCACCTGTAATTAATCTCAGACTTTGGTTTTGAAAGATTTGAATTTTTTTTGTGTTTGCTGTTACAAGACCTTCGCTGCAGTAAGTAAATAATGGTTTTATATATACATTGTATGTTGTGTTAAGCGTTGCTCTGGAACATCCCCACTTCATTCCTGTTAGACGTTTTAACAGTGAAAGGCGCCTCTCTGCTCTTTGTATTACATTTTCTATTTGTTTGGTCCATGTAAGTTTGGTATCAACTGTAACTCCTAAATACTTTGCTTCCTTTGTTTCTGGTAGTTGTTGACCCTCAAAATTTAGTTTTATTTTTAGTGGTTTTTTTCTTAGTGAAAAGATTTGGTAGTTTGATTTTGTTGTATTAACAGTCATTAAATTTTCTTTGGTCCACCTCTGTAAGTTGGTTAAGGATTGTTGCATGGTTTTTTCCAGTTCTGTACTTTTGCTTTTTGGTTTTGAAGTCCACATTACCAAGTCATCGGCAAATAGTGCACACTTCACGCCTGATTCTTGAATTTGTTGTGGTAGATCATTAATAAATATATTAAAAAGTGTAGTGCTGAGCACTACACCTTGTGGTAAGCCACGGTGTACTTGTTTATATTTAGATATATTTCTTCCATATCTGGTTGCAATAAAGCGTTGTGTTAGGAAATGACATAGCCATGAAAACATTGGACCTTGTATCCCTATTTTTTTTACTTTCTTTAGTAGTTTTGTTCTGCATATAGAATCATATGCACTTTGAAAATCAATAAAAACTGATAAATTATCTTCTTTACTATTGAAGGAGTCTTTGATTTCTTGACTGAGAAGTAAGATTTGTTCATTTGTAGAGTGGAACTCTCTGAATCCAGGTTGACATGGGGATATTAAATTTTGTGATTCTAGGAACCAATTTAACCTGTTTGACACCATTCTTTCCATCACTTTTGCTATTATGCTGGTAAGAGCTATTGGTCTATAATTTTTTATTTCTGATGCCGTTTTGTCTTTCTTCAAGAGTAGGACAATTATTGCTTTTCGCCATTCAGCAGGTACAGTGGTTTTCCAGGATAGATTGTAGAGTTTCAGTAGTTGTTGTTTTGCTGTTTTTCCAAGGTTTTTTATGAACTCTGGATGTATGTGATCTGGTCCAGGAGAATTTTTGTTTTTTAGATTATTTATTGCAATGTTCAATTCTTGCATATTAAAATTTTGAAAAAAGATATTGTACTGAGTGTTAGGATTACATTCTCTTTCTGTTTCAAATCTTTCTTAAATTCTTTACGTTCCTTTTTATTATTTCTTGTTACTTTGTGTGAATTAGCATAATATTTATTTAATGTTTCGGCTATGACTGCATCATTTACTAACATTTTATTGTTGTGTATGATAGGTGTGCTGTTGTTTTCTTTCCTGTCCTTGACAATTTTTATGAACTTGTGACCTTTGTTACCATCTGTCCTATAATCCATTTTTTCTAAGAAATTATATAGTATTAATTTCTTTTTTTAGTGAGGCACATTTCTTCCGCCATATTTGTGTATCTGATATGTTTTTTGTTTGTTCAGCTGTATTTCTAGCTATATCCCTTTGCTTTTTCAGTTCTTCTAACTGGGGGTTCCAAAAGGGTTTGAAACTTTTTAATTCTTCCACGAGGAATATGTTTTTTTTGCGGTTTCTAGGATGACTTTACAGAATTCTTTGTTCATATGATCTGGTTGGTCATGCAGCTGTGAGTTTGTTTGTTCTTTAAATTTATGTTCTAATTCAGTTTTATATTTGTTCCAAAATGCTTTTTTGAAGTTCCAGTACAGATTCGTAAGACCTTGACTGTTATTTGTATTCTCTAGTTTTATATCAGCAATTACTGCTCTGTGACCAGAACTTGGATCTTCTATAACTTGTTTTTTAATTTTTGAAACAATATCTGTTGTAGCTAACAAGAGGTCTGGGTTACTGCCCGCTCCAGAATAATGTATGAAGGTTGTGGGATCTTCTTTACTATAAATCAGTTCAAAAGTTGTGGTATTCAAAAATTCTTCCACTATCTTCCCTGTAGAATCCACTTTTTCATAACCCCATCTTTTGGAATGTGCATTGAAATCCCCAATTACGATTGTTTTATTTAATTGGTCAACAAGTGAGAGATCTGGTTCATTCCTGGGAGGATTGTAAATGCTGTATAAATGTAGATGTGTTTTGTTATCCCAAAAATTTAGCTGCATTAATTCACTTTTATCTGTGTTATCCATTTCTTTAATAATTTCAAAGGAGGTTTTAATATCCTTTTTGACTCCAACTAATATTCCACTACTTATCTGTCTATTTTTGGGTAGTAAGTGCAGTAAAAATCCAGTAAAATTGAAGTATTTAAGTTGGTCATTTGTTAGATTTGCTTCTTGTATTACAAATATATCAATGTTATAGTCAAATACAATTTTATTCAGTTCTACTCTTTTTGTTTGTGTGAGACCACCCGGATTCCATTGTAGAAGTCTGATGTTAGATCTTCTATTAGTATAATGTTTTGGTTCTCGAGAAGTAGTCCCCGCCCGGAGATCCGAGTGGGGGACTATTTTAACTCCGGAACATTTTACCCCTCGAGTCATATTTCATAAAAAAGAGAGCAATAGCAGTAATAGTAACTGTTTTTTAGAGAGCACCATATTTTTATGTTTTGGCGGTCACATCGCTCTCTCACAACCCCCAGAATGTCTGGGGGACCACACCTGTCGTTGGTTTACGGGTCTCACCGACCTGACCGGGAGAATTATCAAAATAAATTCACCGACCATATCCTCTGATTACCAATCAGAAGACGTATTACATGCCATGACAGGTCAGCATGTTAGGGGTTAAGGTTTTATAGAAAAATTAGAGAAATGGAGAGGTTGGAAAAATAAAGACTCCCTAGCCCTCAGGAACCCTAATAGCATCGGGGTCGGAAGAGAACAAGAGATGACCAAGGTAAGGTCAGATAGGAAAGTTACAGTGAGGAGCAAAACACCAGTAAGTGGAAGTAATGTTCTGCTCAGCTTGGGTACCTTGTGGTTGCCATTCACATATCCCCTAGACGGAGACCCCTGCTTTTTAGTTTTGGTGTATGAGATAGCTGACAGATTCACTGTTTACTCCTGTGTTATTGGGTATTAATATTTTGTTATTATTTTATGTTTTGAAGTAATACAACACAGGTTTTTAATAATTTGCACACAGCAAGTTCTTTTTAGGAAGATTTATTAAATTGACGTCCATTGTAGTGTAACATATTTTGTTCCAAGAATGATGCATTGTGCCTTTGCATTCTTTGTCTTCCATTCTTCTACGGCAGTTTTGTTATCTTGACCCAACAACAAATTGTCACCATTCACTATTTTGTGCAACCTCTTTGCACAAAACAATGCTGATATTTCTAGTTCCCACAATGGATGAGTATTGACATTTTTCAGTTTTGGAATTGAAATAACTTTGTAGTTGTTTCCATGTTTTCACTTTTTAGTTTTTAATTTAGATTTCACTTCACGTGCACACCAGTCACTTTTATACTTACGATTTTTGTGCTCATGTATAACTTCGCATTTAACTTTTGCATTCTGGGTTCCAATTTATATTGGTGACCAAGTATTTTTTTAAAGATTTGGTTTCCTTCCATACCACGCTTCAGCCAGTGTTATTTTATTTGTTACAGTTGGGCTTTGGTGTATTAGATAGGCAGCTGTATACAGAGCTTCACCCCACATTTCATTTTCCCGATGAGAGTCGAATAATATGGCTCTAACTTTTGTTTATTGGGGTCCTGTTCATTCTTTCAGTAGTCTAGTTATGTTCATGTGTATGAGGAATGGTGTAATTCAGTGTTATTCCTCTCTTCCTGCACCAACCTTTGAAATTATTACTTGAATATTCTCCTCCATATATATATCTTTTAGGTATTCTTCAGCTTCATCCTTGCTTTCCAACAACTATACTTTTACAAATTGTGTGTTATCATCAACACATATCATGAAATAGTTTTTTATCGTGAATAGAAGGGCTGATCTTTCCACATATATCAGTATGTATTAACTGTAGCGGTCTTGTTGCCTTAAATCCCACTATGTTGAAAGGGTTTCTTATCATCTTGGCTTGGCAGCATATTTCACAGTTTACATCTTTGTGTGCTTTTATTATGTCAGGAACACCTTCACACATATGAGGAATTTTCTTCAGATCATTGAAGTTAATGTGACCATGTTTTCTGTGCCATTGCATGTCTTGATTCAGAGTCGTCATTAAAGTTAACTCAAAACTCATGTGCTGTTTCTCTTGATTTTTTAATTTGACAACACACAACCCACTCAGTTATTTGTATCCTTTAAGAACAATAGATCTATCTTTTACTATCCACACTTCATGTTCACTGAAAAGAGCAAGTGCACCTTTTTCTGTTACAGCTTTCAGTTTACTTCTGCTGTACTTCTTTCTTCAGTTGTCAGAAAAGCGACATTTTCGCTCTGTTTGTTACTATTATAACTGTTGTTCTTATTCTTAAAATAACACTAAATGATTTGTTTTCTTGCACATTCCGCAAGCTGGATATGCTTTTTCATTCTTGTCAACATCCTGTAGCAATTATTTCATGTTTTTCTGTGCTAATAAATTTACATTTGTACTTGGAAAAACTAGTTTAATCTTAATCTTTATTTTTTCCTAGCCCTGTTTGGATTAGGTGGATCTTCGGATTAATGGGGTTCGGATTGGTGGGACTCTACTGTAGTTGTCCAAAAGATATTGTTCTTACCAAACAGACTACTTGAAAAAGTGAGGTATATGCTATATATTCAGTTTTATTCATATGATCCAATGCCATCTTTCCTGATCTGTTGACCATTAGTACATATTTCCATCAGCTTTTAGTGTTCCTAAGACTAAAAATAAATGTCTGTTAGACTTTTACTTTATTTTAGAATACAGTTTGACAAACATGTTTTATAAAGTTATTTATGAAACCAGTTTTCTTCAATAACCATGCATTAGGTTTTATAACTTTTTGTGGCCTTTTCTTATTATCACTTAGCCTGATATGTATGAATAATGGATGTATTACAGTGCTCTCATAGATTAATGTACCTTTTAAACATTTGCAAAAGTGCATCTTAATAAAACTCACTTTTGATCTTAATTTCAGAATTACTGAACATCTACTTGATAGATGTAGTATCAGGCTCAGTTGTATTCTCAATATCCCACAAACGTGCTAGAGAACCTATTCATGTTCTACACAGTGAAAACTGGATTTTATACAGCTACTTCAGTGACAAAGCCAGGAGAACTGAAATTGTGACCTTGGATCTGTATGAAGGCAAGGACCAAACCAATTCTACAGGTATGTTTGATGTTACAGACTTAATGTACTTGTTACACAAAGAAATGCATATGTAATACATGATGTTGATTGCTTTTACAGCATTCTCCTCGCTAGCAGCACCAGTGCAGCCAATTGTTGATAGGCAGGCCTATATTCTTCCCTCATGGATTGAAGGAATGAAGGAAACAGTCACAGAGAAAGGTGTGACTAGCAAGCATATACTGAGTGAGTATTGTAAATTAAGCCTTTTGTAAGTTTATAGTTTGATGCTGCAGCAGAAACTGAACACATACAAATGATGTGAATTGCAATACCGTTTAATTACTGACCTTCACTAAACTTCCATTATAATTTTAAATTAGAGTTACCTTGGAGATATTTGTTTTTTGTTAAAATTACATAAGTGTAAAAAATGAATATAAATGCCAGAAGCAGGCTTCACACAACATGGGTGGGTATTAGTGAAAGATTGGACAACCCTACATACTACGGAAGAAAGGATCATTTGTATAAAATTAAAGGTAGAAGGCACAGAACCGACGTAGGAAAGTTCTCCTTTGTCAATAGAACCATTGAGGAATGGAATGAATTACCTGTAGCAGTCTTTCAGGGCTATCCTTTATCTGTGAAGAAATTTTCGAAAAATATCGTAAATCAAGTAAATGCTGTGTAATTTACTATAAAGTTTACGCACATGTATTTTTGACATTTATTGAACTGATGGTGAATACTAATGCTAAATTTAAATTGGTTTTACTGACAGGATAATTAATTAATGAGTGTTAATTAGTATTTAGTTCATTTCATCTATATTTTTATTATTGTTCTTTATTGTATTATGATTGTATTACTATTGTTTGTGCACTTTGTTTGTAACCTTAATTTGTACATTTAACTCTGCCACCGGGTAATACCCATTCGCAGAAAATATATACATACATACATATTCTCAAAAAATGCAAGTAATATCTTGGCTTCCATGCTGTAACCCAATATACATTTCCAACATTCTTTCAGTACCTGAGAAAAGATAATTTTGTTTTACTGTGTGACAGTAACTTTTATAATTAACAATTCAATAAAACACTGAAGCTTTTAACAGTGGAGCAGTATAAATCAACTAATATAACAAATATTTAGAGAGTAGACTTCACTATGTTTTGTATATGGTGTAGGTTGTTGAAATTACCCACAGACTTGAGTTTTGTAAAGCTTTCTTTACATGGTAATTATTTTTTTACGCCAACCGACTTACTGCGGGTGTTTTTAAACACACAAGCTGTGTGTGGGCAGTGTTTGAGAGGTAGAATCAGGACTGGAAAATTCAATGCCATAGCCAGGATTTGAACCACAGATCTTCCATTTCATGTGCGGCTGTCTTAACTACTAAGCTACGAGGGTGAATCAAAAAGTAAGTTGCACTTGCTCGCCACAAGAGCACACTGTGTGTCGCGACAGTGGCCATTGTGTAGCAAGCTACAGTAACTGCGGACACATCCGATAGGTAGGGTGGTGTGGTATCCCGTCGTGTTGTGTGAGCAGAGCAGGCCTAGCTCAATGGCATGCCAACTGGGTATCCACTACAAATTGGAGGTGCGTGCAGCAATCAGATTTCTGTGGGCTAAACAGCTAATTTACATGGGCATTCATTGTGAAATCACTGCTCTTTATTGTGGATATGCAATTTTTCACTGCAACACCTCACACAGGCCACCAAACATCGGAACTGCTACAGCGATTCAAGTGGGAGGTAAGACAACATCCCCCATACAGTTCAGACTTAGCACCATGTGATTACTATGTGTTTAGTAAGGTGAAAAAGGATCTTAGTTGACGACAATTCCGAAACAATGAGGAGGTGCAAGCAGCTGTATCTAGCAGGTGATTACACAGCACTCGAGGTGATCTCTACACATCCGGAATCGAAAAGTTGGTTGCCTGATCCGATAAATGTTTACAGTCTCTTGGGGACTATGTGGAAAAGTGAACTTATATTGTATGTTGCCATAGCTGTGTTGCCCATGTGTATGTGGTTTAATAAATGGCCATAACTTGAAAGTGCAAGTTATTTTTTGATTCGCCCTCGTACCATGGCCAACTTGCCAGTATGACATTAAATTCCCCAACCAATTCGTATTTTCCTGGTGGACCACAAGGGAATCCACATCTGAGTACACCAAAGACGACTTACAATTGTAAGTACCTTGTCCCAGGTTTAAGTAACCTTTAGATGGTAATTGTTATTTTTGTATGCCAACCAACTTACTGCTGGTGTTTTTAAACATACAAGCCGTGTGTGGGCAATGCTTAAGAGGTGGAATCAGGACTGAAATATTTAGTGCCGTAGCCAGGATTTGAATCATGGTCAGGCAATTTAATGTATTTTGTATGAAATGTCTGCTTTTGATGATAATTTGTATATTAAATGAAACAATGTTGTTCTTTTATCTTTTATTTAGAGAACCTATTTTCAGAATGATTTACAGTTGCACAAATGCAGCATTTCATGGAGAGTATATGCAACTATAATTTAAGTGCTGCTTACAAGAAAGATCATTAAAGTCAGGAGATAACTTTCTTTTTTTTTCCTAATTAACGTCCTCCGAGTGTCATATCGAAATGAAATGGGTGAAATGATGCTCAAAGGAGCCTGAGGTCCATAGAGCTTTAAGTTACCTGACATTCGTCACCTCAGAATAAGGAGGGCGGGGGAGGGGGGAATTATGTCGTTGTTTAACGACACTGTCAATTGACAGGATCACATCAGCATCACTGGTGTGCCGAAATTTTGTCCCACAGGAGTTCTTTTACATGCCAGTAAGTCTACTGACACAGAGCTGTCATTTTTAAGCACACTTAAAAACCAATGATCTGGGCTGGGTTTGAACCTGCAACCTTGGGATCAGAAGGCCAGCATCTAACCATCTGAGCCACCCAGACTGGCAGAATAAGGGAACACCTTGTGAAAAAACCTTACCCAGATAACTCACCCTAAGCAAGATTCAAACTTGTGACCTCTTGGACGTGAGGCAGACACTCTACTACCAAACCAGAGGCTCTTTTTTCTTTCTTTTGTGTTAACGTCCTCCAACGTAGTGTCATATTGAACAATGAATGAATGAAATTGGTGAAATGATGCTCAAATGATCCCGAGGTCCCTAGAGCTTTAAGTTATCCGACATCTATCTTCTCAGGATATGGGAAAATGTCAGAAAAATCCTTTTCTGGATAACTCACCCTAAGCAAGATTTGAACTTGTGACCTCTTACACACACACACACACACACACACACACACACACACACACACACACACACACACACACACACACACACACACACACACACACACACACACACACACACACACACACACACACACACACACACACACACACACACACACACACACACACACACACACACACACACACACACACACACACACACACACACACACACACACACACACACACACACACACACACACACACACACACACACACACACACACACACACACACACACACACACACACACACACACACACACACACACACACACACACACACACACACACACACACACACACACACACACACACACACACACACACACACACACACACACACACACACACACACACACACACACACACACACACACACACACACACACACACACACACACACACACACACACACACACACACACACACACACACACACACACACACACACACACACACACACACACACACACACACACACACACACACACACACACACACACACACACACACACACACACACACACACACACACACACACACACACACACACACACACACACACACACACACACACACACACACACACACACACACACACACACACACACACACACACACACACACACACACACACACACACACACACACACACACACACACACACACACACACACACACACACACACACACACACACACACACACACACACACACACACACACACACACACACACACACACACACACACACACACACACACACACACACACACACACACACACACACACACACACACACACACACACACACACACACACACACACACACACACACACACACACACACACACACACACACACACACACACACACACACACACACACACACACACACACACACACACACACACACACACACACACACACACACACACACACACACACACACACACACACACACACACACACACACACACACACACACACACACACACACACACACACACACACACACACACACACACACACACACACACACACACACACACACACACACACACACACACACACACACACACACACACACACACACACACACACACACACACACACACACACACACACACACACACACACACACACACACACACACACACACACACACACACACACACACACACACACACACACACACACACACACACACACACACACACACACACACACACACACACACACACACACACACACACACACACACACACACACACACACACACACACACACACACACACACACACACACACACACACACACACACACACACACACACACACACACACACACACACACACACACACACACACACACACACACACACACACACACACACACACACACACACACACACACACACACACACACACACACACACACACACACACACACACACACACACACACACACACACACACACACACACACACACACACACACACACACACACACACACACACACACACACACACACACACACACACACACACACACACACACACACACACACACACACACACACACACACACACACACACACACACACACACACACACACACACACACACACACACACACACACACACACACACACACACACACACACACACACACACACACACACACACACACACACACACACACACACACACACACACACACACACACACACACACACACACACACACACACACACACACACACACACACACACACACACACACACACACACACACACACACACACACACACACACACACACACACACACACACACACACACACACACACACACACACACACACACACACACACACACACACACACACACACACACACACACACACACACACACACACACACACACACACACACACACACACACACACACACACACACACACACACACACACACACACACACACACACACACACACACACACACACACACACACACACACACACACACACACACACACACACACACACACACACACACACACACACACACACACACACACACACACACACACACACACACACACACACACACACACACACACACACACACACACACACACACACACACACACACACACACACACACACACACACACACACACACACACACACACACACACACACACACACACACACACACACACACACACACACACACACACACACACACACACACACACACACACACACACACACACACACACACACACACACACACACACACACACACACACACACACACACACACACACACACACACACACACACACACACACACACACACACACAGTAGAGGTTGTTTTCCAAAAAGATGGAAGCAGTCTATTGTGCTTCCAATCACAAAACCTGGCAAGGAAGAATGCAAGGATGTGTCTAAATATCGTCCAATCAGCTTGATAAATATTGGCGGCAAATTACTAGAGAGGTTAATGATCGACAGGATAAATTACCATCTGTGGTCTAAAAACTTACTCAATGGTAGACAGTACGGCTTTACCCCTCAAAAGGGAACAATTGATGCAGCACTTGAAGTTAAAACCTTCATAGAAGAGGGATTGAAAATAAAACAATGTATAATCCTAACAAGCCTTGACGTCAAAGGTGCATTTAATGCCGCCTGGTGGCCCAGTATTCTCAAGAACTTAAAAGAATGGGAATGTCCGAGAAATATCTACAACTTAGCATTAGATTTCTTCAACCACAGGAAAGCAAAAATCACAATAAACAATTACACAATGGAAAAAGAAGTTCAGAAGGGCTGTCCACAAGGATCCTGCTGTGGCCCAGGCTTTTGGAACATAATGTATAATTCCCTATTGAATACTGATTTCAATAGGAAAACTAAAGCCATGGCATTCGCAGATGACCTTGTCATATTAACAAGAGGCTCAAGCAAAGTAGAAGCAGAAAACATAGCGAATCAAGATTTAGTCAAAATTCAGAACTGGGCCACTGACAACAAAATAGAATTTAACGAAAAGAAGTCGAAGACTCTAGTCATATCAAGAAAGCGAACGGACAATTGGGACGTCAATATCTACTTAAACAACAAGAAGCTTAACCAAACTGAAGAAATGAAATACCTGGGCATATGGTTTGACAGTAAGTTTAACTTCAATGCACACATAGACCACACTGCAGGAAAATCAATCACACTCATCCACATGTTATCACGGACAGCTAAACTACAATGGGGATTAGGACACAAAGCACTAAAAACAATATACGAAGGAGCTATAGTCCCAATAATGACATATGGCTCACCAGTGTGGATAGACGCTTTAAGAAAAATTAAAAATCTAACAAAATATAAAAGGATACAAAGATTGATTAATATAAAAATTGCTAAAGCCTACCGAACTCTCTCATACGAGGCATCATGCGTAGTAGCAGGCGTTCCACCCTTACAAATAACCATAGAACAATATGTAAGAACCTACCTGGCAACAAAAGTCAACAATCAAGAATATGACGCACCGCTGGAAGTCAGGTATTGGAGACACCCTGTGGAAATACCCCTAATAGATGAGGTAGATAACAATGTATATGCAGTTGAAATGTACACCGATGGTAGCAAAACTGGTGATAAAGTTGGGGCAGCAGGGATCATCTTCATCCATGGCAACCTGGCATACAAATTAAAGTTCAAGTTGCATCCACGATGCACGAATAACCAGGCTGAACAACTGGCAATATTAAAAACACTTAAAAAACTAGATGAGCTTGGATATGGAGAATGCGATGAAAAACGAGCTGCATTATTCACAGACAGTAAGATAACTCTAGATCTGCTCAGGAACAACATAAAACATAACCAGCTGATAGAAGCAATCAAAACCAAAATCCTTGAACTTTCAAAATCAAAGTGGACACTACATTTCGGCTGGGTGAAAGGACACGCGGGAATACACGGAAATGAACTTGTGGACAGACTAGCAAAACAAGCTGCCGCAGAAGACACTGAAATAATATATGACAAAGTATCAAAAGAAGCAATAGTAACTAGAGAGAAAGAAACTGCACTCGAAGAATGGCAACAACAATGGACAGCATCAAGGAAAGGAGCAGTAACCAAAGAATATTTCCCATCCGTGAGAAGAAGATTAAAGCAACGGTTACCAATATCTCCGGAGTTCACAGCAATGATAACAGGACATGGAAAGCTAAGATCATATCGCCACAGGTTTGGATTTTTAGATAACCCAATGTGCAAATGTGAAGAAG
>CM060962.1:22361091-22366091 GCA_030765045.1 Tenodera sinensis | reverse complement strand
ACACACGTGACCAAGATGGCGTCAGGTAAGGAAGATGCAGTGGAAAGTGCTCTGAAAGTTTTGGTTGGTGTTACGGATAAAAGTGGTAACTTGAAGAAAGAATACAAGGAAGAAATTCTGCAAGCTGTGAGTGTTCTTAGGAATGAGTTTGCGAATTTGAAGTGTTCAGTTGAAGAAAAGAATAAAGGAATAAGCGATTTGGAAAGGAGGGTCGCGGAAACGGAGTCCATCTTGCAAGCTCTTCAAAGCGGAAGTGGTGGCAATGGTGCGACATCTACCGGGAGCTGCGAGAACGGCGAATGGATGATAGCGGGCCCTAGCGGCAGAAAGAAGAAGCCTCAGTCGGAAATTCCCGTTAATAACGGCGATAGCTGCCTAAGAAATGTGGCTCAAGGGAAGGAAATAAACAAGATGTTTGTCAAATCTAAAAACAATCAAAGTGCCGAGTACATCAAAACTCTGATCAAGAGAAAAGTAAACCTGGCAAAAATCAAAGTTGGAATCTCGGCTCTGAAAACACTGAAGAATGGGCAGTTGTTAATTGAATCCGACAGTAAAAGTGATCTAGAAAAAGTTTGCGACGAAATAAATGCTGTTTGTGGGGATGAACTAGAGGGTTGCCGTCCAAAAGTCGGGAACTCTAGAAACCTTCTGAAAGCCTGGAACCCTAGATTGATTGTGTTCAATGTGCCGGACGAGATAACAATCGAAAATGCAAAGGAGGCTATTATATCACAAAATTCTGAAGCAAACTTGGAAGTAAGCGACATCGATCCTAAATTCGTCTTCGTAGATAAAAAGAAGAACAAAAATCTGGTCATTGAAGTCAGCTCTGAAGTTAGGAAACGACTGAAAGACAAAAAATTGAAAATAGGATGGCATATTTGCAACAGTGCTGATTACATATCAGTTCAACGGTGCCATAACTGCTCCAAGTTTAATCACAGAACTCTTGACTGTAAAGGAGAAGTGACTTGCCCACATTGTGCGGAAAAGCACACTATGAGCAAATGTGAAGCCAACAGAGAGAATTATAAATGCATCAATTGCATTAATTATAATAAATATTGTACAACTCCAGTAGATGTAAAACACACATCACTGGACAAGACCTGCACCAGCTACAAAAATGCGCTAAAAAGGAACGCAGAAAAAATAGCGTATTAATATGGCTGCTAACCCAAATAAACCATATAATAATATTGCTGATAATTTGTATTGCATTCAAATTAATTTGCAACATAAGAGAGTGGCTACAAGTAACTTAATACGGATCATGGAAGAGAATAAAGTAGACGTTGCTCTAATACAAGAACCGTACCTTATTCATAACAACCTAGCTGGAATTTCCAGGTCACTTAGGACCTACGCTTTCGGAAATGGAAAGAAAAGAGCTGCTATATTAATAAACAATAAACAAATAGATGCAACAGCAATCACACAGCTATGTAACGAAGATATCGCTGTAATTGAAATTATCTACAGACGTACAAAATTGTATGCAGTAAGTTCATATTTTGATTTTACACAAGACATTGAGAGAAATATCAGCCAAGTAGAAAACATTTTAAATTACGTCAAAGGAAGTGGTATACTGATCGCAGTTGACAGCAATTGTCGAAGCAAACTATGGTATGACGCAACAACAAATCAACGTGGCAAAGCACTGGAGGAGTTCTTAACACTAAGCGATTTGAATATTGTCAACAAAATGTCGGAGCCAACTTTTGAGACGATAAGGGCCAGAAGCTACATTGATTTAACATTAGTCAATAATAAACTACTAAGGCAGGTTATCGACTGGGAGTGTGGAACACAAGAAAGTTGTTCCGATCACAGAAATATAACCTTCAAACTGAGCGTGACACGGCAGCACATATTATCTCCAAATAGAAACCAAACCACAAGAAAGTATATCATAAAGAATGGCGATCTTGATAAATTTGAAATCGCTCTTGTTTCAAATATCAAAACAACCTTTCATTATCACAAGACCGCAGATACGAAAATAATGGATCGTGACCTGGAAAATATTATTGCTACGTACGACAATTGTGATGAAGTGGAAAATTTAATATCCTCATCAATTAACGAAGCTTGCAACACAAGTCTCAAGATGTCTAGGGCAACAAAATACGCGTTGAAAGGAAATACGGTTTCGTGGTGGAACGATGAACTTACAATACTAAGGAAAAAGACAAACGCGCTACGAAGACGGTACCAAAGAACTACAACAAATGAAGATCTAAGACTAGAGAGGAAAACCAAATATCACGAAGGAAAACATGAATATGAAATGAAATTGCAAGAGGCGAAACTGAACTCTTGGAAGAAGTTCTGCACTATAGTTGATGGAGCTAACCCCTGGAACTTAGTCTACAAAATAGCCGCCGGGAAAGTCAAAACCACAACACAACTAACAACCCTAGAAAAAGAAGATGGAACATACACTACAGACACGGAGAACACAATTGAACACATGCTGGAACACTTCACACCACAAGATAGTGAAGGAAGTGACAACGCACATCACAAAGAAACAAGAAGGTTAATTAGAGAGCCAATAGATACAACCGATGATGTACCTTTCACAACTGAAGAAATAAAAACCGCCTTACAAAAGTTCAACCCTCAGAAAGCTCCCGGTGAGGATGGGATAACCAGCGACATTCTACTAAGAGCATTCAGAGTTCTGCCTTTATTCTTCACACAGTTCTACAACATGTGCCTAAGTAGAGGTTGTTTTCCAAAAAGATGGAAGCAGTCTATTGTGCTTCCAATCACAAAACCTGGCAAGGAAGAATGCAAGGATGTGTCTAAATATCGTCCAATCAGCTTGATAAATATTGGCGGCAAATTACTAGAGAGGTTAATGATCGACAGGATAAATTACCATCTGTGGTCTAAAAACTTACTCAATGGTAGACAGTACGGCTTTACCCCTCAAAAGGGAACAATTGATGCAGCACTTGAGGTTAAAACCTTCATAGAAGAGGGATTGAAAATAAAACAATGTATAATCCTAACAAGCCTTGACGTCAAAGGTGCATTTAATGCCGCCTGGTGGCCCAGTATTCTCAAGAACTTAAAAGAATGGGAATGTCCGAGAAATATCTACAACTTAGCATTAGATTTCTTCAACCACAGGAAAGCAAAAATCACAATAAACAATTACACAATGGAAAAAGAAGTTCAGAAGGGCTGTCCACAAGGATCCTGCTGTGGCCCAGGCTTTTGGAACATAATGTATAATTCCCTATTGAATACTGATTTCAATAGGAAATCTAAAGCCATGGCATTCGCAGATGACCTTGTCATATTAACAAGAGGCTCAAGCAAAGTAGAAGCAGAAAACATAGCGAATCAAGATTTAGTCAAAATTCAGAACTGGGCCACTGACAACAAAATAGAATTTAACGAAAAGAAGTCGAAGACTCTAGTCATATCAAGAAAGCGAACGGACAATTGGGACGTCAATATCTACTTAAACAACAAGAAGCTTAACCAAACTGAAGAAATGAAATACCTGGGCATATGGTTTGACAGTAAGTTTAACTTCAATGCACACATAGAACACACTGCAGGAAAATCAATCACACTCATCCACATGTTATCACGGACAGCTAAACTACAATGGGGATTAGGACACAAAGCACTAAAAACAATATACGAAGGAGCTATAGTCCCAATAATGACATATGGCTCACCAGTGTGGATAGACGCTTTAAGAAAAATAAAAAATCTAACAAAATATAAAAGGATACAAAGATTGATTAATATAAAAATTGCTAAAGCCTACCGAACTCTCTCATACGAGGCATCATGCGTAGTAGCAGGCGTTCCACCCTTACAAATAACCATAGAACAGTATGTAAGAACCTACCTGGCAACAAAAGTCAACAATCAAGAATATGACGCACCGCTGGAAGTCAGGTATTGGAGACACCCTGTGGAAATACCCCTAATAGATGAGGTAGATAACAATGTATATGCAGTTGAAATGTACACCGATGGTAGCAAAACTGGTGATAAAGTTGGGGCAGCAGGGATCATCTTCATCCATGGCAACCTGGCATACAAATTAAAGTTCAAGTTGCATCCACGATGCACGAATAACCAGGCTGAACAACTGGCAATATTAAAAACACTTAAAAAACTAGATGAGCTTGGATATGGAGAATGCGATGAAAAACGAGCTGCATTATTCACAGACAGTAAGATAACTCTAGATCTGCTCAGGAACAACATAAAACATAACCAGCTGATAGAAGCAATCAAAACCAAAATCCTTGAACTTTCAAAATCAAAGTGGACACTACATTTCGGCTGGGTGAAAGGACACGCGGGAATACACGGAAATGAACTTGTGGACAGACTAGCAAAACAAGCTGCCGCAGAAGACACTGAAATAATATATGACAAAGTATCAAAAGAAGCAATAGTAACTAGAGAGAAAGAAACTGCACTCGAAGAATGGCAACAACAATGGACAGCATCAAGGAAAGGAGCAGTAACCAAAGAATATTTCCCATCCGTGAGAAGAAGATTGAACCAACGGTTACCAATATCTCCGGAGTTCACAGCAATGATAACAGGACATGGAAAGCTAAGATCATATCGCCACAGGTTTGGATTTTTAGATAACCCAATGTGCAAATGTGAAGAAGAGGACCAAACAGTAAACCACATTATATTTCGATGCAAAATACTAAACAACCAGAGAAACGCAATGATTAGGAAGATACAAAGTAAAGGTGCTACTTGGCCCATAAACAAAGAAGAACTTGGAAACAATTTCATACAACCTTTCGTTAACTTCATTAATGCTATACAATTCACAGAAATAGAATGACTTAAGTTCAAATATATATAATTTCTACTCCTTACCAAAATTGCAATCAGTATCATTGTCCAAACACAGTTCAATACTCTACTGCTGTTACGAGTATAATAATATTTGCGTTTCACTATATGATAAGTACTAGATTTATGAAGTACTC
>CM060962.1:22288591-22358591 GCA_030765045.1 Tenodera sinensis | reverse complement strand
GAAAAAGTGTCGACTCTCAGCCCAGCTCAACTAAATTAAATTAAATTATTTTGTTGTTTAACAACGCTGTCAATTGCCAGGATCACATCAGCGTCGCCGGTGTGCCGGAATTTTGTCCCGCAGGAGTTCTTTTACATGCCAGTAAATCTACTGACATGAAGCTGTCGTTTTTAAGCACACTTAAAAACCATCGGTCTGGGCCAGATTTGAACCCGCGACCTTTGGAACAGTAGGCCAGCGTCTAACCAACTGAGCCACCCAGACTGACTCCCAGCTCAACTGACTGACCGCCTGCCCAGCACTGGTCAGCCCCTTGTATAGGCCCTGGATAGAAAAGGAAGGTGCTGGAACTATTAAAACAAACCTTTGGGATCCAAGAGGCAGCACACAATGGCTATTGTTCTGCTGAAGGAGGGCCATTAGCCACCCAGGTAGTCGAGTGGCCATAAGGCGATTCAGGCGACTGTTTGGAGGACAGCCTCCCACTGTGGTGACAATACACTAATACACATGCCCAGAATCAGATATATTGCATCATTACTAGTTGAATTAGTTACTATGTACAAGATTCTTTAGCTTCAAGCAGTTAAACTTAACTTAAGGGGACCAGGTAGTGATTCGTACACGATTTCAGTATTTCAAAACATAACTTTTGTTGAGGATATCTAAACTTCTACTGCTCAGATCAAAATTTAATTTGGAATGAATATTTAGTGATTCATTTTGATTGTAGTGATATAGAGAACATCAAAACAATTATTTAAAATGGGCATGTAGTAAGGCAAAAACTGATAACATGTTTTTGAAAAAATATATATAGTACTAGTGGTACAAATTCCTCCTACAGCATTCAAGCATATGTGTTGAAACTTTTGTAGTGCGCTAGGCAATTGTATTCATAATTCATAACCTTAATTTACTTAAATATCTCTAGCTATATTCAAAAGAAAAAATATTTAATTTTTGTAAAAAAAACAAAGTAAATTTTTTTTACACATATTTTTTTTTAAATTTTCTGTTTTGGATTTTTCCAATAATGATGGGTTATGTATGTAGAATACATGCTTCTGGAACTACTGTAAAATTTTCATTCAAATAGGTTCAGTGGTTTTGAAAAAAAATGTACCTGAGTTTGAAAAATGTCAAGTTACAGAAAACTACATTTAAAGAAAAGTGTGTCATCTCTGAAGCCCTCTTTACCCAGCGTGGCCCAGCACTCCCCCATATTTAAATAGGGTAATTTAAACCCTTTAATGTGCCGGTACCCTTACAATATATATATATATATATATTAGAGGTCTGCAAGGGCTCGGGCCTAATTTACAAAATGCTTGTTGGGCTCGGGCTGGGCTAGGGCTGGGTTCAGGCCGGGCCCAGGCTTGAAAATTAAGTGAATAAACAACTGAAAATGGATTTTTAAAATTTTTCAGCCAAGTTAGCTGAACATTTATTTTCAATGCTGTCTTATACCAGCATTAGAGGGTTTTGAATTTTAGTGTGATATATCCTTCAGTTTCCGAGTTACAAAATGTTGAATCCGAATTTTATTATGTTATGCCAAATGCTCTACACGACGAAATTAAAAAAAAAAAAATGCCTATTTTTAAGGTACTATTATATTTATCTGATTATGATGTACAAATCTGCCATACAAATTTGTTTTATTAACCTCAGCTCAAAAGACAATAGTTTTTAAATTTTGTCGTTTGAAATTTCTAGTATACAGTTTTATAAGCTGCAAGTTTCCTTAGTAACTTAAAAGCGTTCAAAAGAAAGAAAAAATATATGGCAGATTTACTTGTTTGTGTTTTGGGAATGATACGAACAATTGCATGAAAACTGCATCATGTGACATTTTCAAAAAGTGAATATGGTGAAAACATAATTTTCAAAAACCTTAAATTTTAAAATGAAAAACATTGTTATTCTGCATTTTTAGGGTACATTGTGCAACTACAAGTATTTGTAATATAAAAACTCAAAACACATTTAGTATTTTTAAAGCCATGGAATACAAATGTAATGTTTTGCCAGATTTGTACTAAATTTCAGTGGTACATTCACTTAGGAGGCAAAAGATAATGTATCATATTTCTTGGTCACCTCTGTTGAAATGCCGAGAATGGCACAATTACCACAGCATTTCTTTACTATGAATTCTAATTGATTATTCTGCTGACACGTTTCAAATGCTGCTACTGATGCTAGTCAAAGCACAGAATGAGAGGATTTTCAACAATATTATTTCTCACTATTCGGCTGCAATTCAATTCATTCCACGTATAAAATCTTACACTCTTATCTCGAACCCAAGGCGTATTTGATTCTTCTATACTGCTAGTGACACGCGTTTCCTCCTGCTTTGTAAAATGTAAACACAGCATTGATTTTTGAGAGGTAGAACTGGAACTTAAAAATTCAATGCCACAGCTGGGATTTGAACCACAGACCTCCCGCTTACCAGGCGGGTGCTCTACCATTGAGCTACTGTGACAAACTGCCGGAATGGCATTGAATTCTCAAACCAGTTCATTGCCCACACACGGCTTGTGTGTTTAAAAAAACACCAACAGTAAGTTTGTTGGCATAAATAAATAATAATTATAGCATTGATGTTTATACTGATACAATTTCAGTTTGTTTTGACTGACACTGTAGTAATGTTACTGCATCATTATTGCATTTCTCCAAATTGAAACGTTTATTTTATTATTATCATGACATGAATCACTATATATATCATACATCATACATCAGGGCCATTGCCCATTAGTCAGCATCACCAAGTTGTGACACTTTCATTTTTCATAGCCCTTCTGTCTTACAACCAAGTTATATGTAGAAAAAACTATCTCGTCAGCATTTGATACTGGTAACCAAAGACATTGAAGGGACTTTTCGTAGAAAAGGTGGTAGCATTCATTAAGTGCGAGTACTGAAAGAAATTTTAGTGCAGCAGGATTAGTTAATCAAGAACGTCGAACCAGCCCGAGCAGCCAGAGTGTGTATTCCATTCTCTTTCTGCACGACAATTTGGGTCATTAAACATGGTGAGTCCTTAGTCCAACAACTTATAATTCAATTCAATATAATTAATGTTTACTTTGATTTAAAACATGCACAGGCATGCACATATCCATCGTAGAAATAATTATAACCAGAGATCGGAACTTACGCAGAATGGCTTTTTAAATGTGTCAAATTTATCTTCAATTTGAAAGTGAATCTGTACGAATTATACCTTTGTGATTGAAATGCCACAGTTTTATATTGCCTTTTTCTGCCTTTTTAATATACCTATTTTACAAAATATATGCTTTTTGTTGCCTTTATTTCATTATGTATTATTTATTAATTATTAAACATTTTCTTAAGGTACATTTTATTTCAACAACCATTAGTCCGTGACAATGAAAGTTACTTCGCTGAATGTATACTATTGTCTTTAAGTTGCAGACGACATAGGCGTCCCTCATTCAATTCATTATTTTCTTTGCAACAATGAGTGCTGCCGCGCAAATAAATGTATAGATAAAGAAAACATTTGGATTATCACGTGTGTTTATTTTAAAATGCCATAATGAGCAGGTACGGGTCTAACTTTGATTTTCTTTCAGTTTTCATTGCGACGTTGTAGCTAGCAGCAAGGTGCCGAAATTCAATGTTCCTTTACGCAGTAGTAGTAGTAGTAGTAGTAGTAGTAGTAGTAGTAGTAGTAGTAGTAATAATAATAATAATAATAATAATAATAATAATAATAATAATAATAATAATAATAATAATAATAATAATAATAATAATAATAATAATAATATTTATTTGAGTCCATATACCAATTTACATAGGTGTAGACCAAGTCAAAATTACAGTTATACAAGTAAGAGTTACAAATGCAAAAGTCAAAGTTAAATTTATAAAAATGATTTACAATGTACATATTTACAAATTACACATTCATTTATCAGTCATACTAGTTTAAAAATCTTTAATTGAATATAGAGCTTTTACTGTTAGGAATTCTCTTAATTTGTTCTTAAATACATTGCCCTTGTACATTTTTAGGTGCTTGGGTAATTTGCTGTAATAATGAGCTCCTGCAACGTATGGATCTTTCATTATCGATTTTGTACTGTATGTGTTTTTATGGAGATCTTGTTTCAGCCTAGTATCATAGTGGTGCATTTCTTCATTCTTGACCTATGAATTAAGTCTTGAGTAGGGGAGCAATATAATTCTGTATAGGAATAGTGAGTAGACCGTAGAATATTTCTTATTTTTAAAAATATCCCTACAGCTTTCTTTGCTTCTCAGATTAAATATTATTCTTAAACATCTCTTTTGTAATATAAACAGTCTATTAAGATGAGAGTCAGCACATAATCCCCACACTTCAATACCATATACAATATGAGGATAGATTATCCCATAATAAGCAGTATTTAATACACTGTTATCTACATATTTTGACAAATGGCTTATCAAGTATACACCTTTAGCTACTTTATTGTAAACATTATTTATATGTTGTTTCCAGTCCAGGTGTTTATCTACGCATATCCCAAGAAATAGATGACTGTTGGTTTCTGTAATTTCACATTTATCTAATTTTGCTTGAAATTGCTGAAAGTTACTCCAGTGTTGTAGTTCAAACTTGATTAATGCAGTTTTACTGATATTTGCGGAAAGATTTAAACTGTTAAAGTATTCAAAAGCCTGATTTGCAGTAACACTGACTGAATTGCTTAGTTCAGAGTCGGATTTGTTCCAGCATATGGCAGCACTATCGTCTGCATAGGTAATAATCTTGCTGTTTACTGGATTAGTGATGTCATTTATATAAACTAGGAACAGGAATGGCCCTAGTACCGAGCCTTGCGGTACTCCACAGTGTACTACTCCCTGTTTAGATTTAACTATATTGACTTGACCACCACTTTTATGTTTAATTTCCGTGTACTGTTTCGGTTTGAAAGATAGGAAGCAATAAGTTTATTGGCTATACCACGTACACCATAATGTTCCAGCTTTTGTGTTATGTTGAACACTTACACAGTTATGTTAATACTTTTGGATCTGGCATATTTTGTACCAACGGTAAAGTACTCACATGCAAAATATACAAGCAGTAAGTGAACTACGAAAAGAAGTATTTTATATCACAACATATAGTATTTACAATCCTCCCAGGAATGAACCAGATCTCTCACTTATTGGCCAATTAAATAAAACAATCGTAATTGGGGATTTCAATGCCCATTCCAAAAGATGGGGTTATGAAAAAGTGGATTCTACAGGGAAGATAGTGGAAGAATTTTTGAATACCACAACTTTTGAACTGATTTATAGTAAAGAAGATCCCACAACCTTCATACATTACTCTGGAGCAGGCAGTAACCCAGACCTCTTGTTAGCTACAACAGATATTGTTTCAAAAATTAAAAAACAAGTTATAGAAGGTCCAAGTTCTGGTCACAGAGCAGTAATTGCTGATATAAAACTAGAGAATACAAATAACAGTCAAGGTCTTAGGAATCTGTATTGAAACTTCAAAAAAGCAGATTGGAACAAATATAAAACTGAATTAGAACATAAATTTAAAGAACAAACAAACTCACAGCTGCATGACCAACCAGATCATATGAACAAAGAATTCTGTAAAGTCATCCTAGAAACTGCAAAAAAACATATTCCTCGTGGAAGAATTAAAAATTTCAAACCCTTTTGGAACCCCCAGTTAGAAGAACTGAAAAGGCAAAGGGATATAGCTAGAAATACAGCTGAACAAACAAAAAAACATATCAGATACACAAATATGGGGAAGAAATGTGCCTCACTAAAAAAAGAAATTAATACTGCTAAAAGGAATCACTTTAATAATTTCTTAGAAAAAATGGATTATAGGACAGATAGTAACAAAGCTCATAAGTTCATAAAAAATGTCAAGGACAGCAAAGAAAACAACAGCACACCTATCATACACAACAATAAAATATTAGTAAATGATGCAGTCATAGCCAAAACATTCAATAAATATTATGCTAATTCACATAAAGTAACAAGAAATAATCAAAAGGAACATCAAGAATTTAAGAAAGATTTGAAACAAGAAAGAGAATGTGATCCTAACACTCAGTGCAATATCTTTTTTCAAAATTTTAATATGCAAGAACTGAACATTGCAATAAATAATCTAAAAAACAAAAAGTCTCCTGGACCAGATCACATACATCCAGAGTTCATAAAAAACCTTGGAAAAACAGCAAAACAACAATTACCGAAACTCTACATTCTATCCTGGAAAACTACTGTATCTGCTGAATGGCGAAAAGCAATAATTGTCCTACTCTTGAAGAAAGACAAAACAGCATCAGAAATAAAAAATTATAGACCAATAGCTCTTACTAGCATAATAGCAAAAGTGATGGAAAGAATGGTGTCAAACAGGTTAAATTCGTTTCTAGAATCACAAAATTTAATATCCCCTTGTCAAGCTGGATTCAGAGAGTTCCACTCTACAAATGAACAAGTCTTACTTCTTAGTCAAGAAATCAAAGATTCCTTGAATAGAAAAGAAGATAATTTATCAGTTTTTATTGATTTCCAAAGTGCATATGATTCTATATGCAGAACAAAACTACTAAAGAAAGTAAAAAAAAAATAGGGATACAAGGTCCAATGTTTTCATGGCTATGTCATTTCCTAACACAACTCTTTATTGCAACCAGATATGGAAGAAATATACCTAAATACAAACAAGTACACCGTGGCTTACCACAAGGCGCTCAGCACAACACTTTTTAATATATTTATTAATGATCTGCCACAACAAATACAAGAATCAGGTGTGAAGTGAGCACTATTTGTTGATGACTTAGTAATGTGGACTTCAAAACCAAAAAGCAAAAGTACAGAACTAGAAATAACCATGCAACAATCCTTAACCAACTTACAGAGGTGGACCAAAGAAAATTTAATGACTGTTAATACAACAAAATCAAACTACCCAATCTTTTCACTAAGAAAAAAACCACTAAAAATAAAACTAAATATTGAGGGTCAACAATTACCAGAAACAAAGGAAGCAAAGTATTTAGGAGTTACAGTTGATACCAAACTTACATGGACCAAACAAATAGAAAAAGTAATACAAAGAGTAGAGAGGTGCCCTTCACTGTTAAAATGACTAACAGGAATGAAGTGGGGATGTTCCAGAGGAACTCTTACCACAACATACAATGTATATATAAAGCCATTATTTACTTACTGCAGCAAAGTTCTTGTAACAGCAAACACAAAAAAAATTCAAATCTTTCAAAACCAAAGTCTGAGATTAATTATAGGTGCTATCAAAACCACACCAATAGCAGCTATGGAAATACTAACCAACCAATATCCCATTGAATATGAAATAGAAAAAGCTGCTCTTATTCAACACGAAAAGTTGATCACATTCCCATTCAATACATGGCACGAGAAATTTTACACATACACTAAAGACTCAGGAGAGCTTTCTTTCCAAAATTCAAGACATCAAGGAAAATGTACACATTCCTAATTCAAAGGAAAACTTCATATCTAAAGTCAATCCAACACATACATTAGACATCACATATTATTTACACCTGACAGAAGAAGTTAAGAAAAGTGATACTCCAACTAGTGTTCTAAAATTATTGGCATTAGAGACAATCCATACTAGATTTCCAGAACATGAATGGCTCCATATTTATACTGATGGATCATTGATATCAAACCAAGATGGAGCAGGTGCTGGAGTCACATGTCACCTCTTTTCCTATTACAAATCTTTAAGTTATGAAACTACTAACTTTGATGAAGAAATTGTAGCAATTCGAATGGCCCTACAAAATCTTTTGTACAGAATTTCACATTTTCAGCAAGCAGTTATTCTCTTAGATTCCAGGGCAGCAATTATAGCAATTACTTCCAAGTTGTCACCAAAATACCAAACAATTATAGAATGTTGGAAAATCCTTACCCATCTAACAGCACTTCAAAAACACCTAGTCTTCCAGTGGATACCAGCTCACTGTGGACTGAATGGTAATGAGAAAGCTGATTTTCTTGCAAAAAAGGGTACCAGCGGCGTACAAAAATCTATAGTTAATCTACCATTTTATGCAGCTAAAAGATTAGTCAACTCTGAATTCAAAAAAATTATTGCAAAATATTACTATGAAAAATCAAAGAATAAAAGATGGGAACTACCAAACATTCAAACAGTAATTCCTGAGTATCCTCAAAAAACAGCAGTTGCAACCTTCAGGTTGATTACAGAACATGATTGTCTGGCAAAACATTTAAACAGAATTGGGATATATTCTTCACCACTCTGTCTTATATGTGATCTGCAAGAGGAAATGGATCGAGACCACCTTCAAATATGCCCGGCCACTTCTAGTGCCCCATTCATTGGTGAAAAATATTGGAGAGCAAGAGGATTCATGACTTCATTGTCAGAAATCCAGCATTAGCTAACAACAACATATCACAACATATCGGCACAATCAAACACTGCTACAGGCAGAAGATTCGTTTGCTTCTAACAGTAATTGCAACATCGAGTCAAAAATCCCAGTTGGCATTCAACTTATGTAGCTTTCTTCAGCGCCAGGATCCCTTTCTGGAAATTACAGAATCCTACATTATCACAGTTTTTGGAGAAGTTTACTAACCAATCTGTACGTAGCGAGTCAAGTTTGTGAAAATGTTACTTAACCAAATGTTACGATGACACAATGAAAATAACTAAAGATAAAATGAAAAATAAGCTGATCTGGGATATCGACGAGTCAACTGATACCATAGGTCGTTTCATTGCCAATTTGATAAGATTTGATTAGATCCTACAGAAGATGAATAAATGAAATCATTCCTGCTCACTACAGAGTGTCTTGAGAAAGTTAACAATCAAACTATTTTGCAGTTATTCACCAGTTCATTAAATTTGCTGTGGCCTTAAGAGGTTCAATATGACACCTTACTTTTCATCAGTGACGCTGCATCATATATATAAAAGGCTGGAATAGCATTACAAGTGTTATTTCCAAACATGCTTCACATGACCTGCGTAGCACATGGCTTTCACAGGGTGTCAGCTTGTTTCTGGATGTTGGCAAATGGATTTCCAGTATTAAGAAGATCTTTGTGAAAGCCTCATCAAGAATCCTGACATTTAAGTACGTTGGTCCAGATGTAACTCTCTCCCCACCCACCCAACATATCATAACGAGATGGGGGACATGTATCGCGGCAGTACTTTGTTTAAAACTTTGAAGTTCTTTAAAATATGACGATCAGTTATTGAATAGTGTAATGTACTGTTGGATTTCTCTTATTGCCTGTTTCAGTATTTATGATGCCTTTTTTCTGCCTATTTAAACTATTTATAATGTCTTTTTGCCTGCCTGTTTTAATGATTTATAATGCCTAAACTTCCCGCCTCTGATTATAACTAATTTCTGCTATGTCCAATTGGGGATAGCTTACAACAGATTGAGTACATTAATATTGTTTTATAATCGTATATTGCCCCGATAAACCCTTAGACACACACCAATAACCTTTTCTTCAAACTTGGAAAAAAAGGTTATTTCTAAGACTTTAACGAGACAATATTATGATCTCAAAACAATATTAATGCACTAACGTTATTTATGCAGGTACCCAACATTCGCTAGCGTAAGTATTTGGACCAAAATTGGATTTTAGGAAATAAATAAATAAATAATATTAATGATAATAATAATAATAATAATAATTAATAATAATAATAATAGTAGTAGTAGTAGTAGTAGTAGTAGTAGTAGTAGTAGTAGTAGTAGTAGTAGTAGTAGTAGTAGTAGTAGTAGTAGTAGTAATAGTAATAATAGGAATAATAATAATAGTAATAATAATAATAATAGTAATAATAATAATAATAATAATAATAATAATAGTAATAATAATAATAATAATAATAATAATAATAATAATAATAATAATAATAATAATAATAATAATAATAATAATAATAATGTCAATTACTGCAGGATAATTTTGTTTAAAAGAAAATTGCACAATCGGGCTCGGGTTGGGCCCGGGCCATGGCCTATAGACTATTCTCTGGCTCGGGCCGGGCCCGGGCTTGGTTGGTACCGGGCTAGCCCAGGTCAGGTCTAAGAAAGTCGGCCCATGCAGACCTCTAATATATGTATCATTTTGAAGAGGAAGGTTTCTACTTTTTTTAAGGATGAAAAACAAAAAATTGATTTTTTGAACCCAAATCACTACCCGGTCCCCTTAAAATTGGAAATTAATTGTTCTTCCACATCAGCCATGTGTAGGACAAGGTTGGAACGGGGTAGAGTGAGATTGAAAAATACAGTGCCATAGCCAGAATTTGAACCATGGATCTCGCAGTCTCCTTCCAGCTGCTCTAACCACTGAGCTACCATGGCTAACATGCCCAACAGGACATTGAATTCTCCAACTCGCTCACATTTTTTCTGGTAATCAAAATATCAATTTGAGATCTCCTTATTGTTTACCAGGAAAAATGTGAGTGAGTTGGAGAATTCAATGTCATGGCAGTATGTTGGCCATGGTAGCTCAGTGGTTAGAGCAACCAGACAGAGACCAGAGGATCCATAGTTCAAATCCTGGCTATGGCATTGAATTTTTCAATCTCGCTCTACCATATTCCATACTTTAAAATTGATTTTCTCTTGCCAGTTTAAATAATTTTGATCTTTTTCTGTGATGTGTTGTGCTCTATGATGACTCATAATTGTATTGCATATGATTGTTCACTGGAAAGAACACTTTTAAACATCACAAAGACCTTAGTCCTGGCCCACAGAAACTGGCAATATTTACTAGTAGTGCCATGGCACTCTTCTTGCAGACCAATAAAATCAAATTTGTTTACACTCTGTATGTTATGTGATGTTAGTCTTGAAAAGAAACTGTTTACTCATGCAAGTGTTGTTCCTAGAAACATTCTTCTCCCCCTCTCTCCTCCCTCTCTTTCCTCCCTCTTTCTCTCACTCCCTCCTTCCTCTCTCTCTCCAGTTCTTCCATATCTATCATAATATACCCTGGAGGACTAATTGTTTATAAAAGAGAACATAAGTTTTTCATTCCCTATTTAACTATTTAACTATCTAGCAAAAGCATTTGATTGTGTAAACCATGAAATTTTGATAGGAAAACTACAGTTCTATGGGATAAAAAATGAAAATCTAAATTGGTTTATATCATACTTAAAAGGAAGAAAACAAAGGGTCGAAATCAGCAATCCCAACCAGTATAACAACAACACATCGGATTGGAAATCAATTAAACATGGCGTTCCCCAGGGATCGATATTGGGGCCTCTATTATTTTTAATCTACATAAATGACCTCCCACTATACATAAATAACATTGCTAGTATCTATCTATTTGCAGATGATACCAGTGTCCTCGTGAAAAGCAAAAATTTAAGTGAGTGCGTTATCAAATTAAATTATGTACTAAACTGCATGTCAAATTGGTTTAAAGCAAACAAACTGTCAGTAAACCTTGAAAAAACAAAATTCATTAAATTCATAACTAATCGTTCACCACATACCCATATAGAAATAGGAATCAATGATATTTTACTGGAACAACCTAATGAGGTAAAATTTCTAGGTCTCCAAGTAGACAACCACCTGGATTGGAAGTCACATATTAATTACATTACACCTAAGCTTAATGCAGCATGTTATGCCATCCGATCTCTGGTTAACTTCCACACGATTGACACACTGAAGTTAGTTTATTTCGCTTATTTTAACTCCATTATGGAATATGAAATAATGTCCTGGGGAAATTCAGTGTATGGTAAGAACATATTCCTAATACAAAAGAAGGTTATACGAATAATATGCAACATCCATAGAAGGCAGTCATGTAGAGATCTATTTCGGAAACTGGGTATATTAACCTTACCTTGCGTATATATACTATCTATTTTAAAATTTTATGCTAATAACCAGAATTGCTTTACAACTAACATGGAAATTCATACGTTTAACACTAGGCAAAAAAGAAATATACATCGTCCCAATGCCAAACTCTCTTGCTTCCAGAAAGGTGTTTATTGTGAAACAATTAAAATATTTAATGCTCTCCCCAGTAATCTAAAGGAAAATGTTAGCAATTTCAGAGTTTTTAAAGCTTCCCTCAAAGAGTATCTCTGTGATAAGTCATTTTATTCTGTAGAGGAATATTTAAATCAATAATCAGCCTAATGTCAGATCAGTTGTATTGTTCGATAGGTACCAATTAGGGAATTAAGTATAACAAGGGTAGCTGAAAATACAATAATGACGTGCAGGCTACAAAAAGCCAACTAATTGATTACAATTTAAGTTCCAATATTAATTAACAGTGTTAATATGTTTGTTGATATTTTGAAAATGTATATTTGAACAATCATGTTGGACACGCTTTATGTAAAAGTAAGGATGCAAATAGATATTCTGTATATATGAACATAATTGAAATGTTGTCTACTCTGTACATTACATACTATGTAAGAATTAAAATAGGTATGCTATGATTAATGTGCACAGTTAATATTTTGAGGTCGCTTATCTTAAATTTGACACACTTAACACATGAGTAAGAATATTGTTTACTAATAAGCTAAATGTACATGTGTAACATGTTAGAATGTATTACTTAGCTATAAATTTGGACTGCTTTTTCATACAAGCAAAAATGTAAACATTGAAGCAATGACACAGTCTGTAAAAGCCAAGTAACATGATTTTGTACATGTATAATAACTATGTAAGTGTCAATGCACTAGAAGTATTATCTTCATCTCGTACTTTAACAGCAAAACATGAAACCTATACATGTTTTGCATGTTTTTTATGCATTTAATTGTAAATGCTTTTGACATGTTCTATGTTCAAGGTCTGACTGGCCATCATTGAACCTACAGAACGCAGTCTAATCTAATCTAATCTATGTAATGCAACAACTTTTAGTTAAAGGTATGAGTATGTATGTTTTACATGTCCTAATAGATTTTTCTGTAATGTTTCAGATACATTTTACACAAGAGTGGCACCATCCAAGAAGTATGACATACTTAAAGAGGATTTTGATCATTCTTTGATCACCTTTGTACTGTTAGGCCTCATGGTAGCGTCATATGTAACTAAAAAGTTTACCTCCAGAAAAACATTAAAACAAGCTTGGAAGTAATGAGATGTTTGTTTTCATTTAATTTTATCCTAAATATCATTGTTTTAAGTGCATACTTGTTGAACTTTCTTTTCTTTGTGCATTTCCTGTTGAAGTTAATTGTGTACAACAAATAATAAACAGTGCTACATTGATGTCTGGTTTTGATTTCTTCACCTTAGTAGCTGTAATGTTATATTAACTAATGATCAAGCAGTAATAATATAGAGATGGGCATAGGTAAGTTTTGAACACAGTTCTTGGCCTAACCACTCAGAGTTGGGTAAAACTTTTAGACAGAACATGTTTCACAGGTGATTCTTGCCAGTGCAGAGAAGAATTAAAATGGCAATAGTAGACGAGGGAGTGCGATACCTTGCATACAAATGTTTTACTGGGAGTCTTACATTGTGCCACCATACCTTGGAAAGATCGTTGAAAGATGAAATGAAAATAGTAATGCAATCATCACATGGAAATTAAGTTAAACTATTTTGTTGTTAAATGACACTGGTCTACAAAAATTAACTTTTTCTCTTTCACAAGAATTAAAATAACAGATTCTAAAAGTATTTTTCGTGCTGAATTCAAATATAATTACAGTTTGTCCACATCGGGCAGGAGTTTTGTGTGATATTCATTTGAATGTTTATAATATTCTAAAAAATCCGTAACTAGCTATCTAACTCAAAATTATAACTACTGATTCTGACTTACCTAGAAAGTGGTAGATAGTGGTATATTTTGCATCTGAAACGTCTCTCATTTTAGTCCAACAGTAGTCAGCCAGCATATTGGAACTCCACTTGCCTTGGTACCTCTTCTCTATCGTAGAAATTTGCTGATGAAAACGCTCACCGTGTTCATCGCTGACAGCTCCAAGGTTTTCGGGGAAGAAGTCCAAGTGAGAGTCCAAGAAGTGAATTTTTAAAGACATGTTGCATCCCATAGCTTTATAAGAATGCAGAAGATCAGCCACTATGTCACGATAGTTTTCTGCTTTATGGTTTCCAAGAAAATTGCAACATAAACTTTTGAAAGACTGCCAGGCTGCTCTCTCCAGTGGATTTAACAGTCCCTCGAAATGTTCATCAGCCATTAATGATCGGATTTGTGGTCCTATAAAAACTCCTTCTTTCAATTTAGCATCACTGACTTTGGGGAATTTCGATTTCAAGTACAAGAATCCATCAGAAAGTTTATCCATAGCTTTGACAAAATTTTTCATAACTCCTAACTTAATATGCAATGGAGGTAAAAATATTTTTTCAGGATTCACTAAAGGGACACATGCCACATTTTTCTGGCCAGGGAGAAGAGATTCACGTTTTGGCCATGACTTTCTAACGTAGTGAGACTTCTTATCTCTGCTGTCCCACTCGCACAAAAAACAGCAAAATTTGGTGAACCCAAGTTGCAAACCAAGCAATAAAGCAATGACCTTTAAATCACCACAGATATTCCATTCATATTTGCCATATGTATTTTCTCTAAAATTAGTTTCATATTTTGATATGTCTCTTTCATAGCGGCATGCGCTACTGGTATTGATGGAAGTTCATTGCCAATATGTAGCAGCACAGCCTTCAAACTTACTTTAGAGGAGTCTATGAACAATCGCCACTCATCTGGTCGGTGTTGATGCCCAAGAGTTTCCATAAGTGAACAAATATTATTACAAAACACAACACCATATTCTTCAGAGAAGTATTCTTTGAAAACACTATGGCGGCTACGATAACTACTTATTCTTACATCTTTTTGGAGTAAATTCCACCCTTTGAGTCTGGAAGTTAAAACTTCAGCTTGCAGTTTAGACAGATTTAAATCCCGAATCAGGTCATTAAGGTCTTGCTGATTGGGAAAGTATGGTTCTGATGAACAGCTACTGGCTTCATATGTAAGATCATTTTTATTTTCATCTGAATCATTTTGAGTTTCAGTTAGGTCAGAATCAGAGTTATCACTTAAGGTTGTATCTACATATACTGGTACGGGGAACTCTTCACTGTGTAAGACAGGTCTCAATGCAGATTGCAAATTCGGATACTTAACTGTATATTTTGTTTTAGATGTGATTCCTTTAATATTTGTCAAACAAAAATAACAGTCAGTTGAATGATCCTTCGGTTCCCTCCAAATCATGGGAATTGCAAATGGCATATGATGTGTACCATTTTTCCACCCAGTCAGCAGTCTAACACACGAAACACAGCATGTATTTGGGGCCCAGCTCTTATCAAAATCACCAACTTGACAGCCAAAGTAAAGATGATTACACTTCTTTACAAGTGGGGTCATACTTCACCTCTGAGACTTGAAGGTCAGCTCACCACAAATATAGCAGAAATTATCTGCATGATTTACACACTTTCTTGGCATGATGAAAACATTAAGCACTGAAATACAACATGCACAACATACACAATACACTTCTAAACAGAAAGGAAGGAAATATTTCACTAGTGAACAATGTCACAGTCAGCTCAATACTGACACATCACAATGCCAGACAGGTCTGAGCATGTCTAAACATGAATGAACCTGCACAGTCTTGTTTTGTGGTGCTTCAGCGTGATATTACAAATAATTTCAATAAATACGGCTTGAGTAAAATAGCTACATATGAGGTAAAGGTTCCTATGACAGGTCAAAGAAAACGCTAAAATCATATTTTGAAAAGTAGCTTTCACAGAAAAACTATGCCTGATGGGAAAATTCTGACTACATATCTGAATTCAGGATGAAAAAATGCACTAGATTCACTATTCAGATTTCTTGTGAAAAAAATCTTGTCGACCAGTGTGATGGTGTCAATTGCCAGGATCACATCACCATCACAAATGTGCTGGAATTTCATCTTGCAGGAGTTCTTTTACATGCCAGTAAATCTACTTACATGGAGCTCTTGTTTTTAAGCACACTTAAAAACCATCGGTCTGGGCCAGATTTGAACCTGCGACCTTGGGATCAGTATCATTATCACATGGAGTCAGTTCCCTTGTATATAGCAGCAAGTAAAGCCAGTCAGCCATCTAAGGTTTGTCATGTCTCAAGAATATATTGGTAACCAGATCTTATTGCATAGCAGTTGACAATGATATGTAAAGCATTACTAAAAGTTAAGCTAATGTGATTATGATTAGAGTGCTGTCCATTCCAAATCAGAGTGCAGGCGGGCGGATATAGCAACGTCAAGAAAACACATAAAAATAACATTAAAACATTACAGAAACATGTTACTGTTATAAAACTCTGTGATACTGTACACAGGATTTGAGAGCAATGTAAATTTAACTTTTCTTTTAAATGGCGCTAGTGGCAGAGCTTTGACATTGTTAGGAAGTCTATTAAATAGATTTAAAGATGTAATTTCAAATGAATGTTGAACTTTGCTGTATTTGTATTTAGCAATATAAGCACTATTTCTTGTGGAGTAATTATGAACTGAAGAACACAATGTATATAAATCTGTATTCATCTTAACATATAAGAGACAGTTCATTATAAACAAAGAAGGCATAGTTAAAATAACTAACTCAGTAAATAACGGTTTACAGTGTGTCCTAGACGATACTCCACACATGAGTCAAATAGATCTCTTTTGAAGTACAAAAATTTTATTGGATGAAGCATGGTTTCCCCATAGTAAAATGCCATAACTCAAATGGGTATTTATGCATCCAAAATACAAAGTTTTTAGAGAATTCAAAGACAAGTATTTCTTTAAAATTCGTAATAGGAAAGGTCCTCTGCTTAATTTTCCAGCAACATTCTCAATATAAGTGCGCCAACCCAAACTAGATTCAAGACTAATGCCCAAAAACTTAACAGATTCAAGAGAGCCAGGATCAGCTGAAATAATTTTAAAAGCAACATCAGCAGTTTTGTTATTATTAACTAATAGGCTGTTAAGCTTACACCAATTTTCAATTCTGTTAGACAAATCACTTATTTTAGAACACACCAGAGTTCTGTCATTTAAAGCAATATTAATTGCCAAATCATCTGCATAGAGGTATGTCCTTACGCAGTTTCCTTGAATATTATATGGTAGATCATTTATATATATGATAAAAAACAAGGGTCCAAGTATGGAACCCTGTGGGACACCATGTTTCACCATCATAAAATTAGAAAATATCTGTTAACATATACAGATTGGTATCTATGTGACAAATAAGATCTGATCAATTTCAGACTATCATTATTAAAACCATAGTATTTTAGTTTCTTGAGCAAAGTAGCATGTGAAATAGTGTCGAAGGCCTTTGTCAAATTGAAAAATTGGCTATGTACAATATCTCCTCTTTCAAGGATGGAGTGACACCCAGTTAAAAAAGAAACCACAGCAGCAATGGTACTTCATTTGGCTCGAAATCCAAATTGACTATTTGAAAACAGTGAGTTATCTTCAAAATATTTTGTAGTTTGTTTACTTAACAGAATTTCAAAGACCTTGGACATAATTGGTAATATACTAGTAGCTCTATAATTTACCAGATCATGTTTGTCGCCTTTTTTATGTACAGGTATAACCTTTGCATATGTAAAAACATCAGGAAACTCACAAGTACCCAAACAAAGATTAAGTATATAAGCTAAAGGTTCAGAAATATATATAGATGCTATTTTAAGTGTTTTTGAGTTAAGTCCATGTATATCAAGGCAGGTACTATTATTTAGGGTCAAAATAGTTGAATGGACAACTTCAACATTCAAATGATGAAGTTTAAAATTGCAATCTATTTTAGGCAGATTGTCCAAAAAGAGGACTGCCTTATTTTTACTTTGAGGTAGAGAGTTAACAATGTCTTGAACCTTATTGATAAAAAATTAATTAAAAGTATCTGCAGTCAAATCAGACGGAATATAATTGCTTTTTGAACTATTGTTTATAAACATAGATGCAATGGACCAGATGCATTTTGATTTATTTGAAGTGTTTTCAATTAATGAGGAATAATACCTCATTCTTGTACGTTTAAGCATATTTTTATATTTCTTTTTAATTTCTGTATATTTGCTTTTTAAGTCAGTGAAACCAAAATGTGCATACATATCATAGTAATATAAACATTCATGTTTAAGTTCTTGAGTTCAAGGGTGTCCCATTTATTTGTGGATTTCTTAGTGGATTTAACAGCACGAGATATTAAGGGAAAATGTGTTTCTACTATTTCTAAAAAAGTATTAAAAAATGCTCGACCTTTTCACTAAAATTGATAGTGCTATACAACTCAATCCAACATATATGTCTCAATTGGCAAATAAAATTATATGTATTAAAATCATTTAAAGGATGCATAAGATTTAGGTTATTATGCATGTCACTATTAAAATCATACTTATTGTTAAAATAAAAAAGAATATCATCATAATCAGATAGAATGGTGTTGTGTACACTGGCCCTATATTTATCAGTATGAATTGAGGTTACAATATTATCCAGGCAAGATCCAGAACTGCCATTTCTACCTGGCCTTGTAGGCTGTTTAATAGTCAGTAGTAAACCAAAACTATCCAGTATATTGTTAAACTCACTAACAGCATTCGAGTTTACGAGAAAATCTAAGTTGAAGTCACCACATAAAACTATATTAAAATTAGTACAAGATTTATAAACTAGGTTTAAAAAATTGCAAAATCTTCCAAGAAAATTCTCTATTGTAAGACTTTTAATATCAGGTATTCTATAAAAAGACACACACAGCAAATTAAGAGAGGCAATATAGCTCATGCATATTTCAAAAATAGATTCTTGAGCAAGACTGGTAACATTAATAATACTTTGTCCAAGCAACCCGTCTTAATGAAAATTGCTGTACCCCCATGTTCAGTATTAGACCTGCAATAACAACTGGATAGATAATAGCCAAGTATTTTGATAAGATTAATTTCGTCATATTTTAACCAATGCTCCGCAACGCAGAACATGTCAACTCAACTCGCCGAGAATAATCGAAATATAGTCAATTTTATTTAGTAAACATTGAACATTCCAAAATAAAATATTAGTTCCATTACATGACACTATAGTAGTAGGAACATTAGGGGCATCATAATGCACTATACCAAGTTCAGTCTTAGGTTTGCCTGCATCAAAACAAACCCACGTGATCAGTGCACCGTGGTACAACACGGTAGCAATGCATGCAGGGAAGTAGTCCCATTCTAGTAATCTGAGTTTTAGAATGAATTTATCGTTAAATGATATAACATTCTACACAAATACCTGAGAGGTTAATTAACGCAGATGTATACTGATAAACAGAGCTACAAGTCCCAGCATGCAACTGGTGTAATAACCTGATGTCCGAGTATTGTTTATAACAGCAGTTTCAATTTAGAATGATGGCGGACAGTCGCGGTGAATTTGCTCTTGCGTCTTCGTCGACTTATGTAAAGCATAAGGCGGGAAAACCATTGACTAGTGGTGAAAAAACAATAGTGTTGAACGTGTATTATAAGTTGTGTGAGAAATATCCAACTGTTCCCATCAAAGAAGTAGTGAAATTAACCTCTGAGTTCACCGGTGTTTCGAGTACCAGTATAAACAGTGCTCGTAAAGAAAAAGCTGAAACAGGAAAAGTGGTTACACCCGGGAAAAAACGAAAGCGTGTGAAATACGCCCTCGGTATATATGTTAGAGTTACTTACCTATGTATACAAAAATTATGACAAATTTATGCAAAAACAAAATCAACATCATTACAGCACTCGGAAAGGGTCCAGCATAAAATACCCTATGCATAGACTAACTCTATATGAAAAAACACCCTCTTACATGGGCATAAAAAATCCATTTACGGAGCCCCATGCGCTGGGATGGCACAGATGGGGGACTTTAGGCTTCGCCCTAGGGCACATCACATTCCCTGCATAGCATTCGAGTCCTCAACAGGCCCTCGTCGTACAGGAACTGCATGCATGCCTCTTCATTTAAGCACAGAGGCGCCAAATCCAATATACTGATAAACCTAGCCATTGCACTAGTTGCTTCTAAGAAGGTCAACAGCATACTGCCGACTCCCGCAAAAACATTCAAACTTACTATTGGCAACAAACTCCTAGGGACATTCTGCTGTTGGCAGCGCTGCATTAACACAGCAACTTCGGCAAATTTCGTGACCATTCGTACACACTGCCGAGTGGGACTTTGCCGAAATTCTGACCAAGTGCTTGCGTAAGCTTTTCTAAACAATATCCTAGGTTTTAACCTAAAGATATGCAGTCTACTTATGATATTTCCTGTGTTACACAAGTGTTTAGTTGGTACTCACATAGTACCTCAGGAAATTCATTGCTGCATTTCTTGTATATGCAAGACAATGGCAGTCATACATACAATAGATGAGGGGTTGACAAAACTGTACCAGCTGATATGATGTAATACCACTGTCATGGGCAAAGCAGTACATAGCCCTCTTGACAGCCTTCCTCCCAATTAGTATGTGTTCAAATGTAAACAAGCAGTGGTGTACACCTCATTGATATGACACAGTTCTTTCGAAACAGCAAAAATGCAAGGTAACCTTCCCATTCCAAGAGGCATGGGAAGAACATTATTTTTGCTGTACTATGGATAAGAGTGTGAAATGTCTCTTGTATTCTTAAGTTTTGATTGCAAGCCAAACATTAAATAACATTAGGAACGTTGCCACAGATAGAAAATGTTAAGGCATTTTAAAAGAATAATATAAAAGAAACATTTGTCTGTAAATGTAATTATAACGTTTAAATATTCACCAAACCTTCATAGTGTAATGAAGAAATAGATTAGAAAGTACACTAATTTTGAAAAACCTAAAACCTTAAAGGTCATTGTGTAAAATAACAATTAGAAAATAAAACCGCCTTAAATTTATTTAAATTACAAAGATTTCTGCATTTATGTGGCACCCTGAAAAGAGCATTGTTAAAGAAGATAAGGAAGGAAATACACCTAAAATTTTATTAATTATTGGTTGTGCCTGCATTGTTGTATGGCTCAGAAATATGGACTCTTGAGTAAACAAACAGGCAAAAGAACAGAAGCTGCAGAAATGAAATATTTACAATTTGGCAGGATATACATTAATGGACAAAAACCAAAGTGTAGATATTCGTAAAGAACTGGAAATATTTAGTTTTGCAGATAAAATAGAAGAATATAGGAGATAATGGTTTGAGCATGTCTGTAGAATGGATTCCAATAGAATGCCCTAGAAAAGTTTGAATTATCAACTGAGAAGTGGGAAAAGAGACCAGGGACATCTACGGAAGAGATGGATACAGCAGCTATAATAAGTGGAGCTGGAACAAACCATCAACATTTAATCCTTAAAGAGGAAGAAGAAGAAATTTATTTAGATAACTTGATATGGCAAGATTTCTGTCTCTCCACTCATTTGCTGTATATATTAATACTATGTTTGCCTCAACATAAGGTATGTGTGTGACCAATTTTTTTCTAAACTGAAGATTGTAAAATCTATAAGCAGATCACAATTGACTGACAAAAGCCTATGTGCTCTGTTGCACGTTAGTACTTGTGAATTAGCGTTAGATGTGTGCAAAACTATAATGCTCCAGATGAAGTAAAGAATAAGTTAATGAAAGCTAAATGTTTAAGTCCTCTCAATCTGCATATAGATGTTAAGCAAACATAAAATCAAACGTGTGTTAGAGAAGTTCCTTTATACCGCCACTGCAACTTAAAAATCCTTCCTTCAAACCATGTGTCATGTGCATGCTGGGTTGCGTTCTGTGAAGTCACCATTCGTACAATCATGATGAGCAATTTGCCTCCTCCTACAATAGGTAACTAATAAGCAAGATACTCTCAGCTGATGCATTAACAAAAACATATTTTGTAATATTTTAACAGGTAGTATATATTCATTACCTTTAGTAATGAATTCTTATGATAGTCATATTAAAGTATGCAGTTGTATACATTTCCTACCCTAATACTTCATGATAAAATGTATTTATTAAGAAACTATTTACATTGGCATAAGAGGGTGTCTTAGGTTTGTTACAATTAGAAGCACTTGCTTTTGTTTCCATCAGAGGGAACTCTGGTTTGAAATGAACAATACGTTTTTAAGTTACCTATGCTATGTATGACACTGCAAATACTGACTAATATTATGTCCAGAAGTGAATATGTATCCTTTATTTATTTAATT
Source organism: Tenodera sinensis (assembly GCA_030765045.1). Taxonomy (NCBI): domain Eukaryota; kingdom Metazoa; phylum Arthropoda; class Insecta; order Mantodea; family Mantidae; genus Tenodera; species Tenodera sinensis. The sequence goes on along the minus strand of CM060962.1, from coordinate 22,336,194 downwards.
AAATTGTCAGAAGGCATATCTTTAAATTATTATTATTATTATTATTATTATTATTATTATTATTATTATTATTATTATTATTATTATTATTATTATTATTATTATCATCATCATCATCATCATCAACAACAACAACAACAACAACAACAAAGTTTCAGGTTTTCATTTGATTCAGAAATGTGCATAAAAGGTATCCAAGCCTGACTAATGTGTCAATTTCATATTTGTGAAGAACTTGGAGATAATAACAATACTTTAAATAAGGTTAATTTCTGGACAAAGAGGTTACTTTATCACCATATGCTATGCTCTTATTTCTCTTTTTGTTATGGATAGTTTTTAACATTAAAACATATATTCTGCGGCATGTGTAGTAAAATCTGGTAATTGTAGTTAATGCTGATAGTGTAGTAACAACACAATTATTGCTAGCTATTTAACCCATTGTCCAATGGCTGTTTGAACTGTACACTGACTGTTCCGGGATACCCAATAAACAGATGCAGGTATTTGAATTGACCCAGTTTTAATTTTTGCTATGCAGAATATTTTTTTATCATTTTAATGAAACACAAACTGAAAGGATTGTTAAATGCTGTATGCATCAACTATGACAAGTCATAGTGTATATTTTATTTATAACATGCCAAAATAGGTTTTCTGTTTTGGAATGTATTTTATGTGTCTTTGATTCCAAATTACAAACTAAAAGATTTGTTACATTTTCCTCTTGAATGCTACCGAGATTCAACCCTTGTTTTGCATGTCAAGCAAACAGCTCAGTTCTGCTTTTCAAGCACTCTGTAACTAAGCTAGACCAAATAAAATTTGAAGGCAAAAGAGATCTATTTTAATACTGTTACGCAAACCAGCCACATACCAGGTGAGTCAGCTGCCCCTTATTCTCGAGTTTTATGCAATCCGTATTTTATAGTCCAACATGAAAACATCGACCCCATTACTAGGTTCTACCCGCATATTTAACATGGATGTTAAACACTCAATGAAATTAGTACTAATATAGATGTTATCACATCGCCTTTTAATATATTCTGCAAATGTTCACTGGAACCAGCGAATATTACATCTTAAACGGAATGTTCGCCTCACACGTTACTAGGTAGCTCAGTTGGAAAGGGCGCAAGACTCTGAAGTAATCTGTCTGCTGTGAAGGTTGTTCGGATCACCTGCATGTACTAATTTTTTTACCCTGTAATCCTCACAATTTACAAATTATTATTCTGAAAACTGTTATTATATTCATTTTTATTGTTTTATTTATGTTTTATGGCATTGTTTGATGTTTATTGGTGAACTACAATTGTGTAGTTGTTTAAACACAATAATAGGTAGGTGCAATTGAAATAAGGATCATTTATACACATTTGAACACAGAAAGCAAGGAAATTACATTGTCAGAGTTTAACATGGAAGTTAAACTCAATTTTGCAGACAGTGAATTATTGTGCTATTAAAAATATTTCATAGCTGCGCTGGAATGACCCTTTTTCTATTCCTGGAACACGACTCTTCTAACAAAGCAAATGCTCGAACTGATGACCTTCTTGGGTAATGCACGCCTGGGCACGCTGTTGGATGGAGCCCCTGACTTGGTGTAGCATGGCGGGTTGAACGTTTCTACAAGCCACTGTAATACGCTGACGAAGGTTTTCTAGATTGCCCAGCACCTCTGCATAAATGCATTCTTTTAAATGAAGTCAAGGGGTGTCAGATCAGGTGATCTGGCAGGCCAGGAGACTAGTCTTTGTCTTCCTATCCAATGACCAGGATGTGCAGCATTCAAATAATTGCAGACGATCCTCGACCGATATGGAGAAGCACCGTTGTGTTGAAACCACATCGTCATTCGCTCCTGCAGTGGTACATTCCCTAATAATAAGGGGTGAGCTACGGAGGAATTCCAGGTAGCGTGCTCCTGTTAGATGCCCCTCGAAGAATAATGGTCCAACAAGGTGGTCTCCCAAGATTTCACACCGGACATTTACACCCCACTGCTCTTGGAATGCTGCCTTTTTTACCCAATGAGGATTATCAACACTGCTATGGCGTATATTGTGACGATTTTCAGTTCCATTGTTGCGGAATTTTGATTTGTCAGGAAACAATATCCTGGATGCGAATTCCACATCACTTGCTACTCGCTCCAGCAACCATTCACAAAAGGTTACTCGAGCTTCAAAATCTCTCCCGTGAAGTGCTTGGTGTTGGTGCAAACGATAAGGATGGAACTTATTAGGTTCAATATTCGCACTACAGAAGATTGGCTGATGTTCACCTCCTGAGCAACTGCCCGTGTACTAGTGTGCGGATTGTTCTGGATGGCGTTCAAAACTGCTTCTGCATTAACACCCGATGTTGCTGGTGCGTGTCTATGAGGAGGCATTCTTGCAAGTGATGCTGTTACATGCAGACGCCTTTCAACATTCCGGAAGGTGTTTGCTGTTGGTTGTCATCTATTCGGATGTCTCTCCCGATATAGATGCTGAGCCGCTGGTGTGTTTGTTCTTGCTTCTCCGTAGATCAAACGCATATCTACGTACTCGTCTGTCGAATACATAATGAAAGACTGGCACAAAATATGCGACATCATACGTGTGGAGAACGCAAGGGTTGGCATTCACAACACAATACATCATGCCAGTGCAATGAGGCAGAAGTCAATTACAAAATGCAGACAACCAGAAACGATTTAAATTATGTCCAGACCCTCAGGGACTTTATAATTACATTATTGTGAATTCGGTTTCCAAGTTTTGATGAACATAAAAAAAATATTTACAATGCTGAGACTCGAACCTGTGCCATTGGGGGTTAGCGCAGAGGACATGTCACAATCCTATTCAGCTATTCCGAGACTTGACTGAAAGCACGTACCACATGCAATAGTAGAACTTCTATGCCTGGCGCTATGCCATTTCCACCTCGCAAGTATTCGTGCTTGATTTAGCCTTTTAAGACAGTTTTAATCATTTACTGGGTGTTTTAATATTATTACTTAATTGGCAAAAGCTGTTATGCATATTAATTGAGATGCACGAGGCATAGTTCACGCAAAAATGTAAATAAACTGTTGTTTAATAATATGTCCGTTTTGACTGTATGGGTCCATGTTGGATGAGGCATGTCTCTAAAATTTTCCTGATTTTTAGCAGCCAACCCCTGCTCTAAGTACAAGAATCCACCAATTTCTTTTTAGCTGACGTTAGTGTACTCATATGATAGGTCCATCTTTACTGAGGCGTTTACTGAATTACGTTGCTATGTATACTCTAATAAAAAGTTTGTAAAATCAGCAGGAAACCGGAATTCGCTCTCAGTAAACGAGCCGTATCTTTTTGAGGTGTACTTTAGCGAGAAGTACGTTCTGTCCCTTAAACCAGACCACTCCAAGTGGGCAGCCCTCCTGGCAGCCCTGGGCTGTGAGGGCTAACTGGGCCGTGCCGTTTGTCATTTTGCCTATGTTAACGGCGTTCAGAGTGCAGCACTCTAGAAAGGTAGAGAGAGGTAGGGATAGCACAGCTTATGTATGAGACAGAGGAACAATTCAATCAGGCATTTCACAATAATACAACACAATTAATTTGTTCTTTATTACATGCTTAGGATGACGCCTGACATTTTTTTGGTTTATGCATATGTAGGTACAGAAAACTGCATCATGTGGAGCATTGTAAAGAGCAAAGAGTGCTAAAAATAAGAACATGAGAAAACTAAGTTTGAAGTGGTAGCAAGGATAATGAAAATGTACTGATTTAAATGGACATTACCAGTTACAGGCAATCAGTTAAATGGCCACGTGACAGTTATATAGGCTGTAAGGCTATAAAAAGTATATCAAAATAAAGCAGAAGTTTTATACCATTTGATAAAACAAAAACCCATTTTTGTCACTTCTGGAGATTTTTTAGCCATTTTACACAGATGCGTATCCTTAACAAAACAATTCTTATTCATTGTTGACAATTATTATTAAAAACGTACTATAGCAATGAAATGATTTCAAACTCCTTTAAGAGTGATTAATTTGTTAAAATTATACTAACCTGATTAGACGCCCTTTTGTCCTTTAGTTTCGTTATTAATTCCTTTCTTTCTTCGCCTATAATATCAGCGTGGGTGTGAGAATGTTTAACGTTGAAGTGACGCTTAATGTTATAAGTTTTTGCCCGTACATAGGTATGGTATATTAAACATTGAGCATTGCTCTCGTCAGATCGAATAACAAAATACAGACCCTCCCAAAATGGGTTAAATCCTGACAGAGCTGTCGAAGCACCTCTTTTCATTCTTGCATACAATAGTTACACGAGATCACAAACACTGGATGAATGCACAAGGAGTCACATGAGTGTCGGCAGACTTTTTTCCAGGGGGAGGCCACATGTTGGAAATTTGCAACCATATAATATTAAATCATTATTTTACTGTCAAAATTTGTAGTATTTGTTGCAGATAACATATTAATTTGTGCTAAACAGAAATTGTTCTTTACATCAAAATTAAAATAATAGTTTAATTGTCAGTAACTGGCTGCACATTAAGTTCACGAACTTCCAAGGGGGGGGGGGGGGGGGGCGTGGACCCCTTTGCCCCCGTTTCGCGACGCCCATGAGGAGTCACCTCGAAAAGTGAGCACTAACGAACCTGACGCCAGTGGCAGTCAGAGAAGGCCTGACGTCATCACAGCTGTAGCGGTCAAAGCCCTAGGCGAGCCCTGGGCTGAGCCAGGGAGCCCTAGTCCTCAAATGCTGTGTTGGAGTGGTCTGCCTTAAACCACTGTTGCTCTCAATTTTGCGCATTCTTCTCTTTAAGAACGTCAAGCAATACATTTTAGTAAGCGCAAAACTGGACTAAGGCGCACATGCTGTCAGATGGGTGGCCTACCTTCCAAAAAAATAAGGCGCACCTGACTCACCTGGTATATGCATTATCATTCTTGCTGTGCTAAGAAAGCAGGCTCAAATGTACATGCATATGGCTTTAGATGAGATTCAAAATAAGTATGACTGCTTGTTCCAGAAACCAAAAACTGGAAATGCTACACAGTGAAGCAAGTTATAATACTAAATTGCAGTATGATCGAATGAGCACTTGAGTGCTCCACCTACAATTAAATTACCTGAATATATTTCATAGGTGTTGTTACCTTTATCAGTAAAGTCAAAACTTTTAGAACTGGATCGTGTTCAGGAGTCTCAGTTATGCCATGAGTGTATTTGCCCAGAATGAGAGTGAAGCCATCAGCACTGAACGGAACATCCCCATGCACATGGTAAGGTGAATGAGAATTGGGCTTTAATCATCAGCGATGTTAGACATGTTAGACTTGTTGCTGATGTCCTCCCTTAACCCACTGCATCCCTTTGTGACAGGGAATTCACTAGTTCCATTTTTTGAATAAAAGTATTTTTCCTAGTTATCTAGTCAAGGAGATCCATCAATCTTAACATGTGTACACTATTTTGTTGTTGTGTCTGTTGCCGGGCTATGAAGTTATTGCTAATTCCTCCCATTTTTTTCAGTTGTTATTTTTATTTCTATGGTGTTTCCAGTGCTCCTACAGATGGTTCCTATCTTTTTTTTTTTTTTTATTTATTTATTTATTTATTTATTTATTTTTTTTTTTTTTTTTTGTCTTTCTTTCTTTCCTAAGTATCTTTCATCAGCCTTCACAATTGATTCTGCAAATTTATTGTTTCTTGGATGGAGGTACCTTTTCTTACTTATTGGTTTTTATGAGGTTTCTAATGTTGTGTTTGTTTTGTGAAATATTGGAGAGCAAGAGGATTAATGACTTCATTGTCAGAAATCCAGCATAAGCTAACAACATATTCTCAGAAGATCTTTAACAATTTTTGGAAGTCCTATGCGTGATATGTGAATTTTCTGAAACATTCTTTCCTTTTCCTGTTGTGTGAGTGACTGTGGTTGCTAGTTTCCTCTTTCTTTCTATTATTTTAAGTTGTTTAAAAATGTAGCATTTTGTTTAAACCTTATTCTCAGCAGTTTTTATTATCTGGGTAAGCTCTTTATGGCATTCTCTTTTGTTCATGGGTATATTAAGTAGTTTGTGTAGAAAACTGTGGATGGTTGCATGCTTGTGACTATTTGGGTTGAAGCTCTTAGCTTTGACACAGTTATCAACATGGGTGTCTTTTCTGAAAATTCTAACTTCATACTGTTCCTTAAGGTCCAAAATGGAAGGATGTTTTGTTTCTCAGTTTCCAAGTTGAACTTGATTTCCTGAACTTCTATGTTTAAGAGTTTGTGTGTTTTGCTAGTTTTCTGTAGACCAGGAGATAGCAAATCTGCATCAGCTGATGATATGGCGTAACACCACAGAATCACTATGGCTTCATACAAACAACAATTGTAACCTTATCACTCATTTAAATCTGCCCAGGCTTCCATTCTTGAGACTTTAATCTATTCAGCTTTATTACGTCTTCCCCTTAACTATTGACTAGAATCTCCTTTTGTTTCTTTCTATTATCAAATATATATAGACATTATAATTTCGGTTTTAAATGCCCCCATAAACATTATTTTATTATTACATAATAAGTTAATGTTTATACTCTGTCCGAATGATTAATTTTAGTGAATACCAATTCTTGTAGTCGGCAATTCTCCATCCACATACATTTTTTTTACAAGCATTTTAAAACATACATTTCAAATAATATTAAATTTTACTTAGATACCCTATCATTTACATTTTTTTTTTCATCTTCGGAAGTTACATAATTTTACAAAAGTTCCTTGGTTTGGTATTTATTAATTGCTTGATCCTCTTTCTCTTCTTGGTTTGCACAACACTTTCACTTAGTCACTATTATGCTAACTTAACTATATTTACAATATTTATACATTTTCTCGTTCTTGGCAACACAATTATATCAATGATCTAACCATTATCTCTAAAGTTTACTCTTTTCCGGTTTTCCCATAAATTGTCATTTCTAGGTATGAGACCACGATATCTCTCTCGAACCTCGTAATTCTGATTCAAGTTTGGGGTTGCCCCCTGCCCAAAAAAATTTTGGAAACCTCTTTCAACTCGATTTTGAGTTTTGCTTAGATCGATCTCCTGTTTGGCTTTGTTTCCCTCTAAAGCTATTAATAGATCTATCATGGCTGCAATGGTTGTGGGTTTTGCTATTATTAAGTAATGTTGGATAGTTTCAGGAAAATGTGTAGTGCAGGGGAAGACAACTTCGGGCCGTGTGACGTATTTAAACGAACAGCCAGCTTGTACGTTCGTGTGACGTCAGTGAGAGCGGTGTATTGCTGTGCTGCATAGATCAGCGGCGCTACTTGCACGAAACTGAATGAATATGAAAATGTTATTTGGGGATGTTTACAACATGCCCGGGCTGTTTAGAGAGAACCCTCTTCAGCCTAGTCTGAGGGTTTTTATTTGTTGTTTGAGGGATCTTAACGGCGTTAGTGCAAATTTTGTTTTTATTTTGTGTTTTTGTTGACGTTGTGTAGTGTGGTGAGTACTGGTTTTGTGTTTGTTTCAGTTCCCCGTGTTTCACACCAGGCTTCAAGATGTAGAAACATTGTCAACTACGTTTCAGGTCTTTGTGACCCCGTATTCACTGGATGTTAACAATGTTTCTAGCTGGTAACAAATTGAATTGATAAGTTTACAGTGCGACGATTTGCTAAAGGACAAATATAAACACAAGGAAGACTTGGTTGATTTTTATAAGAATGTTCCTCAAACCAGATTTCTGAGGTTGTGTGCCCTTATTGCACGGGTATTATGTATGTTTGGTTCTACGTATGTGTGCGAAGAATTCTTTTCTGTTATGAACCTTTCTAAGTCAAAATCCCGAAGCATATTGTCAGATCACAATCTAACATGCAGTCTTCGGTTACAAATGTGCTGTACATTACGCCCTAACATTGACAAACTAATTAAAGAAAAGCGAAGCGACAAATGTCGGAAAATGTCCACTTAATTGTTCTGCATAGCTCTCCTCTAGCTCAGGCAAAATAGTTATAATTTCTGTTCTATTAGCATTATAACATGACTGTTCACATAAACTAGAATTCATATATATATATGGCATAAAGCCGAAATGTAATTATTTGTAACCTGTGACTATTCCGTAATTGAAACAGTCAGCATTAAAATTGCGATGTCCCGCACGCCTTTCTTCTTCCACGCTGTGATGTCACACGTGTAACTTGGTCGTCGTTGCGGGCATGTGAGCTGAGAGAGCTGACGTCACAGCAGCGATACCTGTCTTCCCCTAGTGATTAGACTAATTAGTTCTGTTCCTCTCATGGGAGAATCCAACATCTTAGACTTGCGAGCAACATTCATAAAATAATTTACCATTAACTGGTTTTTCTTGGGATCGTATTTGCCATTACTTAATTCCAGTCGAATATTAGCTTGCCTACCGGCACCCCAGTATCGATTTAAAAACAAATCTACAAAGATGCCGTAGTTATTATCTGTCCCTACCAAAAGTTCAAGCCAATTAGCTGCATTACCCTTTAAACATTTCCTAATTATGGTCATTTTATACTCCTCGGGTATATTTTTGATGGATATCGGCTAGAAAAGCTTTTGGATCACCAGATTCCTCATGTTCAAATATTGGTGGTATAATTTCCTGTATTAGATGGTTAGGCCATTGAATTTGTGGAGGCCACTTTTGTTAGTACAGGGTACATTATTTGAAGTACTAGCACTCACATTAGTTGTCGAAATGTCAGCGTTTGCACTTTGCAATGCCTCGTTTCGAAGATTTGTATTTACACTATGATTATTACCATACTTACACTAGGATTTGCGCTTACACTAGGATTTGTGTTTACACTAGGACAAGCAGAATTAGTATGACTATCACTTAATTTCAGATTTTCCAGTGCTTGCTTTACACCCTGGATTTCCGTAACCACTTCCTTTACATGCTCATTTAAATCTTCCACATTTACAGTTAACCTCCTACCGCCCCTTTCTGCATTCTGTAACCTAACCTTACTGTCTTCCAATTCTTTGCAGGTTGTTTCTCATTATTCAATATCTGCCCTACTTCTTCCCTAAGCTTACTACTCTCTCTCTCTCTCTCTCTCTCTCTCTCAGATTTCTCAACAAATCAAACAAATTCTTGATTAATTTCTTTCTTTACATTTTCTATCTCCCCCGCAAGCTGAGTTCTGTTCTCTCTAACCTCAATTCTTACATTATCCACTTCACTTCTAATTTCCCCCTGAAAAGTTTCTATCACATGTTGTTGGTTTTCTATTCTCTGTGCTAATTCTATCAAGCCTCGATTATTACTCTCCAATTTCTCTGTCAACACTTTGTTACTACTCTCTATCTCTTTCTCTATCTTTTCAATTAAACTTTGAGTGGTCATTTCTAGCTGTTCAGTCAAACACTTATTTTTATTTTCCAATTTCTCAGTCAAACTTTTATTGTTACTTTCCAATTTCTCAGTTAAACTTTTATTGTTACTTTCCAATTTCTCAGTTAAACTATTTTCCATTCTTATTTTCATTTCATTCAACATTGCCATTATCGGCCCTAGCATGTTACTTTCTGTAATTACAACTGGTGTTTGACATTCCTTGCCAGAATGACCTTCCCTTAGCTGTTCTCTTTGATCTGATACATTTACATTTTCCCCTACATTTGCTACATCTACAGTTTCGCTATTTACAACTTCTATCTCCTGAATTTTACTATCTACTACAGACTGCTCCAGCATCTTGCCGTTTCTAAGAATCATCTACTTAAATATCACTGCTAAACTAGTTTAACACTCAGTACCTTATTATTGATGCTGCACACTGATGTTGCCACTGTCCTTGATGTTACTGGTCCATTACTTCCGCAGTCTCTGTTGATTCTCTTCTTCTCGAATCTTGTTGGCTCAATCCTTGTCTGGTCCTCTTCTTCTCGAATGTCGTTGGCCCAATCCTCGTCGTCTTATCGCGCCACACGTTGGTTCGCCATTTGACGCAAACGTTCCTCTCCGTCAAAGACGTCGCCTTTAAGACCTTTAAGATCTCGTGTTTGGTGTCCGGACTAGCTCTAGCAAGAGGTCCTAATCTACAGGGTATGCGTGAGTTGTGGTAGGAATGGAACCAAACTAAGAATTAACCAACATTTCACTTTATTTGCAAATTTCCAGATTTGTAGATAACTGCCGACGATATTTAAATAGAATGTAACTTTGTAACTTCAACTACAACATTATAACACTTTAACTTCGTCACCCTTTAGCAACCGCCGAATTATGTATATGCGCTAGCTTATGTACAACTCCCAAGTTGCACGTGCGTTATCTCGACTCGATTCAAGACGAGTATCTGTTGCGTTGCATTTGTTTTGCGTGAGCAACACGAAGGAAGCGATTTCCATTGGCTAACTTTAGAGCACGTCATGGTAAGATAGGAATCAGCCTGCGGAATCACTATGGCTTCGTACAAACAACAATTGTAACCTTATCACTCATTTAAATCTGCTTAGGCTTCCATTCTTGAGACTTTAATCTATTCAGCTTTATTACGTCTTCCCTTTAACTATTGACTAGAATCTCCTTTTGTTTCTTTCTATTATCAAATATATTTTGACATAATTTCGGTTTCAAAGTAGCTGATGAATAAGTTTCCTAAAAAATGGTGAAATGCAGCTTCCCATTATGAATCATTATACTCCTTCAACGTTGATGAAAGATTGGTCAGTGTAGATATTAAGTTTGGAGATTCCTCAATTTCTTCATTCTGGTTGATGATATTCAAATTTTGAAAACTTAGATTTTTATTTAACCATCATGCTAGTGACAGGCGGGTGTATTAATGTTAGTTACAGTGTGAGTAATTTTGTTTCCTGCTTTATGAATTTTGTGTAATCCATAGATCCATTGGACCTATTGAGGATGGCTGGGTTATCCAGTTTTGTTGAGTTATTTATCCTCAAACATTCAAATCCTGGGAAAGTATGTAGGTTTTAAGTCTAATATAGAAATAGACAAGTTCATTGAAGTCAAATCTGACCCATAACACAAATCTTCCATAAATGAACCACTAAGCACTAGCAAGATCATCCCAAGTACAGTTCATCCAAAAGGTCAGACTGAGTAAATGGCATAAGCAGTTAGTCCGCTACTTCTGGCTTTAGATAGTCGTGTGTGGAGTTTTGTTTAGGGGTGGTTATGGTGAATATGCATGATGTGGAGGTCATGGTTCTGAAAATTATAAATATAACATACATTCAAAATTGTAAAAGTTAGTCTTAAGTGGGAAACAGTGAAAGTGTAGTGCAGTGAACTTAGCAAAATTAGAATCAGTGCTTTGACCGAATTACCAAAACGAAAACAAACAGAAAACCTAACACGCAGAAAACATCCTTGCAGATGTATATAATATAGGAAGAGAAATTGGCAATTTAAAAATAATGTAGTAGATCTAGCATAAGGAGTATTGTGTTCATGAGTATGAGAGTTCCTACTTGTTCATTAAATAATTTATGTTTAACGAAGAGGTGTGTAGAGGAAACAAATTTGTAAAAGTATTATGTGGAAATTGAAAGAGTTGTCAGCAGAGAATCAGATGAATTTATAGTTAGGAATGTAATGGGGCATTTTGATACCAGAGTTATTGATAGGTGAGAGTAATGATTTTCTAAAACAATGATAGGAAGATGGATAAATAATTGCAATACATAATTTTGATATATTGAAATCAGTGTATAATAGAAGAAGCAAAAATTGCATTTTTGGAGGGTTGTTTTAACCAAGCTAAGGGTTAAAGAAGAGCAACTATTTATAAGTCGTAGCTGATTGCTAAAGCAATTAGGCATTCCAGTGAACCCAGTACATTCAGAAATCAGTGAGGTGCATAATGCGCATGTGCTACTTCTGAGAATTAAAAAGGGAAAGGAATTCTTAGAGTTTAGCAAGACACAGAGTAGCAGTTGCTTTTCTGATGCAAATCATATAATGTGGGAACTTTAGTGGGGCAATAATAAAGTAGACGGGACTTAGGTTGATAAGTGAGCATGTATTTCTAGCATTCACTCTAAATTTCGTCTAAAATTCCTGTCCCTCATTTGTTGTAGCCATTTTCTTCGTTGTCATCTGTTTCAGGGTTTTAGCACCTGGCGACGGTGTTTGACGGGTTGCAGATGGGCGGTGGATGTGCACTTTGTAGAGGTTTCTTCAATGACGTAGGTCTGGACACGCCTCCGAGTGGATCCCACAACTTCGAAAGGTTCAAACTGGAAATATTAGGGACCCCTTCATGCTTGCGTCTGTCGTCATCTGGATGTGGTTGATCTTCGGGTCTCTCCCCTCACCCCTCCCTCCCAAGGGCCACAGAAGCACAAAGGGCCAGGAGTTTACGTGCTGTGCTCTGCCCCGGTTGCGGGGGCCCCTCCATAACTTTACCGTTTACAACTGCTACAAGGAGGTATACTATTTCCAACATAGGCTTTATGCCCCATTATGTTGTGCTTGATAGCCATTCATGCCGTGTAGCCCATTGCGAAACCAGATCCTGAGTGTTCATCATGACCGAGAAATAAGGCCCCGGCGCTGCCGAGGGAAATCCAAACATGAGCAATTATACTCGAAATGGCTTTCTAAAACATGAGCTCCAACACGCCTATGCATTCTTCGTACCGTGTTAAGTTCTCTTAAGATAAAGTAAACATATCCTCTCGTACTTCGTTTCCGTTTATCATATCTTGGTGCCGAGTATAAGTAATATATATATATGTATGTATGTATACCATAAATATAACCAGAACCAGCACTGTAAGGTTTGTGTGTAAAGTTTTTATCTTACCCCCCCCCCCCCCCCCCCTTGTACTTTAATGTTCCAAGAATCGTTTATTTGTACATTTAGAAATGATGATAATCTTCCTGCCACAGTATTCCGTTGAAAGGTATTATCTTTATTGCGGTGAACTGAATACAAAATATAACGATCGCATAGCAGTTGCCATTTCTTTTATTTTGCAACTTGATATTATTTTCTTAATTACTTAATGAGTATAGCTCAAAGTGCAGTAACGGCCATGATTGTGGTACTTTTCTCAATCTCTGCTCTCCTGAATCAACATACTGAGAATCTTCTGAAGGCTTTTCTGGTATGTATACTTCATACCCAGTGGGTATTTAAAGCTGTATCAGCACTGGAATTAGGAGCCAGGTATGCGTTTAAAAGGAATAATAACGTTTTTTTCACGTTCTGAAAACTATTTATAAAACGGTGGCATGTCCTGAAATTTTTGCAGAGGCATCCAACATGAAAGATAGTAATTATGTACGTTATACACGATCTTCACTGTAGCAAGGAGATCTATCCTTCCCGGGCAACGAAGGGCCAGCAGAAGAGCCTACACAAAGTTTCAGAGCCATATAACCAAACTATCTTTCTATAAAGTTTACAGTTAAATGTACACACATAGTTCTTCACTTTGTTCTCCGTCTTTAAGTTTTTCAAATTGGCAGTAGGTCTCACTTTCTTTAAGTTATCACACAATGAATGTGATTGAAAAGGTTTATTAGATAGTGCGCTTAATATACCATAACTATTAGAATCACCCATAATTTGAATATTCAGCGGCAATATTCACTTAAATGTACTCAACAGACAAGGTTTCCACCTTGAATGCAATGATACGCTGTGCACAGTGGCGGCTCGTGCCTTACAAAATAGGTGAAGAAGTTCACTTAAGCATGCTAAAAATACAATGCAAAGCCGGTGTCCCACGGCCCAACATTTTTTACCAAACTTTTTGTATCCAATGGAGCTATACACAAAAGAAACTGTCACACTATGATTCATTTTGGTCCAATATATATGACAGTTCGTGTAGTAAGCGAGAGAAATAAACATGGCGGATGCAAATATTTACAGCTTTGTTTTAAAATCAAATTTAAACGGTGAGCCAAACAATGTACAAAAACTGCCTGAGGAGCATTGTTCTTGATTCTTTTTTGAAGTCCATTCAAATGTCCTGACATAACACTCGCTCCATCGCAACATTGTGCAACTAATTTACGTTCATAATTAAATTCTTTAAGAACACCATGCAGCAAAAGGAACAATGTTTCTGCGGACCTGTCAACACTCACATCATGAAATCCGAAAAATCGTTCAACCAATGTGCTCTCTGTATTCACGTATCTTACAATGATAGAGCACTGAGACTGTTGGCAAATATCTGTAGTGTCGTCAACTTCAACAGAAAAAAAATCTGACACATTAATTTCAGGTCTGTAAGTATTCCGAAATACATCCAATCACCTCATTTTGTATAGATTTAGAATCACCGCTGGATATACTTTTAATTTTATTATAATGGTTTTAGATTTCTAATGGACTTTCAGTACATAAGCTTCTTGAAATTTCCCCGACTGAGCGAAAGCGCACTCTCATCATGACCTCAAAATGCAAGCTCTTGTTTACCTAAATACAATGTTGGTTTAATGATCAACTGCAGAAAAAGCCTATTTAATGTCACATTTCCATTGAAACGCACATGAAAAAGTCTGTTGTTTTCTTGAACAGCGTCAGCCATTGTGTTTCTGTTTTTTTTTTTTTTTTTACAAAAGCGTTTAGCTGTAATTTACATTTTAAATGTCCCGCCGAATCATTGTGCTTGTGAAGGGAACGGGGTATATTAATGAAATCTGTGAATCTCTCTTTGTCCCACACGTTACTTTTGTTGCTAAAAAGTAAACAAGGCCAACAGAATAGCACTTGCAAACTACGGCTACTGCATAACCAAAAATAGTTATCGAGCCAAGAGCTTTTGAATTTCATGTTATAAGTCTTCCCTATTTTCTTATCCTCTCTTTTAAGGGCTATATCATTGATATCAGTGGGCCGCCCCAAGTTTAAAACATCCTTCTTGTCTTCATCTTTCCACCTGGAAAATGGGGTTTCTAGCAAATTGCAAACTATATCGTTTACTGGATTCATAACAAAACAGTTACATTCCGTAATTTAAATATTAAAAGCACTGGAGTCTAGCAAACTCGTAAATTATACCCACCGTTCACAGTTGTCTAAAACACCATGTTTTAAGTTTACCACCAGCTCTTCCTCGAGGTAAACGACTACTATCTTCTAACCTCGCGAAAATTGAAACCATCCCCTCTACCGTGTTCTGTGCCTCTACCCAAGTGAAAATATTTCTTGTTTGCCTGAAACATGTGCATGCCCGTGTTATTTCCCCGTAGTTCATAGTTTCGTGACGTCATGTTGGCATGGCAACCAAGCTGTTTAGTGCAGCAGTTTCTTTCGTAATCCTGACTGTTGCACTTGTCCTTGAAACTGATCAAAGGGCGTGTTTCCACCAATTTTCCCTGCTGACTGCCAGGCTGTAAATTCCAAACAAAAGAAGGGTTGGTCACTGACCCTGCTACAGTTGCTAGCAGTTGAAATTTGTGACTAAACTGTTAGAATGGCAGTAATAATGCCAACATTAACAAAAATAGAATACTTCTATTTTCAGGTGAAAACCTCTTCACCTGCTTCACTTGAATAGCTGTCACTGCTATACTCCAATCAAAGGTGCAACTATTCATAATGACGATGCTATCCACCAATCAAAAGGACACCTATTCATAAGCTACTACTATACACCAATCGAAGGTGTACCTGTTCATTACGATGCTGCTATCCAACAATCAAAAGATCTACATGTAGCAATCAGTGCTTTGCCATCTGCACATATTCCCACACAGCTGAAAGCGAAACTATCGATTCTCATATGTGCAATCGAATAACAATCACATGATTAAAATGTCACACACCAGTGACAATAATATACATCATGCAATATTAAAAAAATTATAAATGTTTTAAACTTAGGCACATGGTCAAGCATAAATAGTTGTGTGAAACCTGAGTATAATGGCAGCTATGCTCTCGTCCCATAATATACTATTGTCTAATGATATTGAGCAGTGGTGTAGCGTGGTGTGTGGTGTGTGGACTTTGAACTCATGTTAAGGGTACGCATAGCTGAAATTTCTAAATTCTAGCATTATTGGCAGATTTGTTCAAACTCATATCAGACAGAATAGATATATGGAATAATGTACATTAAAATATTCATTGTAATATTGTCAACACCTTTAAGCTCATAATATTTTCTAGCTATTGTTTTGGCAGCGTACTTAAAATGTTCCACACAATGAAGATTTCAAAATTTTCATAATTATAAATCTTAGTCTGCTGTAGATAAGTACTCTCAAATGAATGTTGGGAACAGACACATTTATAATGCTTTGGTTTAGCAAATAAAATTATTAAATTTGAAAAAAAAAAATTTCACAATTTTTATAGTTTTTCTAGAACTTTATAATTCACTAACTGGTAAATATTAAAGTTACAGAACAATCACTCCCACTATTCTTTCTGCATTCTCAGTTTGTTGATTACAAGCACTCTGATTCCATATTCAGGGAGTAGGTTTTCAGGAAATGCAGCGTTCTCTCTGCAATATGTAGTGAACCACACGGAAGCACATGAGGAGTGCCTTCACTTTCCTGACATGTTTTACATGCTCAAACACATTACTGTTCAAAATGCTGCTTGTTGTACTCCAATACGTACAGAAGAAGTTAAAAATATAAATTAACCTTCACTGCCAAACAAAATACTAAAAAATTTAGCTTTAAGCCTTATTAACATTAACGAGCAAGATGCACATTTCTGCATTGCACCCACTGTGCGCACACATCATTTGACATGACTGGTGTGAGCCACCAGCAGCTGTTTCCATGTATGGCATGATATGCTAACAATACTAACTCATAGAAGATTGTTGTTTGAAACATACTCTTCAGCAAGTATTATGCCAGTTGGATTAGTATGCAGATAATAGGAAAAGTTAACTATGGAAAACTGGGAGGGTATGCAACACATCACCCACTTCCATTGATGCTATGCCCCTGATATTGAGCGATACCTGTTGTGAAAGAAATATTTTTTTCTAGGAACCCTATGGCAGGATATACTGTACATCTTCCTCTAGAAAGCTTGCATTGTGAAATGTGTGTTGTAGATGAAGTCAGCACATGCAGAGCGTAATAGGAAGTTCATATTATCAGAAGGGATACAGCAGTAGTATGCAAAATGATGAGAGTCTAAATCTCAAACTGCAAAGGCAATCAGTGGAGGTACATAAGCATGCTTGTAAATTGGCAGTGCGAGTTGACATTTATATAAGATGATAAGAGTAATAGAATTATGATAAGTATGAGTAGGTAATATTAATAACAATAATTATATTTATAATAATTTTTACTATTTGGTTCATGTGAAATGAGCATTAGGAGAGAAATAGAAGAGAATTGATTAAAATGCATTTATCTTTCAGTGTATCTATTTTATTGTATTCATCTAAGTTTACTTTAAACTTCTATGTTATAGAAGTGCAGCAAAGGATTAGAAGAAGAGAAGGCTCTGCAGAAGAGAACAGAATCGTAGATGCAAGAGGAAGATGCAGTTTTGTAAAGCATAGTCAACTGTTATCAGTATAAAAGTATGCTGCTAAATGAATAAGTATATGTACAGCAAGATTTGAAGCAGCTATTGAACGTCACCGTAAAACTGTTCTTGTATACACACTTCTGTGTTTTTCTTCAATAGATAAATGTTATTTAGCAAATTCTGGCATTGTAAATGCTATATGCTACCCATTTTGTGTTCAGCTAAAATACAAAATTAATCAGTATGTTTACACAAATGCATAAAGTATATTGCATTATTTATTCAAAAGCGTAAAAAATATCAGGTTATATACACAAAAATATAAATTCATCAGATAATTTTCAGTGAAAGGCAAAATGTGTAAATTTCATCACATCTCATGGATTCAAGGAACTTCTGTGTCACCATTTATACAATCATTGGTGACAATAAATATCTACAAACATTTACTTTTTATTTAATTTTCTTGTTAACATCGTTAATACAGCAAATACAAACTACTTACATTTAGTGTCTAGCAACAGATGCCACCATTTTTGCCTCTTTTCTTCACTGTCACCATTTGTTAGTAACTAAGTTTCTATTTTTAACACACCTCCATAATTTTGTATCTCACCTGAACTTATCAGGCCTTCTACATTTATAAGTGTGCTTAAAAATGACAGCTCCATGTCAGTAAATTTACTGCCATGTAAAAGAACTCCTGTGGGGCAAAATTCTGGCACACCAGCGATGCTGATGCGCTCCTGACAATTGACAGCATTGTTAAACAACAGAATAATTTGTTTTTCTACATTCATTACATTGTTTAATTCTCAACAACTATATTTCTGGAACTTTACTTTACATAAAGACTTTGCCAAAATATCAGCAATTTGATCACTAGTTGAACATTTTTGAAAATTAATTACAGTTATTTTTCCTTATAAACATACACAAAATGAAAACTAATATGTTATGTTTAGAACTCATGCAAAATTTACCAATCTTGGCCAATGTGATTGCCCCATTGTTATCTTCATAGATTGTCATGCTTTTGTTTAATTTCTTATCAATGTCAGCCAACATTTCTTGTATGGTAACACTTCCTCAAAACAATATGCTAGTGCATATTTTCTGCATGACAAGATGCTCTTGATTCTAAGTTCTGATTTTCTGATTTCTACATAACTGTATTTCCAAACACTTTAATTAACATTCCACTTTTTGCCTTTCTGTCAGATATATCTGCTGCCCAATCAGCAGTTATCATTTCTTCATTTGATTCATAAGAGTATACTATATGATGTGATTGTGTGATAGAAATATTTCAATACCTGATGTGCATATTTGTAATGAGTATTATCATAAGCACTTGGAAAACAACTCAGATAATTTACTGCATAGGCAACATCTGGGCATGTACATTCGCCACATGATAAGCGTCCTATTAAATTTCCATACTTCAGTTTTCCATTAACCTTTTCAGTTGGCTCCAGTTCCAGATTCATTTCTGTTGGTGTTTCAAACTTTTTGACTCAACAACTTTGTTCTTCTCTATCATATTTCTAATATATTATTCTGGAATATACTCATATTCAATATTGGTTCCCAAGTATTTTAGTTTATTCTTCCCAAGGCCTTCATACAAGTTGATTACTCATCTTCCTTACTTCAGCAATATTCTCCATTTCTTCTCCAAAAATCAATAAATCATTTACATATAATGTTATATGTATTCTTTTGTCCCTAATGTAGCCTCTATGTAGACAGTGGTCATATTCAGAGCTTTTAAAAATTATTCTGCACTGAAAACTTATAAAAAAAATATGCAATCTCACAATATGCTTAGGGTGGCTTTTGCAATACACACAGTTTATTTTCTTCAATGTGGTAGTCCTTTGGTGGATGAGTGTCTATTTCAGGTTAAATTCTTCCATTTAAAAATGCAGTTTCCACATCCATTTGTTCCATTTGCCATCCTCTTACACAGGCCGTAGATAACAGTTCTTTCAATTGAGACGGGAACTTCTATGTATATAATTTGTAATTTTAGAATCAGAATGTAAATATAAGACTTTTAGGTATAAGTATAGTTTTGTATTATAAATTGTGTAAAGAAGTTGCCTCTTGAAAGTATGTTGAGTATGTTGACCTCAGCACATTTCTGAAGGCCAGAGGACAAACATCTTTTGTCATCTCGCGTCGAGGGACGTTTTGCCTAACGTCCAAGGACACAGCTGGGGAAAATACACCCCTCCCCCATAACGGGACTAGAGAGAAAGTGCAGGGGTGAGATACCTAAATTGGAAGAGAATGGGACTGTCTGTCTGTTGCGATGCTGCTACCGGGGTGAACCTGTATCGCGAATATGTATAGTTTCGCACCAATAACATCGATGTGTGAAAGGCGACAGCGATTAGTGTAAGGTGAAGTAAATAGCGATCTGAAAACGCAATACCAGAAACTCGCTCAGGTCTGTACTTCGAGGCAATGATGTGGTGGAGAATAAAATCAGAAAACGTCTGTGCTGTATTTGTCATCTAACCTTGCACCTGAGAAATATCATGCCTACCTAAGTCCCGGTATCTAATCCCAAACAAAATCAACTTAGCGGCGTACAGCGCAGAGGCAGCTACTGCACCGGATGAGCTACCGACACAAAAGTGGCACCCAACGTACACTGTTACAAGTGGCTTCCCAACCATGTTGTTACACAATGTAGTCATTCTTACAACTGGTGAATGTATTTTTACTTTCTCTACTACTATAGTAAGTAGGGGAAGTATTGTATTATACCCAAAAATTCAATACCAAGATTTCAGCAAGAATATATGTTTTGTGACCCTGTGAGTCCAAAAAAGATCATTTTCAAAAAAGGTCTGCACACGCATGCACGTGCGTGTATGTGGGAGGGGGAGGGTGTGTGTGTGTGTGTGTGTGCGTGCGTGCGCATGCGTGCGCATGCGTGTCAGCCAGTGGACAGCATAGCTCAAAAACAAATAGTTGGATAAGAGCCAAACTTGGTATTTAAGTTTAATATATTTTAAGGATGCGACACGAAGATTTTGAAGAAAATTCCTCCACCCTAAACTACCTTTTACATGAAAAAATGTTAAAAAATTTTGCTTTTCTTGAAAATTGCTCTAATGATTTTGATTAAAATGCTATATGCTTAAGATATTTTTATGACAAATGAAATGTATATTTTGAATTTTCTGGCTTTAACCTATGTAGTCCTATATACTCTTGATGACTTTTGAATAACTCGTAAAGCATTAAATATAGATATAGAATGTAGATCCCGTTAAAACACAATTTTTGTCCAAATGAACTATTTTGTGGAGTAAACCATTTCGGATTATTTCTTGTATTTTTGTGAGTTTAGTTGCGCATGCGGCAACTTTTTTGGAAGTGTTCCTATACATTTATAAACATTGCAGTTAAGGGGAGGCATCTGTGAAAATGACAAAAATCCACAATTTTTGTCACAATGATGTGAAAATTTGTATGTATGTGTGCCAAAGCATAACTATAAGGTTTACCAAATTTCACTTTTCTATGTAAGATAGTTTTTCCACAAAAAAAAAATTTATAGGTTTTTTTGCTGCAATTTTAGGGTAGTATAGCAAACGCTTCTTATAAAATATTATTTGTTCTAAGTAAACTAAACTCTGGCCATATGTTTCCCTAGATTAAGGGAACGGACAAAAAATCATGACATAAAGCTAGAACAGCTTCGACATTCCTCAGAGAGACATTTTCAGTAAGTTCATTGAACCGCCACCAGAAGAAACACCAGAAGAAGCATCACCATCTGCACCATGAAACACCATGGAAACCCAGTTGTTGTCCGGTTGATAATGGAGGAAAGTTAACCTTCGAAACGTGTCCCGGAAAAATATGTTGTAAGTGTTGTTCAGTGTTATTAATTAACTCACCTTTTAAATTAAATAAATTACAACAACACTGTTTTCAAACTTCTATGAAAGGAAGATACTGGAAAATTATTTTTAATAACAAATGTTTACGTAAATTGCCTGAAATCAGTGACTGAGCAGATTTAATGGCACAGCTGTCTTCACTATCCTAAACATTGATTACTTTAACTATCTTATCCAAATAATCTGCATAATATGCAGCAGCATTTAGCTAGCTACTCCATTGAGTTACAACGGGCTGGGGAGGTAAACGGACCCCAGGGGTAATTTCTTTGAAAATCAATGATGTGCTTGGGGCTTTCAGAAATATTTTTCACATTAGCAATAAAGCTGTCCACATCACTGTACCAGAAGCGTATCATTTCGGTTACATGATGAAGGCCGTGAGCGATGCACATTAAATGTACCATGTTGGGATGATGTGTAGTGTTAATTTCTTTAGCTGCTTTTAGCATGTAGCTTGCACCATCTGTCAGAAAAAGTAGTACATTATCAGTTTGGATCCCCTCTGGCCACAGCAAAATTAGATTCTTTTGAAAAATTTCGACAATACCTTTGTGGTTAAGCTTATCAATAACTTCAGGCGTCAATAGAAATGATTTAGTAGGTCTGGTTGGCGAAAGTACTCCCACAATTACATTTGCAACAAACCTCCCCACAGAATCCAGAGTTTCGTCTGTGCAAATCCAAATTTTATTGTCACCCACAGATTGCCGAATTTGAGCCATAACTTTATCATAACATTTTGATAGATACTATTTACGTAGGGCTGTTGCACTGGGAGGCTCCCGCTTAGTGTAGTTTTTATGAAGAGTTTAATTTCAGCATGTTCTACTTTGTGAGATGGCTTCTTGTACTGTAGAAGACATCTATATCTTGGTCTTTTAATATTTTCATTAGCTCTTGTTTTATAGGCTGGGACATGCCTCCTGCATTCCATTGTAGAATTCTTAAAGTATTGGAATTGTGATGAAATTTGCCTAAAGATGTCCCCACCCGGAGATCCGATTGGGGGACAGTTTTAACTCCGGAATGTTTATCTTTAGGACTCATATTCATGTATGTGGCTTTCATGTAACTGATCCTCCAAGGAAAACCTTACTGGAGCTGGAGTTACGTGTTCACATTTTTCCTTTTATCATTCTGTTGGCAGAGACACAACAAATTATGATGGAGAAATAGAGGCTATACACATTGCTCTCCGACAATTATTAAATCTTCCCTTAAATAAATTTAACAAGGCAGTAATTCTTTCAGATTCTAAAGCTGCAATTCAGGGAATATGTTCAAATACTACAAAGAAGTCAACAAAAATTAGAGAATGCTACAAAATGTTAACACAACTCCAGAAAGTTAACAAGACTGTTCATCTCCAATGGATTCCAGCACACTGTGGAGTCATGGGGAACGAAGCTGCAGACTCACTTGCAAAGAAAGGCACAACAATAAAACAAAAGTCTAAATTCAATTTCTCATATTCCTCAATAAAACGCTTCATCATTAAAAAATTTTCTCATTCATACCTACAAGAAATGGAAACAAATGCCAAAGATAAAAAATGGATTACACTACTTTCCAACCCAGATATAATCCCCCAGAGACCAAGGAAAACAGCGGTTGCAGCCTTCCGACTATTGACAAATCACGACTGCTTAGCAAGTCATCTCTACAGAATAGGTATCTCAGCCTCACCAATATGTGTCCTGTGTAACGATCCAGCAGAAATGAATGAAGACCACTTGAAGACCTGTGAAGCATTAAGATCAGAAGAAACTACAGTTCAAAAGTATTGGAAAGCACGAATGCTAATGGCTTCATTGCCAGATGCAAGGCACTAGAAAACAACAACATCAACTTTGTGAGATGGTATGTTACTACATACCAACATTTTGCACATGCCTTAAAAAAACTCCGATTGAAGTGACAAATGGTCGTGTTCATTGCTCTTTGATAATGACATAACTTACATTGTATTGTATAACCATTCACTACGAAATTATTTCTTTCAAATTCTTCAAATAACTTATTTAATTTACCATAACCTAAAGCTGAAGACATTATTCACCTCGTATGTAAACATGGATTGCACAGAAAATAACACTCCCTTATATGTACGGTACAGCTGTCACACTGAACCAGAGCACGCTGTTCACCCCTCAGTCTGAGGTAGCAGCGATGACGTCAAGCAAGCAATTCACCGTGCAGTCAACCTGATTTCTTCTTCAGTGGATATATGTCCTCGCTCTACTTATTAGTAAGCTATAAAAATTATTAGTTATATAATTTTGTATTAAATTATTAAAACCAAGTAGCTGCATATCTTTTGAATTTTTTATGAATGTACAAAATGGATAGTCATAATGTGACATGGTTTGCAGACAATTTTGAAATGAAAAAATATTAACAGTTTAAGTGAGAAAAGTGGGCCAGTAATTTTCTTTCTTTTTTTCCCCATAAGTGTTCTGTTTAGAAATAATCTGGCTCTTCTGCAACTTTAGAATATTTTGTGTGTCTTAAAAAGAATAGCTAACACCACTAGCTGGTGAATGGGAAACATGCTCATAGCTGATTACCTTGAGTTATATGTATATTTAAAGGATGAGTATTTCTAAAGGAAGTGTTGATGTTCAACAGCTATTGGTATGAGACCAATATGAGTAATATATGTTACTGTATCCAAGTGTAAGGATAAATAACTGTTGGGACACAAGAAAACAATAAGTAATCTGGTAATCGAGCAGTGAATTATTTTTAAAAGACACAACTAAGAGGAAGTGAGAAATGAACTCAACTTCAAGTTTGCTCGGCAACTTAGCAGTAAATATGTGGTGCATGCAAAGGTAGAGTATTTCCTGAGGTACTTATACTACCTTGTACTAAATGTGTAAGACTGAGAGGGAAATATGAAATGATTGAGGGTAACAAAGTGGCAGTGCATAGTTAAAAATATCTTCTGATCCAGTGGAGAATAAATTTCTTTCCATTTGGAAAGTATTGTAGTTAGGCCCCTCAGCTTGGAAAATTTGAAATTCATTTTACCATGGTTATCTTGCGATATGAATATCCATTCCATGTTCTTAATTCTTTGAGTTGGTCTAAGGTTTTAATAATCACTGTTGTGAATGTTGCTGCTACTATGCCAAAAGCAATGATATTACAAATTGGTGCACTAGTTTTATATTTAATATTTCTGTGTGTGTGCTGGGATAAGTTAGAGGCTTCTTCCACCACCACCGCCACCGCCACCGCCATTGCCATTTTCACTTAGTGGCCATGTTCTATATTTTGGACCTGTGTTGAACATAATTCCCAGAACCTCTTAACAATGTGCAATTTGTACTGCTAGAATAATGAAAAAACCTGATAAGGTGGGGATTTCCCTATGAAGTAGCTAAAGGCGTTTCAGGCTTGAGTTGCAAGTTTCTATCAGTGTTGCCAAGTTTCAAGACCAATTCATATTTATATGTGCAGCAAATTCCCAAGAAATAAATAAAAATTTTAAATTTTCTATGTAAAACAAGCAAATATGCAGCATACTTGGAAAAATACAGAAATATTATGTGTGTTAATAAAACGTGTAAAATATGCCATTATATGCACATTAAAATCTTATTTAAATTGTTAGAAATTTAGTGATTCACTCACATTGCAATTGATCATACTTTCTGGCTACAGAGAAAAAATATGCATTTTGATATAATTCCTGTCCCTATTAATGTATCAGTAGAATAATATTCATGTCACAATCAGTATTAGCGATTTATTGCTTTTTATTTAAACTAAGTATCCTGATATACATTTATTAAAATGGAATATTCAGTAATTACAACAATCATCTTGAGTAACATTTGAAATAAACACACAAAAATGTTTTTCCATTAAATTTGCTTAGCAACAAGTTACTTTTATCACTGCTGTATTATTGCTCAGACACATTATAAATGTAAAAGTATGATGTAAATGTAAGATTTAAAAACAAAGCAATGGACATTTTTCATTAAAAAACTGTATATAATGATTCTATAACAATATCCAAGGTTGTACTATATTAAGCACTTAAAATTGGAACTGCTATTTTGTGAAAACAATTAGACCTTGAAGATTTTTCATGTCAATAAATCCAACTTAACTCTTGAATTTGATCGACGTTTGATGGTTGCATGAGTTAGAATGTGGGACTTCAGGTTTGTTGACTGTGCAAATTTCTTGGAACAGCCATCAAATGGGCAGGCATAAGGTCGATCACCAGTATGGATCCGTACATGCGTTCTTAAATTAAAGGCGAATGAAAACTGTTTGCCACATCCTGCATATGTGCAGCGAAATCGCTTCTCTCCTGTAAAAGTAAAAATAGAATAAAGAGTTTATTTGAATTTAAACTCAAGATTTTATGTTATATTTACAGAAAGTAAAGTGGCCAAAAGAAATATTGCCTCTAAAAGATACATGTTATTTCCTTGCATATAATGAGTTTAGTGTTGTGTATACAGATGTCTCCAAAGCACCAGCGGTGTAGTGCTTTTAATTTTAATAGCCACAATTGCTCACTAATTGGCTATCTCTAAAGGCCTTAACTAAAATATCACTGGTGAATGCTGAGAAAACTACAAGAGTAAATCAGTAATTATCAGCACACTTTCTTTACTTTCTCTACTATGTATAGTAAGGAGGGCAAGTATCACATTTCATCCAAAAATTTTATATCGGGATTTCACCGGAAATAAATGTTTTGGAATTCCTGACTCTTAAAAACACTTTTAAAAAAAGGTTCTTGTCTGTGAACAGCATAACTCAAAATGAAGAACCGATTGAATACCAAACTTGGTACTGAAGTATGGCACCTTCCAAGAATGCGACAGTAAGATATTCAAGAAAATCTCCCCACCCCAAACTATCATTACATGGAACATTTATCGAAATTTTTTTATTTTCTCAAAAACAAGTAACGATTTCTATTTAAATATCATATGTGTAAGGTACTTTCATGACAAATGAAATGTATATATTCTGGGAACTGTCTCTGAAGTCCTCTTCAGTATGAATAACTTGCATAACTGGTAATCTATAAGAGATGGGCAGAGTCTTGCTACACAAAGGATGTGGCTCCCATTAAAGTACACAATTTAAGTTGTTGTTGTTTTTTTTTTTTTTTTTTTTTTTTTTTTTTTTTTTTTTTTTTGAGGGGGGAGTGGGGGACTAGTTTGTGCAGGGCTAGAGAAAGTCATGAGAGTGCAACAAATCAAATTTTTATAATTAAATATGTAAGTTGGCAGTATACCTAAGGTACATGCACATTGATAGGTCATCCTATGTTGAAGCTTGCGAAACGTTTGATATCATTCCAGTTTTGCATTGTTACACAGTAAACATAGTTATACCTCTTTCTGAGTTTACCAAACAATAACAGTAAGTGTTAAAGTTTTTGTCTTCTGAAACCCAATCAAGACTTTCTGCACAACATGGAGTCAATATTTTACATGACAAAATGCATACAAATGTATTGTTAAGATATAAAAACTATGTGTTGCACTCGCATGACTTCCTCTACTCTTGTACAGACTATTATTGCAAATGCTTATTCCTCTTATCTACTTCATGTTAATCCAGATAAACTTTTACAGATATTATCTTATTGCTAGTTTTTTTTGTGAGTGCAGGCAGAGTATGGGAACGCAGTGGACTTTGAGCAATAGTAAAATCTTTTAAGAGTGAATTTGGTCGCTATGTGATGGCTTTGAAACTCTGTTCTTCGCATGGTCAAGGGATAACAACAGGAATAACAATTCATTTCAGAAAAGTTTGTGTTGGAAAATTCAGACAAATAATGAGGAATATCTCCAAAATGGTTCATTAAACAAAAACATTTATTGATCATAAATTGTGTGTTTAAACAAGATCTACTTTTTTGTGTAGTAGGATTTTATCTATCTCTTACGGTTTACCAGTTATGCAAAAGTCGTTCAGAATGAAGAGAACTTTAGAGGCTGTTCCCAGAAAATTCAAGACATGCATTTCATTTGTCATTAAAATACTTATCCTAAAGGTATTTTAGTCAAAGTGATAAGAGCCATGTTTGATAAAATCAAAATTTTGCAAAAATGTTTCATGCAAGGTATAGTCTGGGGAGGAAGAAGGGCTTTCTTGAAAATCTTTGTGTCGCATCCTTGGAAGATCCTGAACTTAGTATCAAGTTTCATATTTAACTAACTTTTTGTTCTAGAGTTATGCTGTCTACAGACACAGACCTTTATCTAAAAATGCTTCTTTTATTATTTATTCAGGGGACCTGAAAATGTGTATTTCTGGTGAAATCTCGGTATCAAGTTTTTGAGTGGAATTCAATACCTTCTCTATTATGTATGTGGTAGAGGAAGTAAAAATTGTCAAGTGTGAAAAACAAGGAGTGAGCAGGTCCCTCATCCACATCCACTTGTGATAACATTCAGCAAATCTGTGCTGCAATTATAAATAAACAGTGTGTCTAATGAAGTGGTAATCCATGTTAAAACAAGTGATGGTTCCTCATCGGGCATTGTTCATAATGTGCTTGGCTTTCATAAAGATCGTGAAGCAGAGCAAATGCAGGATCATGTGACCATCAGGAATTGCTTACTGGACTGCTATGCTAACAAAGTTGAAAGATAGTCACTAGAGATGGAGCTTGGATCTGTCCTTTGAAAATTAGAAAGGAAGCAGAGCTTGGAATGGGAAAAAAAAAAAAAAAAGATGAGGGTCAACATTCTGCACTTTTCTGCGACTAAGAAGGGCCAATACTGCAGCGTTACTTGGAGAAGGGCTAAACAATAGAATGCGTTTATGGTGAGATACTGAGCAGCAAGCTGAAGACTGCAATTTTAAACAAGTGTCAGGCTATCCACACTGCTCAAACTATTGAGAAACTGAGTTTTGATGGACTGTACTATCATGCATACCAATCCATTACTCCTCCATTAGATTTCCATCACTACAATCTACTGAAAGAAAAGCTTTGAAAGGCTCTCAATTCACCTTAATCTAATGAAGCACATGGCTTGTTGCTTAGCCAATAAGTTTCATTTTGAAGGCATCAGGAAGGTTGCATCTCAATGGACAAATTGCATGAGAAGCAGGGATACTATAATATGTCTCAACCTAGTTGAATCCTGTTGTAAACATCTGGGCGGGAAGAGAGACAGAGACAGAGATATTGGGATAGAAAACGGTTAAGCTGTTGATTGGTTTGGCGAAGATAATGGGCGTTATCTTTTGTTTGCGTACGTACGATAAACCCCTCCTTTAAGTACAGTATTGTACGTAAGTAGTTCTCCGATCACTGCTCTGCGCGAGCTAATTTCGGAGATAGAAAAGTATGCAAATGTTTCGATTCTTATAAACGTAAGTAGCCCCACATTTTATCTTTCTGCTTCACATATCGCATATGTGTTCTGGGCCCGTGAGTTCGTAAAGGAATATATACATAATGGTATACTACTGAAGGACACTGCTATTATACGTATAACATTTTTGCATTCCTTTATCAGACAGCTCTCTCGCAACGAGGTCTGTATCGAGTTGAATGCTGATTAAGATGTTTTTGTTTATAGTGTGGGGTTGCTTCTGATATTTTACACTGTATTTCCTGTACATCTCGCGGACCTCACAAGGCCAAGGACACTTATCTATATGCAATATAAAATCAGTAAGCTTTTCACCATGGAGCAGGCTGGTGCTTCAGCCGAAATGAAACACAATCGAGGCAAACCGTTAAAAAGTGACGAGTGGCGAATGATCGCGCATTGTTTCGCAGTACTTAAAGAAAGAAACCCGGAATCCGGAAAGAAATCCGGAATATTAATATTCCAACTCATAGATTTAATAAGTTAATGTGTAACCCAACTCTATTTATTGTCTAGAAGTTAGCGCTACTAGTGTTGCAAAACTTTTGTGCGTGCCTGTACGTCTAACACGCGGCGAGTTGAGTCAGCTCCGCCTTGTTGTTTACAACAGGATTCAACTAGGCTGAGACACAGTATACAAAAAAATTATGTAATTATAAGTTTTCTACTGTTGCTATAAATTATAAAATTGATATGTGGAATACTCATTGACTTTCCTCATACAATAAGTGCTCTGTTCCTTTCAGTACCATGCAAAGTAAGCAATGATTATCCCTTAGTGCAACTCCTTCACGAGTTCATTAGCTTAGGTATCCAACTGCTTTTGATACCTAATACATACCTGTCTGATTTGACACTTAACTCTATGGTTCTCAATTCTTTTAGATGTCATTATTAAGACATCATTTGGACTGTAAGCTTACTTGCAGAAGTAACTTGGTATCACCACTGGTAGTACAATCTCCGAAACTGGGGAGAGATTAAAGATCTTCCTTTGGCCTGGAAATCTTCACAAAGTAATCAAAGTGGTAGTAACCATAGCTTGGAATGCAGATCTGTCAAGTGCATCTTACAGTGAAACGTCAATTATCTGTTACCCTGCAGGACAAATTTGCCTGTGATGCCACTATAATTAGAATGGCCATACATGAAGTGACAAAAATAAAACATCTGTAGTACAAAACAAAGCCTCTGTCATTTTTGCTTCTGTAGCTGCAACTGTTGTAGTTTCTTACAGTAACTTTTTTGTTTCTGCTCGTTTCACGTTTTTGTCTACTAATGATTTGGGGAAGCCTTTTTTTGTGCTATTTTAATTATTTTACAATATTCTACTTTATATTCTTCTGTTGGAAGGGGAATGTTCACCATCTTGTTTTGATATTGAGGATTGACATTCAAAAAAATTCACGTTCCATCCTGGGCCTTCGAAAAATTCAAAACAGTTTTCAAAGAACAGAACATTCAACTAGCACCAGTAAACCACTACTCCATAAAAAAATCCACTGAACTCAAACATCAAAGATGCCATCCCACCCAATAAAAAATCTGGCATATACCAAACTGAATGCAGTGACTGTAATGAAGTGTATATAGAAAAAACCAAAAGAAATTTAGAAATAAGATTCAAGGTACCACTTTAGAAACGTAAAAGACAGTTGGAAAAATCAGCAGTTGCCACCTACTTTTGGACAAAACACCATAACATAAAGAACCTAAACTCCTCAAACACGTAACGGGAAAACAAGAGCTGTCCACGTGGGAACAAAACTTCATTTTCAAAAATAGAGTATTCAATTTTGACATCCCTGAGAAGGATATCTTCAGCAAGTTCCTTGAACCACCACCAGAGGAGACCTCAGAGGAAACATCACCATCCACACCAGGGAGAACCAGTTGATGTCCAGTTGATAATGGGGGGGAAAATCAGCCTCCGAAACGATGTTCCAGTAAATTATAAGTAAGTGTTGTTTAGTGTTATTGACTTACCTTTTTGGTTTAAATTAAAATATTCACAGTAATTTGCCAGAATTTGAAACTGAAAGGACTCAGTTGATGGCATGTAGTTAGTAGCACATATTTGATTTACTGTACATGAATCTATATAATTAGTGAAGCTGTGGTCTTATATTTGTAGTGTTATTGAGTTATAATGTGATGTCACTTTTATTTACTTCCTGGACATTAATTAGCAAATTAAAAAAATGTGTTTCAAATAAAACAATGTTCAACCTCAGTTTGCACAGAGCCTTCATATTGATATGCAGTGGAATGGGTGATGGTTAAAAGGGACTTAAGTCACCAAATTGGTCTGAGTTACTGACAGATTCAAATTGTCTGAGTATAGATACACATTTGAGTGTTCAAATGGCCCTCAGGTTGCCCTTCTATCACGGTATACTAGGTCATGAGTTGTTAGTTCGAATCGTAAGAGAGGACTTCAGTCATCGCCTCAGGTACTGTTCAACATGCAGTCTGGTAGCATGCTTTGGTTGGCCCAGTTTTCATTTCTTTCATCAGCTGCTGTTTAAGGTTATATTTACGCTTGTGCAAAGTTGCAATGTTAGCAGTGTTTTTATCAATATTTTTGCTGGTAACTGCTTATTATTGTGCCATGTTCAAGATGAGTGAGAGAGAGTGTGATTCATCTCCAGAAAAGACAAGGAAAAGAAAACAACAACCAGAAGGATATAAAAGGGTGTTATAAAGCATCCCATGTCAGAGGAGAAGAGTACATTGAGCATGATGATGTTGGAAGAAGAGCGAGAATGACTGTTCAATGCAGGTATGTGAAATTTAACAATATACTGTGCATCTCTGAACAGGCCTAATTATTCATTTACAGGATTTGACTAACAAAAGCAATGTACCACGGTTTTTATTACAGGTGCCAGAGAAAACGCTATGAGCAGTTTGCTGTGAATAGAGCAGTTATCTTTGATTCATTGTATTCATTGGCCTCCAAAAAAGAACAAGATTTGCATCTACAGAGGATGATTGATGTATATGTGGCCAGGAAAGAAGCATCCATGCTCAATGAAAAAAAGTTCTAAATATCAAGAGCTGGTATGTAAAAACAGGGTAGAGATTTATAGAGAGACCTATTTTAGGCTTTACGGTGTTTCTGATAAGAGAATAAGACATTTATAAACACTCTTGTTGGAGGGAAAATCCCCCAAATATAAGCAAGGTAATCACCCTTGTTTGCAAATTGAAGGGAATGATCTCGCCAAGTGCCCACACATATAAGTTCTTTCTCTGTGAAACATGCTCATTATACTTCAGGCACTTATGCTTACCTTGCAGCAAAACTTTCTGTTGCTAAACTGTACAGTCTGTTTTAAGAAAGGTACCCCGACTCAAGAATTAAATATGAATTCTATTTATGGTATTTGAATTTCATTCCCAGATCTGGCAGACCACAGGTGGACACTTGTTATGAATGTGAGCGGAAGAAAAATAAGCTGAAAAACAAGTTGTTAAATGATAGTACAAAAGGAGTAATTGCTGCAGAGTTAATGGTTCACCAAAGAAAATCTAAACCATTTAAAGGCTTTACAAGAGAGTGAACAAAAATCTAAGCATTATAACAAGATTTTAGGTCTTGTTTGTGATCACATGCAAAGTCGTAAGATTCTATCTCTTATAATTTACCAATTATGCAAAAGTCATCCTGAATAAAGAGGACTAGAGGCTATTCCCACACAATTCAAGATATATATTTCATTTGTCATAGATTATCTTAAACATATGGTATTTTAATAAAAAATATTAGATCATTTTTGAGAAAACAAAAATTTCATTAAATTTCCATGTATGGGGTTTTCTTTAAAATCTTCATGCTGCATATTTGGAAGATGCTGAACTTAAATACCAAGTTTGATTTTTAACTAAGTATTTGTTTTGTGGTGATGCTGTTCACACACTTGGACCTTTTTCTAAAAATATGCTTCTTGTACAGTCGCCGCAATGGAAATCTTTACAAGGTAATAAAAACAACAAATACCGACTTTACATGGTTTTATTTTTAACTTGTGCGTACAATTAGTACTTGGTCATATTTCCCATAACTTTTATCACTTTCAGGAGTCTCCTAGGCATTGAGTCTGCTAGATATTCAAAATATTTTTTGTCCATTTCCACCCAGAACTTCTTCAACACTTCCTGTAGCTCCTTAATACTTGATGGTTGCAGCTCTTCTATTTTATTTTTCATTTGATTCCAAGCATTTTCTATTGGATTTAGGTCAGGAGAGTTACCAGGCCATCGAAGTACAGGTATATTATTATCTTTCAGGAACTTCTGAACCATCTTTGTCCTATGTGCAGGGGCATCATCATGCATGAAGTACTGACACTGGTGAATCAGCCAAAATGTGAACAAATGCTGTTGTAACACTTCTAAATAGTTACTTCCCTTCATTGTGATATTCTTTGGGAGAAAGTACAAGCCACCTCTACCATAATTGCCACTAAAAGCACCCCATACCATCACACTTTCTGGATGTTTAACAGTTTTGGCAGTAAACTTTGGATCATATCGTGACACATTTTTTGGCCTCCTCACCATTTTGGACTTTCCTCTGACCAGTTTGAAAGTGCTTTCATCAGAAAACATTACTTTACGCCAGTCCTCTGATGTCCAGTGCTGATATGTCTTGCAACAATTTATCCTTTTCTTCTTCATAGGTTCAGTCAGAAGAGGCTTCTTGGCTGCACACCGACTTGGTAAACCTAAGTCTTTTTGAAGTCGATGCTGAAGGGTCCTTATTGCAACATTGTTGAGAAGGTCTGGGTGTTTTTTCTTTAACCCTGCCGCTGTAATCCATGGATCAGCCATCACTTCACGTTTTAGCAGGCCATTAGTTCTTGTTGAAGTCTTTCTTTTGCCACCTGAGCCGATTTTTTGTCTTGGTGTGTTGCCAGGTGGAAAAGATGCTGCTGCTGTTTTTAGGTCATAAATAGCTCATCTTGAAACCTTTAGATCGGCAGCTACACGAATCACAGAGGTACCTACTTCCAGTAGAGTCTTCTCCTCAGAAGTGAGCTTCTTGCGTCCCATTATTTGTATTATAATGAGAAATACACAGCTTTAAAAATAGCACTCAGGTTAAAAATTTAATTACGATGACAAACTGGAAACAAAACACTCTGTACAAATACCAGAGACTGACTGAGACCTGGCCTGCTAATAGAAGCAAGCTGCTACTGTGCACTCAAGAATCACATGATTTGCAGCTTCGCCTGCTCCTTTGTATAGTGGCGGGATAAGAACAAACTGAGCACATTGTCTACGTAAAGATTTTCCTTGCACTAACTATGTAAAGATTTCAATTGCGGTGACTGTATATCCAGGGAGCCTCAAAATTTAATGGTGGATGGTAGGAGGAGCTGGTCAACACAACATCCAATAAGACGCTTGCCATGCCCTGTTGTGTTTTATAATTAAACATGCTATGAAATCACATAAGGGCGGTGGTATAAACACTGTTAGTGCCCACAAAATTTATTTACACAACAGGAAAGAAAATAATCTGATCATGAAGTGATCAGCTACCATTAAAATTTGTGTCTGCCATAATAGCAACAGCAAATGTACTTTGTCAGCAAGTTTGGGCACAGATTTCCTATTTCCTGAAGAGCTACAACTACTATCTGCAGACTATTTTTATAACGTATTGCAACTTGTTTGTCGAATCATTTTTATCCAGTGTTCTACAAGCTTCCAAATGCCCTTAAATTGTTTAATTTGTTAGCAACAGCACCTGCACTTATTCATTTGGGGTAAATGGATGGCCTCATATGTAGAAAGCATTGAGGTTTGAGTTACAAGACGATATACAGGGTTTGAAATGGGAAACCCTGAAATCCCCATGAAGAAGAAGAAAGGACGAAGTTGTTAAGAAAGGTGATCACACAGTTATAGAAACAGTGAAAATAAAACAAGCAATCAAAGTAAGATGTCCTACAAAATCAAAAGGTTTAAGATGTGTCAGGGATGGGTGTTATGTTATGGCTTGTACCTGAGCCACTTTAACAGTCTTGTGAATGTTTTATCCTGTAGCTAGTGACAGAAGCTTTCCCATTCCCTCCTGAAGGCACTAAGAAAGTTGTAGAAAGCTGGACCAGTTGTATTGAAAAGCAGGAATGTGTACTGAAAAATGTGTAATTGCAAATTTCTGTTGTAAAAAGGGGTCAATCTATTTACACGTGCCTTATTGATATAACTGAAAGTTGGGTTATGTGAAGTCTTTCAAGCACTCATTAAGGAATTTGTTTGTCATTTGTATTACTTTGTGTGTGTTCTTAAGGGCTAATAGTTAGGATATTGTTTAGTAAAGCTTACGCGATGAGTCCCACTCGGCAGTGTGTACGAATGGTCACGAAAGTTGCCGAAGTTGCTGTGTTAATACAGCGCTGCCAACAGCAGAATGTCCCTAGGAGTTTGTTGCCAATAGCAAGTTTGAATGTTTTTGCGGGAGTCGGCATTATGCTATTGACCTTCGTAGAAGGAAGTAGTGCAATGGCTAGGTTTATGAGTATATTGGATTTGGCGCCTCTGTTGTTAAATGAACAGGCATGCATGCAATTCCTATACGACGAGAGCCTGTTGTGGATATTGTTATTTTTATTATATTATTATTATTATGAGCCAAAATGGATTTATTATTATTATTAATCCATTATTATCATTATTATTATTATTATTATTATTATCTATTATTATTATTATTATTATTATTATTATTATTATTATTATTATTATTATTATTATTATTATTATTATTATTATGATTATAAAGAATTGGCCATTATGGATTATTATTATACGATAATCTGGCTCGTTCTTTATTATTATATTAGAATATTAAAGTCCCACTCGGCAGTGGGATATTATTATATTATTTTATTTATTTATTATTATATAAAAATAATTTATTAATAATAATATTTTTATATATTGCAGGGAAAACAAGATAAGATGCACATCTTATGTTACTGCTAGATTGCAGGTCAGGCACATGCTAATCACGTGTTAAATATCGGTGTTTAATGTGTTGGCAACGAAAACTAGTGTAGTGTAAACAATGTTGGCAGATGTGAAAATCGTCTGCTAGT
Organism: Tenodera sinensis; assembly: GCA_030765045.1. Lineage (NCBI taxonomy): Eukaryota > Metazoa > Arthropoda > Insecta > Mantodea > Mantidae > Tenodera > Tenodera sinensis. The sequence goes on along the minus strand of CM060962.1, from coordinate 22,300,281 downwards.
TATGCAGTGAAATCTAGTGGGCGATTGTGAAACTACTGCCGGCGCATGCGCAGAAAGTAAGTTCGGACTTAGAATCTGGCTGGCAAGTGGAAAGCGAGCGTTTCTAAACATGAGCCAATAGTTACACTTACTTTGACTGAAATGAATATTTATGTGTATTTAGAATGCAGAGCACATTCCTTATTGGTTGCAGAACTGTAACATGCGTTTGGCATTCTTTAGTTCCCTGGCCCGACTCTTCAGTCTGCTTTACTCTGCGCACTGATGTCAATATGAGACTAACAAACGCCGCCGGCCCTAAGCAGCAAAGCTTAGCCGATAAATGTTTTTATAAGAGGAGTGGAGTAGCTGCAACTGCGAAGCGCTGACATAGCGCAGCTAAAACCTATTTATCCAGGAAACTAGGAGATTTCACTTAGGTTGCCACTCATTCCAGTGTGCGGAGTATTCTACACGTCCTTTTATGATGAATTCGTCAAAGTAACATTTATTACGTAAGCACTTCACAAGGTACTCTGTTTCTTTTATCACTATTTTTCACCATTTCTAAAGTGCCTCAAGCTGGGCCAGAGTCTAAAGAATGTCATGCGTTTAGTAGAATAGTAAAGATTTGATTTGTTCATACCTGTGTGCGCAAGATTATGACGTTTTAGTTTGGAATTCTCAACGAATGATTTCCCACACTCTGCACAAACATGTTTACGTGGCCCATGCGCGCTTCGCACGTGTTTCCTCATTCTAGGGTTATCTTTAAACATCTTCATGCACCCTATGGTTGGACATGGAATTCGCTTTTCTACATTTTCCACTGGAATTTTCTTCTCTTCTATGGAGGCAAAGTCTGCTTGCTGAATAGGTTCTGGAGGTCCCGCTGTGTAATCTTCACATCGAGTATCAGCAATTGTTATTTCCTCCCCGTAATTCTCGCAATGAAGATTGGATATTGTTTCCTCTGCAGCGTAATCTACACACTGAGGCTCCTCCTTAAATTCTCGTTTGCATACATATTGTCTACAGCGCGTTTCTGAAACATTTTCTTCTTTTAAAGTTAATGTACACTTTTTTCGCTGTCTCTCCGTACATTTTATTACTGTTTTTTGAGTTGATGCACTTGCAGGGTCCATTGTTCATAACCGTTAAAACAACAGAAACAGCATTTCGTACCCTCTGTTTTGCTCCTTCGGCCATGGAGAAATGTTGCGGTAGAACTAAACATGGTGGCCAACATACTAAGGAAAGTAAATGAAATGTGCCGAAGTGTCTAGGACCGCGTAACATCAGACAGGCAACCTATTAAAAAATAAGTGGTGATAGCATAAGTTGCATGACGGAAATGTACAAGTGAGGGCCAACACGTCAGCAAAATAGCGTTACTATGTGGTTACTATGTTACACAGCTCCGCTTCCCTCTGTTCCGTTTCGTGAATATAGTTGACTGAATAAGTTTTGTGCAGCAGATCTGTTTATGCAAGTGTTTTAACTAAAGCGCGTCTCACCCTTAAAAGACAGTACACGTTAAATGGAGCGCAGTGTTGCAACATGTACTAGTTGCGAATCTTTCTCCGCGAGCGACTCGAGGTGGCCTGAGTCCTGTACTTAGTCCTTCAATTGCTGCTTGACGAGACGGGCACTTTTAACTTTGGTATCCCTCCATCCCTTTGTTACTGTATGACCTAAATTTACAAATGACTCGTCTGTATAAACAACTGATTTCCCCTGGTCCCTAAACCTTTTTACGTATTTTAGATATTTATGTCGCCATCTGATGGTATCGTCTCTTTCTGTTAATATGCACTTGTTACCCCTTCTTTCATATTCGAACCCCAAATCAGAGTGGCCCTTGAGAAATTTGGTAGGGTATCATCACTGTTGAACTGTGACAAAATTATATTCAGCGTGGGTGGAATATTTGCAAACAGTAAAGAATGAACAATTCGCCGCACTCCACCTTGCACTATTCAATCATATTGCGTTAACCTAGCGTTTTGTGTAGTCCCGCCCTTTTTGCTTTCTTTTTCGATGGCGTTCTTAGAAGTCCTTTCATTACTTCCTTTTTAATCCTATACACTACTGCTTCTGAACACTCAACAGCCTTAGCTGTTTCTTTTACTGCCTTACACGCATTTTACTTCAAAAATAATCTAACACATTCATAATTATTTGGCGTTCCTTACTTCTTTATTTACTAACATATCGTCCCTTCCTTGCTTCACCCTCCATAACTACAAATATTTACAAAAATATTAAACAAATAACGCAATAACAGCTCACAGTTACACACACGGCTTCTTTCGAACTAATGCTAGTGCTGCTCCTTATACTATCTTCTGTGTCAGGCCTGAAGCTGAATAGATGAATACCTTTTGTTTGCCCTACTGGATAAAAGAAAGAGGTTACTGCCTTTTGGTTTATTTTAAAAACTTTCTCCAACCTTCCTCAACATTTGTTCTCGCTGGTTCCCTGATGTAAACTCAATAACAAAAAAGTTTCACACTGCGTAACTTTTGCAGTGCACAGATATAAAATTTTCCGAAAACATTTAATTTAAAAAATTATAACACTTAACTGGGTAAACATAGAGAATTCAAAGTAGGCAGGTAGTAGCACTATAGTTTACTCTACCTAAGAAAAAAATATAGATGCATTCTAGCTGTTAGTTTGTTAGTTAGTGCGTGATGAGTGTAGAAACAGCAAATATCGGACTTCTATTGAAAAAAACGTTTTCTGAAGAAATTTGGACCTATAGAAATGTATAATGACTCTGAAAAGGATATAACCTGATAGAGAAAAAAATTCTGCATAGGATAATGTGTTCAAACCTAAAATTTATAACAAATGAATATTTATACCATGATATTAGGAATCTGGCAACAGAGCGAGGGTAGAAAAGGACACGGCTAATGGCAACTTGTATGCGCTAGATAGAGACAGCGATGTCCCATTTAACTCCATACTGTCTTCTAAGAGTGAAACGCTATATAGTTAATGACATGACAATGCCTCATACAGTGTCAAAATGAAAGGAAACGCTCTACATAGCCAAAATCGCGAGATTCACGCTGAAGTTTTTTGAGTACTGAAATAGGAAGACAAACATAGGGTCGATTTTCTCCAGTGTATTTTAAAGAAATTCAGAAGTTATAGCTTATAAGAGAGTTGTTATTTGTTGCACCCATCAAGACATCGCATAGCCCAGTTCACAGAATTGTGGGAGAGGCACATAAGCACGAAGAGGTAGGAACTTCCTTTGGTTCTCCAGGAAAGAAGCACTGTCCCAACAAGTTACTGAAACCAGCGACTTTAATAAGTGTGTGATTCGACGCACTATATCAAATATCTATGCTGAAGAAAGACTGCACCTACAACCAAAAGACTATTACAAAAATTGCGAGAGACCACTAATTTTCATGACCCTTAGTATTGTGATTAAAAAATTGGTTTTTAAGTGGAGGACAAGAACTACAAGGCGCTTTCTGAAAACGTCATTCCTTCTTTACGCGAATAGAAGAAATACAAGAAAATTAAGTGCAAACAGTTATTGGGGTTGATAGTGTGTAAAACGTTTAGCTGATACTACTGGAAGTATGACAGTTTGCTTTGTGGTATTGTGGTTCATTAGCTCAGAAACATGTGCGTCAACACACACATCATCTGGCTGCAGTACCTGCATGTCGGTGTCAATGTTTCCGGAAAATGTGAATAGTGACTCGAATCTAACCTCTCATTTAAAATGTTCACTCGTCAAAACTAACGCGGGACCTATAGCCTCCAAGCTCATACTGGACGGAGAAATTATCCTGATGCCACGGCCAGATCCATCAGGGATTGTGATAACCAATCCTATACCTAAAATAGTTACATATGCTTTAAAGCATCACAGTGTAACGTGTTTAATGTTTAACAATGACGTATACACGGTTAACACAAGTATACTTACCACTGAGGAAATATTAAATCCAACTCGCCATTTTTCTTACAGTATAACCTCTCTACAGCATTGTGAGATTACATTTGCCAGCATCGCTCCGATTTCAGGTCGCTGTTAATACTGGTGTAAATGCGTAGCAAAAGCTGTGACGATCTCATTGAAGAGCTGAACTTTGGGCTCAACATTTTACAGCCAAGAAACTGAAAAATGTCCTTCACATTTTACTGATGAAAGGACTAAAACTGGATACACATAATTTGCAACGTCCCAAGTTATGTGCAAGGCATTAATAATGGTTTGTGTCTCTGTCTTTAGATGTGAAGATTTTTTAGCCTTAGATCTTAAGGTGGCAGATTGATTTAGATTTTGATTTTGTAAACCATCACCCAATAAGTTAATATTCATATTTGTTGTTTCAGATTAGAAAATGTTTCTTGCACTTCATATTTTCATTATAGGAATAAATAGAAAAGTGGGTAAATGCTTTTTTCTTTTAGATTCAGGGACCTCAAAACGTGTATTTACAGCCGAGATTGAATATTCAACTTTGTCCTACATACGGCTGGTGTGAACGAACAATTCATTGTCATTGACCTTAAAGTTGGTTAGACTATGAAGCCCGGGACATAAGATACTTACTAAGTCGCCATTAGGATATGTTATCTCTTAGGGCCAAGATTTTAATGACGAGTCATATTGTCTTCTCTGAACTTTAGTTTTATAACAGGTTATGCACAATTCAAGGTATTGTAGTGTAGCAAAATGTACCTTTATTGTGAATATACCTATTCAAATTTATACCGTTTTAGTAATGGGTCGTATCCTGGCCAACTTTTGCCATAATAGATCGTATTTCGGCCAAATTTTGCTAAAAATGCATATAATTCTATCTTTAAGGGCACAAGAATAAAAACATAAAAATGTTGATTGCATGACTGTTTCAGATTATATTGTCACAAAGAAATACTACAATTACTACAAAGCTTTATTTATCAGGTGATGACAAGCGGCGTAACACATTATAGTCGGTTCGCTGATGTGCTTTGTTGCGCGAGCTCTACAAAATGGTCTCGAAGCCACAAAGGCGACTTCCAACATGAACACTGCACACATTGTCGCACTTATTTGGTTTAAATACAAGTCAATCTAGCTGAACATGCCAAAAGTAGTGCTCCAATAGCATTCAGTTGTGAGGTTTTGTTCGTGATTTCAAAGTTCTTCAGCACTGACTGAGAAATATTATTTTGTGAACTATGTGAAGATAATGAACCAAAGTTGGCCTGCAGTGACCTCGCTGCCTTCAAGTACGTACTATGGATCCAATCGACCATCACAAACCTGAATACATTTAGTTATTTTCTGTGTTTGATTCCTGCGATCTCATCTATTGCCCGTTGTTGACATGAACAAAAATATAAAATACTTGAGTTTTTCTTTCGAATATCACCAATTTTATTTAAGTACCATTGTCCAAAGTGACACAAGACCATATGACATTGTTTTTATGGACACACTAAAGTTATATGAAGTCATTTTATTTTTAAGCTCATATCTAAGTTTTAGGTCTTTAACACACACATATTCCACTGCTAATAAGGTCATTAACATCCGGGCCCTAGACTTCCTCATATGAATGTGAGATCTTGTGGTTTGCCGGGAAAAATGAGTCAGTTGCAGAATTAAATTCGTGTCAGCATGTTGCCATGGTAATGCAGTAGTTAGAGCAACCGGACAGACCGGAAAATTTGCGGTTCAAATCGCGGCAATGGCATCGAATTTTTTAGCCTAATTCTACCTTTCGAATTTTTGTCCTATTCACGGTTAAGGTGAAAGAACAATTAATTGACAAAAATCAATTTAAATAATCAACACACTCGTTCGTTAGCCGCCATGATTACTATGGGTAATTATTGATTTGAGCACGGCCTACTCTGTTTATCTCGCGGAAAGTGTAATGAGACTCAGTAACTCTACATATCTTCGATCGTCATTACAACGAAAGTTGGATTGATTCCAGCGCTTCATTCTTTTAAATTATAACGTGCAATATAAATAAGTGGACAATAATTATTGAGGTGGTAAAACTCCACAAGTGAGTAACTTTGCATACTTCCAAAGAAACTAAATTTGGTGTGACGATTTACATAAATTGTATTGTTTGAGAACACATTGCACAGAAGAGCTGGCAGAAAACTCACCATCAAAATGTATGTTGGTGTTCACTATTCAGAGGCAGAGTTGATATTTGCAATGCAAAGTACATACATACATATATACATACATACATACATACATACATACATACATACATACATACATACATACATACATACATACATACATACATACATACATACATACATACATACATACATACATACATACATACATACATACATACATACATACATACATACATACATACATACATACATACATACATACATACATACATACATACATACATACATACATACATACATACATACATACATACATACATACATACATACATACATACATACATACATACATACATACATACATACATACATACATACATACATACATACATACATACGTACGTACGTACGTACATACGTACATACGTACATACATACATACATACATACATACATACATACATACATACATACATACATACATACATACATACATACATACATACATACATACATACATACATACATACATACGTACGTACGTACATACGTACATACGTACGTACATACATACATACGTACGTACGTACATACGTACATACGTACATACATACATACATACATACATACATACATACATACATACATACACACACACACACACACACACACACACACACACACACACACACACACACACACACACACACACACACACACACACACATACATACATACATAGTTTTACTTATGGGATATCGTTAGTTGCACTCTAGAGTTTATCCAGTTCTATTGTGTTTAGATATTCAATAAATTCAGTTGTGTATTCCGTTACTAATTTATGTTGTTGGAATGTCCATTTTCCATATTTGTTTAACATAGCTTTCTTGAATTTGATTCTTTCTCTGTCAAGTTTTGGACATTCAAATAAAACGTGTACTACGGTCTGTTCTGCTGTTCCACAGGAGCACATTGGAGAGTCCTTTATCTTAAATCTGTAAAAGTAAGAATTTAGTCTGCCATGTCCGGTTAGGAAAGTTGTGACTTTACCAGTAAGTGGAAATTTAAGTCGTAATCTATCTGCCACTGTGGGGAAATAAGATTTAGTCACTGCTCCATTTTTGGTGTTTCGCCACTCACCTTCCCACTGATTCACACTTTCTTCATGTAGCTTTCGCATGATGTCACTCACGGGTATCCTGTCGAAACTAACTGGTAGGTCCTTGTTGTTCGCTGCCTGTTTCGCCAGTTGGTCAGCCAGCTCGTTCCCTTCAATTCCCACGTGAGCCTTGACCCATGTGAAGTAGATAATCCAGCTGTGTGCTTCTAGTTGCCTTATTTGTTTTCTTATTTGTTCAATAAGGTGAAGATGGTTGTTAGAGTTCCGTAATGAATCAAGAGTGATTCTGCTGTCAGTGTGTAAAGCAGCTGTTTTTTGAACATGCTGTAGTTGGAGATGTTCAAGGTGTTCAAGGGCTTTGAGAATTGCGAACTGCTCTGCTTGATTGTTAGAACATCTACTGTGTAATTTATATTGTAGTTGGTGGACTAGTACTTTGTCTATGAATATAGCAATTCCGGATCCAACTGCCGAATCTTCCTTACTTCCATCAGTGAAAATGTCTACTAAATGGGTTTGATCATTGGGTTTCTCTTTGATCTTGATTATTTCTGCTGGATGAGGCCACGTTGCGTAATGCTCTGCTGTATCAATCGTAATTCCTTCCTGGTTCCGTTTCTTGCTTTCATATAATCTCGCAATCTCCCGAATATGTATCCCTATGGGAGTGTTTTTTGACAGAATGCATAGTGCTTCAGATGACGTAGTGCGATATGCTTTAGTTATTTTTATGTTAATAAGTCTTTGGACTCTTTGTAGCTTGAGTTTGTTATATCTTTTGTTGATTGCTTCTGCCCATACAGGTGCCCCGTACGTCAGAATGGGCAATAAAGCCCCTTTATATATAATTCTCATCACATCACTATTTAGTCCCCAATTTATTTTTGCGGATTTGGCCAGTGCATGAATTAGTTTTGTGCTTTTTTCGCTAACGTATTCTATATGCCGAGTAAAGTTGAGTCTATGGTCAATAATTATGCCCAAATATTTTAAGCTTTCTGTCTGTAGTAACTGCTTATTGTTTAAGTATATCTTGAGTACCCGCTCAGGCAATGGTCTTCTTCTCGAAATTACTAACACTGTAGACTTCTGCTCATTGAAGACGATTTTGTTGTCTCTGGCCCATCTCGATATTTTCTGCAATTCGATGTTAGCGTAATTTTCTATTTCAAGGCTACTACTTCCTTTAATAACCAACATTACATCGTCTGCAAAGGCGATGACCTTTGTGTTTTTACTATATTCTAAATTCAGAAGTGAGTTATAGTGTATATTCCAGAAACCCGGACCGCTACAGGAACCTTGTGGACATCCTTTGGTGATTGTCCTCTTTATGGATATGCTGTTAGCTGAAAAAGTAGCACTCCTTCCATTAAAATAGCTTTTGGAGAGATCATAGAGGTTCTGTGGGCAACTGAACTCTCTCAATGAAGCCAGGATGCTAGGCCACCATGCAGCATGTATTAGTATATTTATTAAGCATGTACTATAATGGCATGTAGTATTACGTTTTTTGTAATGGAACATGCCGAAAATAAAGAATGTTTATATTAAAAAAAAAAAATACATACATACATACATACATACATACATACATACATACATACATACATACATACATACATACACACACACACACACACACACACACACACACACACACACACACACACACACACACACACACACACACACACACACACACACACACACACACACACACACACACACACACACACACACACACACACACACACACACACACACACACACACACACACACACACACACACACACACACACACACACACACACACACACACACACACACACACACACACACACACACACACACACACACACACACACACACACACACACACACACACACACACACACACACACACACACACACACACACACACACACACACACACACACACACACACACACACACACACACACACACACACACACACACACACACACACACACACACACACACACACACACACACACACACACATACATACATACATACATACATACGTACGTACGTACATACGTACATACGTACGTACATACATACATACGTACGTACGTACATACGTACATACGTACATACATACATACATACATACATACATACATACATACATACATACATACATACATACATGCATACATACATACATACATACGTACGTACGTACGTACATACGTACATACATACATACATACATACATACATACATACATACATACATACATACATACATACATACATACATACATACATACATACATACATACATACATACATACATACATACATACATACATACATACATACATACATACATACATACATACATACATACATACATACATACATACATACATACATACATACATACATACATACATACATACATACATACATACGTACGTACGTACATACGTACATACGTACGTACATACATACATACGTACGTACGTACATACGTACATACGTACATACATACATACATACATACATACATACATACATACATACATACATACATACATACATACATACATACATACATACATACATACACACACACACACACACACACACACACACACACACACACACACACATACATACATACATAGTTTTACTTATGGGATATCGTTAGTTGCACTCTAGAGTTTATCCAGTTCTATTGTGTTTAGATATTCAATAAATTCAGTTGTGTATTCCGTTACTAATTTATGTTGTTGGAATGTCCATTTTCCATATTTGTTTAACATAGCTTTCTTGAATTTGATTCTTTCTCTGTCAAGTTTTGGACATTCAAATAAAACGTGTACTACGGTCTGTTCTGCTGTTCCACAGGAGCACATTGGAGAGTCCTTTATCTTAAATCTGTAAAAGTAAGAATTTAGTCTGCCATGTCCGGTTAGGAAAGTTGTGACTTTACCAGTAAGTGGAAATTTAAGTCGTAATCTATCTGCCACTGTGGGGAAATAAGATTTAGTCACTGCTCCATTTTTGGTGTTTCGCCACTCACTTTCCCACTGATTCACACTTTCTTCATGTAGCTTTCGCATGATGTCACTCACGGGTATCCTGTCGAAACTAACTGGTAGGTCCTTGTTGTTCGCTGCCTGTTTCGCCAGTTGGTCAGCCAGCTCGTTCCCTTCAATTCCCACGTGAGCCTTGACCCATGTGAAATAGATAATCCAGCTGTGTGCTTCTAGTTGCCTTATTTGTTTTCTTATTTGTTCAATAAGGTGAAGATGGTTGTTAGAGTTCCGTAATGAATCAAGAGTGATTCTGCTGTCAGTGTGTAAAGCAGCTGTTTTTTGAACATGCTGTAGTTGGAGATGTTCAAGGTGTTCAAGGGCTTTGAGAATTGCGAACTGCTCTGCTTGATTGTTAGAACATCTACTGTGTAATTTATATTGTAGTTGGTGGACTAGTACTTTGTCTATGAATATAGCAATTCCGGATCCAACTGCCGAATCTTCCTTACTTCCATCAGTGAAAATGTCTACTAAATGGGTTTGATCATTGGGTTTCTCTTTGATCTTGATTATTTCTGCTGGATGAGGCCACGTTGCGTAATGCTCTGCTGTATCAATCGTAATTCCTTCCTGGTTCCGTTTCTTGCTTTCATATAATCTCGCAATCTCCCGAATATGTATCCCTATGGGAGTGTTTTTTGACAGAATGCATAGTGCTTCAGATGACGTAGTGCGATATGCTTTAGTTATTTTTATGTTAATAAGTCTTTGGACTCTTTGTAGCTTGAGTTTGTTATATCTTTTGTTGATTGCTTCTGCCCATACAGGTGCCCCGTACGTCAGAATGGGCAATAAAGCCCCTTTATATATAATTCTCATCACATCACTATTTAGTCCCCAATTTATTTTTGCGGATTTGGCCAGTGCATGAATTAGTTTTGTGCTTTTTTCGCTAACGTATTCTATATGCCGAGTAAAGTTGAGTCTATGGTCAATAATTATGCCCAAATATTTTAAGCTTTCTGTCTGTAGTAACTGCTTATTGTTTAAGTATATCTTGAGTACCCGCTCAGGCAATGGTCTTCTTCTCGAAATTACTAACACTGTAGACTTCTGCTCATTGAAGACGATTTTGTTGTCTCTGGCCCATCTCGATATTTTCTGCAATTCGATGTTAGCGTAATTTTCTATTTCAAGGCTACTACTTCCTTTAATAACCAACATTACATCGTCTGCAAAGGCGATGACCTTTGTGTTTTTACTATATTCTAAATTCAGAAGTGAGTTATAGTGTATATTCCAGAAACCCGGACCGCTACAGGAACCTTGTGGACATCCTTTGTTGATTGTCCTCTTTATGGATATGCTGTTAGCTGAAAAAGTAGCACTCCTTCCATTAAAATAGCTTTTGGAGAGATCATAGAGGTTCTGTGGGCAACTGAAC
>CM060962.1:22266091-22283591 GCA_030765045.1 Tenodera sinensis | reverse complement strand
GTACATACGTACATACATACATACATACATACATACATACATACATACATACATACATACATACATACATACATACATACATACATACATACATACATACATACATACATACATACATACATACATACATACATACATACATACATACATACATACATACATACATACATACATACATACATACATACATACATACATACATACATACATACATACATACATACATACATACATACATACATACATACATACATACATACATACATACGTACATACATACATACATACATACATACATACATACGTACATACGTACATACGTACATACATACATACGTACGTACGTACGTACATACGTACATACATACATACATACATACATACATACATACATACATACATACATACATACGTACATACATACATACATACATACATACATACATACGTACATACATACATACATACATACATACATACATACATACATACATACATACGTACGTACATACGTACGTACGTACATACGTACATACGTACATACGTACGTACGTACATACGTACGTACGTACATACGTACATACGTACATACGTACATACGTACATACCTACATACGTACATACGTACATACGTACGTACATACGTACATACGTACATACGTACATACGTACATACGTACATACGTACATACGTACATACGTACATACGTACATACGTACATACGTACATACGTACATACGTACATACGTACATACGTACATACGTACATACGTACATACGTACATACGTACATACGTACATACGTACATACGTACATACGTACATACGTACATACGTACATACGTACATACGTACATACGTACATACGTACATACGTACATACGTACATACGTACATACGTACATACGTACATACGTACATACGTACATACGTACATACGTACATACGTACATACGTACATACGTACATACGTACATACGTACATACGTACATACGTACATACGTACATACGTACATACGTACATACGTACATACGTACATACGTACATACGTACATACGTACATACGTACATACGTACATACGTACATACGTACATACGTACATACATACGTACATACGTACATACGTACATACATACGTACATACGTACATACGTACATACGTACATACATACATACGTACATACGTACATACGTACATACGTACATACGTACATACGTACATACGTACATACGTACATACATACATACATACATACATACATACATACATACATACATACATACATACATACATACATACATACATACATACATACATACATACATACATACATACATACATACATACATACATACATACATACATACATACATACATACATACATACATACATACATACATACATACATACATACATACATACATACATACATACATACATACATACATACATACATACATACATACATACATACATACATACATACATACATACATACATACATACATACATACATACATACATACATACATACATACATACATACATACATACATACATACATACATACATACATACATACATACATACATACATACATACATACATACATACATACATACATACATACATACATACATACATACATGTGGCAGATAGATTACGCCTTAAATTTCCACTTACTGGTAAAGTCACAACCTTCCTAACCGGACATGGCAGACTTAATTCTTACTTTTACAGATTTAAGATAAAGGACTCTCCAATGTGCTCCTGTGGAACAGCAGAACAGACCGTAGTACACGTTTTATTTGAATGTCCAAAGCTTGACAGAGAAAGAATCAAATTCAAGAAAGCTATGTTAAACAAATATGGAAAATGGACATTCCAACAACATAAATTAGTAACGGAATACACAACCGAATTTATTGAATACCTAAACACAATAGAACTGGATAAACTCTAGAGTGCAACTAACGATATCCCATAAGTAAAACTATGTATTAGTATATTTATTAAGCATGTACTATAATGGCATGTAGTATTACGTTTTTTGTAATGGAACATGCCGAAAATAAAGAATGTTTATATTAAAAAAAAAAAAATACATACATACATACATACATACATACATACATACATACATACATACATACATACATACATACATACATACATACATACATACATACATACATACATACATACATACATACATACATACATACATACATACATACATACCTACATACATACATACATACATACATACATACATACGTACATACGTACATACGTACATAGTTACGTACGTACGTACGTACGTACGTACATACGTACATACGTACATACGTACATACGTACGTACGTACATACGTACATACGTACATACGTACATACGTACATACGTACATACGTACATACGTACATACGTACATACGTACATACGTACATACGTACATACGTACATACGTACATACGTACATACGTACATACGTACATACGTACATACGTACATACGTACATACGTACATACGTACATACGTACATACGTACATACGTACATACGTACATACGTACATACGTACATACGTACATACGTACATACGTACATACGTACATACGTACATACGTACATACGTACATACGTACATACGTACATACGTACATACGTACATACGTACATACGTACATACGTACATACGTACATACGTACATACGTACATACGTACATACGTACATACGTACATACGTACATACGTACATACGTACATACGTACATACGTACATACGTACATACGTACATACGTACATACGTACATACGTACATACGTACATACGTACATACGTACATACGTACATACGTACATACGTACATACGTACATACGTACATACGTACATACGTACATACGTACATACGTACATACGTACATACGTACATACGTACATACGTACATACGTACATACGTACATACGTACATACGTACATACGTACATACGTACATACGTACATACGTACATACGTACATACGTACATACGTACATACGTACATACATACGTACATACGTACATACGTACATACATACGTACATACGTACATACGTACATACGTACATACGTACATACGTACGTACATACGTACATACGTACATACGTACATACGTACATACGTACATACGTACATACATACATACATACATACATACATACATACATACATACATACATACATACATACATACATACATACATACATACATACATACATACATACATACATACATACATACATACATACATACATACATACATACATACATACATACATACATACATACATACATACATACATACATACATACATACATACATACATACATACATACATACATACATACATACATACATACATACATACATACATGTGGCAGATAGATTACGCCTTAAATTTCCACTTACTGGTAAAGTCACAACCTTCCTAACCGGACATGGCAGACTTAATTCTTACTTTTACAGATTTAAGATAAAGGACTCTCCAATGTGCTCCTGTGGAACAGCAGAACAGACCGTAGTACACGTTTTATTTGAATGTCCAAAGCTTGACAGAGAAAGAATCAAATTCAAGAAAGCTATGTTAAACAAATATGGAAAATGGACATTCCAACAACATAAATTAGTAACGGAATACACAACCGAATTTATTGAATACCTAAACACAATAGAACTGGATAAACTCTAGAGTGCAACTAACGATATCCCATAAGTAAAACTATGTATTAGTATATTTATTAAGCATGTACTATAATGGCATGTAGTATTACGTTTTTTGTAATGGAACATGCCGAAAATAAAGAATGTTTATATTAAAAAAAAAAAAAATACATACATACATACATACATACATACATACATACATACATACATACATACATACATACATACATACATACATACATACATACATACATACATACATACATACATACATACATACATACATACATACATACATACATACATACATACATACATACATACATACATACCTACATACATACATACATACATACATACATACATACATACGTACATACGTACATACGTACATAGTTACGTACGTACGTACGTACGTACATACGTACATACGTACATACGTACATACGTACGTACGTACATACGTACATACGTACATACGTACATACGTACATACGTACATACGTACATACGTACATACGTACATACGTACATACGTACATACGTACATACGTACATACGTACATACGTACATACGTACATACGTACATACGTACATACGTACATACGTACATACGTACATACGTACATACGTACATACGTACATACGTACATACGTACATACGTACATACGTACATACGTACATACGTACATACGTACATACGTACATACGTACATACGTACATACGTACATACGTACATACGTACATACGTACATACGTACATACGTACATACGTACATACGTACATACGTACATACGTACATACGTACATACGTACATACGTACATACGTACATACGTACATACGTACATACGTACATACGTACATACGTACATACGTACATACGTACATACGTACATACGTACATACGTACATACGTACATACGTACATACGTACATACGTACATACGTACATACGTACATACGTACATACGTACATACGTACATACGTACATACGTACATACGTACATACGTACATACGTACATACGTACATACGTACATACGTACATACGTACATACGTACATACGTACATACGTACATACGTACATACGTACATACGTACATACGTACATACGTACATACGTACATACGTACATACGTACATACGTACATACGTACATACATACATACATACATACATACATACATACATACATACATACATACATACATACATACATACATACATACATACATACATACATACATACATACATACATACATACATACATACATACATACATACATACATACATACATACATACATACATACATACATACATACATACATACATACATACATACATACATACATACATACATACATACATACATACATACATACATACATACATACATACATACATACATACATACATACATACATACATACATACATACATACATACATACATACATACATACATACATACATACATACATACATACATACATACATACATACATACATACATACATACATACATACATACATACATACATACATACATACATACATACATACATACATACATACATACATACATACATACATACATACATACATACATACATACATACATACATACATACATACATACATACATACATACATACATACATACATACATACATACATACATACATACATACATACATACATACATACATACATACATACATACATACATACATACATACATACATACATACATACATACATACATACATACATACATACATACATACATACATACATACATACATACATACATACATACATACATACATACATACATACATACATACATACATACATACATACATACATACATACATACATACATACATACATACATACATACATACATACATACATACATACATACATACATACATACATACATACATACATACATACATACATACATACATACATACATACATACATACATACATACATACATACATACATACATACATACATACATACATACATACATACATACATACATACATACATACATACATACATACATACATACATACATACATACATACATACATACATACATACATACATACATACATACATACATACATACATACATACATACATACATACATACATACATACATACATACATACATACATACATACATACATACATACATACATACATACATACATACATACATACATACATACATACATACATACATACATACATACATACATACATACATACATACATACATACATACATACATACATACATACATACATACATACATACATACATACATACATACATACATACATACATACATACATACATACATACATACTAACATACATACATACATACATACATACATACATACATACATACATACATACATACATACATACATACATACATACATACATACATACATACATACATACATACATACATACATACATACATACATACATACATACATACATACATACATACATACATACATACATACATACATACATACATACATACATACATACATACATACATACATACATACATACATACATACATACATACATACATACATACATACATACATACATACATACATACATACATACATACATACATACATACATACATACATACATACATACATACATACATACATACATACATACATACATACATACATACATACATACATACATACATACATACATACATACATACATACATACATACATACATACATACATACATACATACATACATACATACATACATACATACATACATACATACATACATACATACATACATACATACATACATACATACATACATACATACATACATACATACATACATACATACATACATACATACATACATACATACATACATACATACATACATACATACATACATACATACATACATACATACATACATACATACATACATACATACATACATACATACATACATACATACATACATACATACATACATACATACATACATACATACATACATACATACATACATACATACATACATACATACATACATACATACATACATACATACATACATACATACATACATACATACATACATACATACATACATACATACATACATACATACATACATACATACATACATACATACATACATACATACATACATACATACATACATACATACATACATACATACATACATACATACATACATACATACATACATACTGTCACCGCGCCCGCCGCAT
This sequence comes from Tenodera sinensis, assembly GCA_030765045.1. Taxonomy (NCBI): domain Eukaryota; kingdom Metazoa; phylum Arthropoda; class Insecta; order Mantodea; family Mantidae; genus Tenodera; species Tenodera sinensis. The sequence goes on along the minus strand of CM060962.1, from coordinate 22,276,540 downwards.
CTAATTGCCGACAACCGTAGTGTCACGCATCGCATTATTGTCGGCGCTACCGCAAAGGAGCCGAAGGAAAGAGACAGAGCATGGCCGCATTGTTGGGGCGCTTGCCGAAAGAGAGAAAAGGATAGAGGCTACTGGAATCTTCTACTTTGTACCCCAGCGCAATAAGTGAACGTTCTTGAAGCTTCCAGAATAGTGCCGGGGAGATATAAATAGCGGTAAAGTGTGAGAAGGGACAGTCCAGACAGTCAGACGTAAGTGAGAGACGTATGTGAAGCGTTGAGATGTATGTGAAGGTTGAGTAGTCGTGCCGACGGAGACGGACAGACGATGTGGAGAGTTGTGCCGACGGAGAAGAGTTAGTTCTTTGTGTTACGAGTTCGAAGCCGTGCTGTTGGAGAATCGGAAAAGACTTTCTTGTTGTTGCAACGAGTGTACAAAGTTACTCTTTACGGAAATAAAAGTGTTTATCTCGACTACATCTGTCTTCTTTACTTCACACCCCACCAACCAAAAGTCACAATACATACATACATACACACACACACACACACAGACACACAGACACACAGACACACAGACACACAGACACACAGACACACAGACACACAGACACACAGACACACAGACACACAGACACACAGACACACAGACACACAGACACACAGACACACAGACACACAGGCACACAGACACACAGACACACATACATACAAGAACCGGAAAATGTAATTTCAGTTTTATGAGTAATGGTATACTGGCACGTATGTGACTGAGGAGTACTGTTAGTTAATATTATATTAACATTTTTATGGGACACTCAGAATATTCCAAATTCATGAAAGATTGCATTTTATATTTTCTTAACTGTACTCAGGGGTCTCCATCTAGGGGATGAATGGCAACCACAAGGTACCCAAGCTGAGCAGAACATTACTTCCACTTACTGGTGTTTTGCTCCTCACTGTAACTTTTCTATCTGACCTTACCTTGGTCATCTCTTGTTCTCTTCCGACCCCGATGCTATTAGGGTTCCCTAGGGCTAGGGAGTCTTTATTTTTCCAACCTCTCCACTTCTCTAATTTCTCTATAAAACCATAACCCCTAACATGCTGACCTGTCATGGCATGTAATACGTCCTCTGATTGGTAATCAGAGGATATGGTCGGTGAATTTATTTTGATAATTCTCCCGGTCAGGTCGGTGAGACCCGTAAACCAACGACAGGTGTGGTCCTCCCAGTGGCGGCTCGTGCCTTACAAACTAGGTGAAGAAGTTCACTTAGGCGTGCTGAAAATACAATGCAAAGCCGGTGTCCCACGGTACAACATTTTTGACCAAACTTTTTGTAAGCAATGGAATTGCACACAAAAGAAAGTGTCTGTCATACTATTATCATTTTGGTTCAATACAAATGACAGTTCACGTAGCAAGCGAGAGAAATAAACAGGCCAGACGCAAATATTAATTTAGCGATTACTATTAAGTATAGGTTTGGGATATATATCCACAAGTCTCAGTAGAAATAAAATGTATCAGAAGTAAAAGACGTTGGCGGACACGGTCTTTGTTACAAAGAAGAGAACAGGGCACGGGCCGAGCAGTATTAGGTCTACTCAAAAGGAATCGAGGTTAGAGGACCCGGAAAACTATCGCAATTTTCTACGAATTTGCGAAGATTTATTTCTCAACCTTCTACATCATGTCGAAGGCAAAATTGCGCATCGGGGCACAAATACGAGAAGCACAGAAGAAATAAGAAACAATTGTAATGGTTCACAAACGCACATGAAAAGTCTGCTGTTTTCTTGAAAAGGGTCAGCTATCGTGTTTCTGTTTGTTTCAAAAGTGTTTAATTGTAATTTACATTTTAAATGTTCCACCGAATCATTGTTGTTGTTGTTTGTAGTGTTTAACGCCCGCTTTTACTACTACGGCACCGCAGGCGGTATCATTGTGCTTGTAAAGGGAATGGGTTACATTAATGAAATCTGTGAATCCCTCTTTGTTCCGCAGGTTACTTTTGTTACTTAAAAGTAAATAAGGCCAACAGAATAGCGATTGTAAACTACGGCTACTGCATAACCAACAATGGTTATCGAACCATTTTGAATTTAATGTCTTTAGGCTTTCCTATTTTATTATCCTCTCTTTTAAGGGGTATATCGACGACATCAGTGGGCCACCCGAAGTTTAAAACATCTTCCTCGCCTTCATCTTTCCGCCTGGAAAATGGGTTTCTAGCAAATTGCAAACTATATCGTTCTATGGATTCATAACAAAACACTTATATTCCGTAATTCAAATATTACAAACACTGGAGTCTAGCAAACTCATCAATTATACCGTTTACAGTTATATAAAACACCACCTTTAAATTTACCACCACCTCTTCCTCGAGGTAGATGACTACTATCTTCTAAGCGCGCGAAAACAGAAACCATCCCCTCTACCGTGTTCTGTGCCCCTACCCAAGTGAAAATATTTCTTGTTTGCCTGAAACATGTGCATGCATATACTATTTCCCCATACTACATGGTTTCGTGACGTCAGGTTGTCATGGCAACCAAGCTGTTTGGTGCAACAGTTTCTTCCATAGTTCTGACTGCTTCACTTGGCTTGCAGCTGATCCGAGGGCGCGCTCCCACCAATTTTCCCTGCCGGTTGCCTGGCTGTAAGTTCCAAACAAAAGAAGGGTTGGTCACTGACCCTGCTACAGCTGCTACCAGTTGAAATTTGTAACTAAACTGTTAGAATGGCAGTAATAATGCCAACATTAACAAAAATGGAATACTACTATATTCAGGTGAAAACCTCTTCTCCGCACCTCGCAGGTTGCTGTTGTGATGCCATGATAGCCTATGTGGTGAGAATACCTCGGCACCTAGCCTAGGCTGTTAGCAGAACTTCGTCTGCACAAACACGCCATCCACTGTTATGCAAATAAACTCTTCTTTGGAACAAAATTGTTTTCTCTTAATTTAAAGGGTTATTGTCGATTCCTCTGCTATTTAAATCATAGTTGAATGTTCGTCATTTTATTATTCTACAACGCATGTAGTGCATTCATGGAGAATACACTACCTTTTAAGCGTTAGAAAGCGATGAACTTATGCGACGGGACGCAACGGCTAAATCTTAACACATTTTATTAAATGGAGCTATCATGGTTGACTTAACGTGACGTAATGTAAGAGTTTGGCAATCGCGTTATGTCAAGCTTGAAGATCACGTGACTAATTTAAACCAATCAGCTAGTAGTGCCATACAGGAATAAATTGTGTAACTATTTGCATCAAAACTCTTTCTATTTCTTTTGTTTTGCTCCAAAAGTAAGTTATGGCCATCTCCATACTTCATTCACTCTTTAGAAATGTTTTTACTTCACATTTTTGTATTCTCTTTCTTTTCATAACCTCTGATTAGAAAAAGAGAGCTGTTTCTAATATCTGCCACATCTACCGAGTACAATAACCAATCAGAATCATTCCCACTACGTTAAGTGCATCCTAATAGGCCTTCTAGTTTCTTACTTCACGTTACGTCCCGAAGTGTTAAGTAAAGTTCATCCTAATCCCGGCATTGCACTCAACAAGGCGACTGAGGTAAGCAAATAATTTAGTGAGATACGTTAACGGAATGTCAAATCACCCATGGAGGGATCTTTTAAACATGGAATGAAATTCAGCTGAGTACATTATGTTTGAAAATAGGTATGTGGGTGTGGGTGGGTGTGTGTGTAAAACACCGCAGTTCCCTGAAAGGGATTCGGGATCTGACTAGCGAAGTGGAAGATCTATCTTAGAATATCTACCGCGAGAAGAACCCCGCTCCAAGAACCGTTAGGACGAGTCGCAGCTCGGCGTTCCAGTCGACGAAGGACTACATTTCTGCCAAATTACCAGATGTTTGGTAGGATAGCAAGGCTATAGCCAACGCAACCTATTAGGTGCTGTTTATAGGCGGCACTCCGTGCTCCATTCCTCTGCTGACTGTGCCTGTCGGCACCAACTGATTGTGTCTATACCATCTTATTCTTCCTTGCTCTATTAGTTTTTGAGTTAGCCCCCACCTCTTCTTTACTCTGCTGTTAGGACACCCCGCCCCTCAAAAAAGAGTACCCACCCAAGAAGCCAATTGCACTACGGCTGGTCGTAGTGCCATGCTCCCAAAATCTCCGGTTAGAGCAAAAACAAAAATCGGTCTATCTGCCTTTCTTAAGACTAGTGGCAAGCCTGTATAGTCACCCTAGTCTTTATTAAGGTAGGTGGTTATCATCCAGTTCCCCTGAACCCCTCGCCACCCGGAAAAAAGGAAAACACGCACATCAGACACACACTTACACAAGGAAGCAACGCAAAACAACACCAAATGGCCAAGACGGAAAGATAACCCACTCAAAGAAAAGAGAAGGAAAAAGAAAGAATTCCACGTCTTGGAAGACGAGGTGGAGAGCACTTGCAGTCAAGACAGTGACGCACTAGCAATAATACCTGACCAAGAACTAACAAGCGAGTCTCCGACCAGGCTGGGCGAACAAAGCCCAAGCAACCAAAAGCAAAATAATGACCAGACGCAACCAGAGAGCCTGATTCATCTGGTGCGGCTACGATAACTGGCACTGCCACAGTGACAGTCCCCAGGAGGACCTCCTCAGCATGACAAGTCCAGAGGTTTAAACATCTGACCAAACATCGTGCAGCACCGCAGGTGTGCTCGAGGTGTGCAGGCAACCACCGTGTGCGGACCTGCACATCCGAACGCCCCAAGTGCGTGCTGTGCAATAGCAACCAACTTGGGGCCAGATGGCGAGGCTGTAAAGAATACCGACACCTAGTTGATGCGCCAAACAGGTACCAGAACGTGCACTCCAGTGCATGGACTACAGCCTCAAGCCAAAGGGGCACTTATGTACAACACATGACAAACCAGAGACGTAATGAGAATATAAATATACACAGGCACACCTGCCACCAAGAACCCCTAAGGTACCTAGACCCACGTCCTACACACCGTTGAGAGCCAGAGAAGCCCAAGTGGCCAGGTAACCGAGGGTACCCCCAAACAATGCCACCCACCCGCAACATCAATAGGGAGGCCCAAGAGCCTGTAAACACAACAGAACAGCATCCCACAAGCGGTGCCTAAAGCACCAGCCAGCAACACCATTGCAGCGCTGCAGAGAACTCCGGAACAAAGGGAAATGCTGCAATGACTGGCCTCAATGGAGGAACTCCCCGCTCTTATCTTGCGGGCTCGTGTACCTTAAGAAAGCAGGATCTTTATGTTTTCTTCCAACTGAAGGGATACTATAGCTGACACATCAGTTCTTCCAATAATGAATAATAAATTGTGACATCTGGCCTATATAACTGAGCATTAAAGAAGTGACTGGTGACTTGTTAAAAATAATTCTACTGCTGCTTTTATGTGATTTTATGTAAATGTGTGAAAATTATTTTAAAAGGGTTTTCTTTATACGATTTTTATGTAAGTTATGTCAACATCAGAAAATATTTATTTACCTAAACTCAGTAAATATGCATTTTTATATGCAATAAAACTTAAAATATTTGGCCGCTGTAAATATCCACAACATTAAACCCAGTTTCAAGTTCATATTAGGGCGCAAACAAAATATGTAGGTATTTGCCTAAAAATCCTAGCCCTAATAATGAACAAAGCAATTCCTGTGGAGGGCAGCAGATATGTTGTAACTTTGATCTCGCTGCAACTGCAATGTAGCTACGATTGTCTGTTATATATGTGACTGGGGCTGCAATTGCGTGGTAAGCGCGTGAGTCGTCCCAGCTTCTGCCTGGTACACGACAGTTCGATATCATATGAGACTCTCTCCAGCTGCTCTGTCGCAAATCACATAATTGTGCAATTACTTTCGATTAGTAATCTTCTCTTTTCTCTTGTAACAGTGCGTAGGCATTGTTTTGTGCAAAAGAGTATAATAAACTACAAAGAATAGAAACAAAACGTTGTAATAGGATCTAATTCCTTGGAATCAAGAGTCAAATGGTCTTACCAAGCGTAAATTGAATGGCTCTTAAACGTATCGTTCCATATCATGGAAAGGTCACTGAACAGCATGATTATAATCAATATATATCCAATGAATAAACCACAGAGGATACATTTCTAATGAAGAAATAGTGCTAATGATGAGGAACAGATTCGACTAGAATAATCACTGCTCCTTTCCTAGCAGTTGTGTTCGCTTGCAGTGGTGTCATGCAACTTTAATTTTTTATTTTATTTATTTGTTTATTTTTGCGAATAACAAAGTGACACATATAATGTGGCAAAATAACCTCGTAATCACGTAATGCATACTTTTGCTCAATTGCTCTCTTTTTCATGTAGTTGGAACGCGTTTCCGCATTATGTACTCTCAGGCCTAGTTCACACTTGAATGTGATTATCCGCAGACAAAAATACAAATGTTTTCTAACAAATGCATTAAATGTTTGTGAACAGTTTGTGGAATCTCACTACATTTATACAAATGTTGGGTGTGTCAACTTCTATATCATAGATGGGGAGAAGTGACACATTGGGTCATTTCCCCATACATGGCAGTTTTAACCCCGTTCCACTCTGCCACGCACTAGTTAGCTACCAGGCCACCCCCCCCCCCACCCCCCGTTGTTGTCAATCCACCTCAGAGAATCGGTCACTCCCTCAAACTGTGTCAGTGATGGCACCATGTGGCATAACAAGCTGAAGAGATACTTCCAAGCCGAATGGGAACATAAGTACTTCTGTGTTCCTAGTAGAAATAAAGCATTGTGTTTGCTATGACAAAAGAAAATGTGCGTAACGTAATCACAATCACGTAATCGTAAAACCAATACATCATGTTTCTATTAGGTTCTGCTACTGCACAACGTGAAACTTAACTTGTTTGTAAAGACGTGTGTATCCGTAAACAAACAGAACCGGAAATGACAGGTGGCCTGCATTTGCTGGTGGGGTAAGGGGAGAGGGCAAATACTCGATTGCATTCCTGTCACTCCTCTTCCCCATGCCTATGTCTGTGTGTGAAATAGTTGTGGGCGTTAATTCCGGTTGAATATTATATTTCTCGTTCAAGAAAAATACAAGTAAAAGAGTTTGGTGGAGGTTAAATTTCTATGACGCTGTGTGGAATATACGAATAGAACATATTAAAATGTTTGATTAAGGCATTTTTAATTTGATGGTACTGTGTTTAAACATTTGGTGATATCAAGTGAATTTAAGTACTAATTCAAATGATAGATCTTAAATTTGTAGTATTCTTGCTAATGAATGAACGACAAATCAGCTGCATACTATTTAAAATATATTATACAAACTTTATTTCATTGTTGTCAACAACGCACTTTTCTTACAATCAGCTGTCTAGATTCATAGCCTTAGACTAAAAACTAAGAGCTTTCATATGCGAAACGGTGCTCTACCGTTCGTCTATAGCGGGTAGAGGAAGTATTGCATTCCGCATAAAGCTTTGGGATTTCGAACCGATTTACGTATTCCAAATGGCGGAAAATTTCCAGAATAAAGGATAATGAGTGCTGACAGCCACACTCCTCATTTGCATGTGCTCTACCTCATTAACGTAATAGCTGACCGAATTCGCATAATCGAAATTATTACTTATTATGTAGAATGCCAAGGGACCTCTATTTAGCATTATATATCATTTGTATATCAGAAGAAACCGCCAGGTGATATGCATACACTGCCTTGATCTTCATGAATTATAGATCAACCCTTTCGCTACACGGCCTTCCTATGGGACCTTTAGGCCACTGAGCCCTTTCAATAATATGCATTTTCCAAAGCCTAAAGGATACAGCAGGTTGTCACGCCTCCTTCGAATTTCAACCCAACTTGGATATGATGCCGCCTAGCGCTTTCACTACGTGACTTTTAGCCTCCTGAACCCTTTAATTACAAATTACGTCTTAAAACAAAGCTTAGAAAGCAAGTTGCTAGTAATTAGTAGGAGTAGGACAGACGCTGAGGGGAGGGGGGGGGGGCCCTTCGGCATTTCAACCTCAGAGATTTCTTGTGCCTGTGCCCCGAAGGGACGCCCCGAGAGGGAGAGGTAAGATGAGCGCAGTCAGAGGGCGACCAGATCACTGGAACATTTTCCCTGGTTGAAACTCCCCAACACCAATCAGTGGACCGGTCCCACGCCGATTCGCGCAGAACGCCTCCTTCAGGGGCCCTTTCGCGGCTCAAGGGCCTCGTGCGAGAGCCCGGCTTTAGTGTCAATGGACACTACCATGCTGCACCCGAACTCCCGCTGACGCTTTCTACTCTGAAAAAGACCAAACAGATGAAAGGATGAATGAAGCGAGTAGTGAAGTGAAATGGAGGGTGAGGTGACGAAAGTAACCCACCCAGCATTAAGATATTTTTACAACAAATGAAATGTATATTTTGTTTTTTCTGGCTATAGCCCATGCAGTTCTCTTTGTGTGTGCGTGCGTGTGTGTGTGTGTGTGTGTGTGTGTGCGCGCGCGCGCGCGCTGAGAACGGAGGGGGGACACCTCGCCCACTGCGACCCCGATATGGATCTATTGCGGGTTATCGCCCCCCCCCCCCCAACTGCGACCCCGATATGGATCTATTGCGGGTTATCGCCCCCCCCCCCCCCAGGGGGAAAGGATGAGGCGAAGTGAAACCGGAAGCACGGGAAGAACGGAGCCTGACTCAGCCCCCAGAGACACAGCTCTAGATATTGACACCTGGCGCCTGAAGCCTATCCGCCGCTCAGGAACAGGGCGACCGGCCCTTGCGGCCCAGGCGGCAACTTCCTAGACAACCAGGGAAGTATGTTTCCAATGAGAATGGCAACTGTGCCATCTGCCCGCCAAAGCCGGAACCAACCGCTCTACGAACCGTACCTGGAAAGATGAGAGAAATGAATGGAAGGAAATGAGTAAGATAGGGAAAGGAAGCTGTGGAGAAGATGAAAGCACCCCAGCATTCGCCTAGGTGACATGGGGAAACCACGGAAAAATCCATGTCAGAGTGCGCGGCCTCGGCGACCTCCCGAATGCGGGCCACAGACGTTACCGCCTGAGCCATCCCTCTCGGTTAGTCCTCTTTACTCTCGATGACTTTTGCATAACTGATGAAACGTAGGAGACCAAATCTTACTATACAAAAAATGTAGATCTCGTTAAAACACAATTTATGTCCAAATAATTTTTGTTTGTAGAGTGAACCATTTCGGAGATATTACTTGTAATTTGTGTGAGTTTTGCAGTACTAATACTTTTCTCAAATGGAAGGTCGTCATCCTCTTCTTTACTTCTTGGCCGTGCAAAGAGAACTGTATTTCACAGCCTTCATATAGTGACCTGCTTTAAAAGATTTGGCTATCGCCCAAAGTCTACTGTATTCCCATATTCCCTTTGTATCTACAAGGAAATAAACAATAAGATAATTCCTACAAATGTTTATCTCAAGTAACCTGAAGTACATGTATAGAGGAATAAGAGTTTGTAAGAATAGTTAACACAAGAGTAGAGAAAGCCATGTGAGTGCAACACATCAGATTTTTAATAGAATTGTACACATGTTTAAAATGTAATGGAAGTATAAACAGAGAATTTCATTTTAGGCTAACATCTTTTTGACTTGTGATAGGTATAGACTTTAAAACCTGGATACATGCCAACATAATACGTAGTATATGCTCGTAATATTTATTCATTCATTACACTCTGTATACCAGTGATGTCCAACCTTGTCTCTTTGAAGACGCTTACGTAGTTAGCCGCTACTTCCACAGTCCACTCTTTAAGTCAGAGGTGAATCTGTTCTGACTTCTGACGTAGAAACACAACCAGACAGTCAGTATCAGTGGTGGACACAAACAGGCGATTCCATAGCAATTTTAAAGGCATAACTTGAATTTTTTGGGAATTTCCTCAGAACACCTCTTCTTACTGGATGACTTTAGTATAAATGGTAAACAGAAAGAGACAGACAAGGTCACACTAAATAAGAAAGTAGAACTGGTTAAAACACAAAATTTGTGCGAAATAAGTTCTTTCTTTATTTTTACGAGTGAACCATTTCCGAGATACTCTTTATTATTTATGTGAATTGTGCATGTGGCAATACTTATACCTTTTTTTCAAATAGGAATATGTTATTCTTTTTTCTTTATCTCTTGGCCATGCAAAGAGAACGGAATTTCAGAAGCATCGCACAGCAACCAGCTCTTAAAACATTTCACTATCTCTTAAAGCCAACTGTATTCCCATATTCCCCTTGCACCTACAAGAATATTCGCAATAAGATACTTACTGGAAATGCTTATGTCGATTAAAGTGAAGTAGATAGAGACAAGCATTTGCAAGAGAGTGTGTATAAGAGTGAGTATAGCTCTACGTATATTTGCGAACAGAGCTTCTCCAAACTGAACTATACCAAAAG
>CM060962.1:22251091-22258591 GCA_030765045.1 Tenodera sinensis | reverse complement strand
ATAATAATAATAATAATAATAATAATAATAATAATAATAATAATAATAATAATAATAATGTTGCCCATCGCATTATTGTCGGCACTACCGCAAAGGAGCCGAAGGGAAGAGACAGAGAATGGCCGCATTGTTGGGGCGCTTGCCGAAAGAGAGAAAGGGATAGAGACTTCTGGAATTTTCTGCTTTGTATTTCACCGCAATAATAACTGAACTTTCCTGAAGTTTCCAGAATAGTGCCTGGGAGATATAAATAGCGGTAAAGTGTGAGAAGGGACAGTTTTTGTGTTACGAATTCGGGGCCGTGCTGTTGGTGAATCGGTAAAGACTTTCTTGCTGTTGCAACGAGTGTACAAAGTTACTGCTTACGGAAATAAAAGTGTTTCTTTATCTCGACTACATCTGCCTTCCTTACTTTACACCTACCAAAGTCACACTAATAATAATAATAATAATAATAATAATAATAATAATAATAATAATAATAATAATAATAATAATAATGATGATGATGATGATGATGATGATGATGATGATGATGATGATGATAATAATAATAATAATAATAATAATAATAATAATAATAATAATAATAATAATAATAATAATAATAATAATAATAATAATAATAATAATAATAATAATAATAATAATAATAATAATAATAATAATAATAATAATAATAATAATAATAATAATAATAATAATAATAATAATAATAATAATAATAATAATAATAATAATAATAATAATAATAATAATAATAATAATAATAATAATAATAATAATCCTAGTCATCGTCATGGTAATGGTAATGGTAATGATAATGGTAATAATAATAATAATAATAATAATAATAATAATAATAATAATAATAATAATAATAATAATAATAATAATAATAATAATAATAATAATAATAATAATAATAATAATAATAATAATAATAATAATAATAATAATAATAATTCATCATGATCATAGTAACAATAATAAACAATCTCAATAACTGCAAAATAATTTTGTTTAAAACAAAATGACACAATCGGGCCTGGGCCGGATGGAAGAGGATGTGCGGGTAATATTGAATACTGGTTTTTATTTCTGCCATATTTGAAGTAATAGTATTATAATTTGACTAATTGTGTTTTAGTGAATAAATTGTAACTTTAGAAACTTCTTATAACTTACTTTGAACAAAAATTAGAATTTGTTTTTAATTTTTGATAAGAGCTGTCCAGTTGTTTATTGCCAGTAATATGGAATAGGAAGAGTAATATGAAATAATACATAAATTTCCCAATTAATAAGTTTTTCTAGTAAGACATTTACATTAGAGCTTATTTACTTATTGATTAACCTTTTTCGCAAATAACAATGCACTGAATTGGATTGCAATATTATGAATATAAGCTACAAAATATGGTGCTGGTTTTATGTTGCATTGAAAAGTTTATTTGCAGAAATCGCGAACATAATCAAGATTTTCTGCTCCTGCCCACATGTTACACATCAGGCGCTGGACCCAAACTTCCCCGTTTCTAAAACTTGCCACTACATCTGCATCTCCATCCGAGGAAATATCCTCTCCCCATTACTGTCATGTTTGTTTATTTGTCTGGGTGGCTCACTTGCTTAGTCGCTGGCCTACTGATCCTAAGGTCGCCGGTGCAAATCCGGCCTAGACCGATAGTTTTTATGTGTGCACTGTTTACTGGCATGTAAAAGAACTCCTTCGGGACGAAATTCCGGCACACCGGCGACGCTGATGTAATCCTGGCAATTGAGAGCGTCGTTAAAAAAACAAAATAATTTTTTTGTGATGTTTGTTTGACATTTCTGCATAACAAAATTTGAATGTATTATAAAAGGTTCTAAATTTATAACTCCTACTCATCAAAAACAATGCGATTATTATGCAACACTTGATACAAATGGAGGATAACACGGGATACCAGTATTCCATATTACCCGCCACGCCATATTGAAACAGTGTCACTGCACGAAATTAAAAATGAAAGATCTGTACAGCACGAATATTTCAACCTGTGTTATAATCATAATATTAGTTTACATCGATAATATGCACTCAAATATTTTTCCTAAATATTTAAAAACTTAGCTGCAAAAGGTTTCTGGGTGATAGAAATCAGATAATCATTCACACTCAAACACCATGTGGCACAAACCAGGGGATACTGCTTGCAGGGTTCTGAAAGTATCCTCTGGTGTATTTCTAATAGACATAGTCCCCGCCTCTGTAGTGTGGTGGTAGCGTATCTGCCTCACGTCCAAGAAGTCGCGAGTTCAATCTCGGTTAGGGTGAGTTATCCTGATAAGTTTTTATTTTCCGAGGTTCTCCCTTATCCTGAGAAGACGAATGTCACGTATCTTAAAGCTCTGTGGACCTCGGGCTCATTTGAGCATCATTTCACCCATTTCATTCATTCGCCGTCCAATTTGATACTATAGGTCGCGCGTTACTTCTTGACGAATAAAAATTTTATATGAAAGGTTGAATGCGAGTCTCTACTCAGCTTTTGCGGGAACGAGAGAGAGGAGGTACAGTCTGCAGTGAGATGACGCGCATGCTTCTGAGCTGAAGTAGTACAACACTACAAATCAATTTATGACACTTGCAGTAATATCAGCCACACGTATTATACACTATACCTATCTATAACTGTTTCCACTTAACTTTCTTGCATTTATTCTATTCCCGACATCTCTCCCTCGTCTGAATTGCTATTTTCGTTGCATGCATACAAACATCCGTACCGCACAAAACTTCTGCAGTCGACTGTATACACAAACGCGACAGAGGAAAACAGAGGTGTCTGTTATCGTAGCATAAACATTTGCTGACCTGTTTATTAAGGGTAGGCTCACTCATTGGATTTCTGCTCAAGGTCATTCGTCAAGAACGAACGCGCAACCTATACGTTGGAGGACGTTAACAAAAAAAAAGTCGTTGAATAGTAGCACCAAACAAGCAGGTCACTTGAGTATTTCATATTACCCGCCTATTCCATTTTATCCGAAACTCCTCTCGGGCTCATCATCAGTTCCTGGAGTCTACAGAGGTCAAACTTGTGATTCATCCACCATATGGTCCCGACCTAGCCCCATGTGACGTTTTTCTGTTCCCGAGGATAAAAAATTGTAAGCCTGGAAAGACCGAAAATGTTCTCTGCCAAGCTGCATTGCAGGGACTGGCTACCTGCACGCCGCGGGTTGTTCATCCTTGTGCTGCTGGAATTCCTGAAGTGTGAGAGTCACTACCTGATACCAGTTTACTCACAAAGGATGAGACTATCCCATCCTGCATCCAGTTCGAGTGTATAAATTTTAATTTTGTCACATCTCAGAACTTTCTTAGTGACTCTTGTACAATACAAACTTGAAATATATGAGACAGATTGAATTATATACCATTCATAAATTTAGACATGAACATTATTTTGTAACCTGTTGCACTGTGTGACCATATGCATTTTCAGTGTCTCAAAATAAAACTTGTATAACACACCTTACATGAAATGTTTTCTCCATCTGTAGAGGAACTCCACAAACGTACACATGAATGTATAAATAGAGTCGTGCATTTGAGACATACTTAAAGTTTTGTTTCATTGCAAGTTAATCCAGAATTAGGTTCTCTATTCGCAACTGCTGCATTGTGCTGTATCGAGCGAGGTGGCGCCGCGGCAACGTGTGCGACTCGCTGTCGGAAGGTTCCGGTTTCGATCCCCGTGGACCGATCACTCAGACTTGGATTTTTCTGTGGTTTCCCCTTGTCATTAGGCGAATGTTGGGGTGGATTCTCTTCTCTACGGATGCGTTTCCCTTCCTTTCTCATTTCCCTTGTCATCTTTCAGGTTTGGTTGGTGGCGCGGTACGTTCCGGCTAATGCGGACAGATGACACAGATGCTTGCGTTCTGGAAATTCTCCTTCCCTGACGCCTCCTGGAAGTTGCTGCCCGAGCTGTAAGGGTAGGTGAAATACTCCGGTCGTGCGCCAGGTGTCAATATCTGTAACCATTAGGGACTTCTGTGCATCTCTGGGCTTCGCTGGCTCCACTTTCTGGCAAGCCTCCGGTCTCACTTCACCTCATACCTTTCCCCTGGGAGGTGGTAGCTCGCAATAATCCTTGTCGGGGTCGCCGTGAGTCAGTGTCCCCCTCCATTCCTGCACACACACATACACACATACTGCCCGCCTCGGTAGCGTGATGGTTAGCGTGTCTGCCTCACGTTCAAGAGGTCGCGAGTTCGAATCTCGCTTAGAGTAAGTTATCCGGGTAAGGTTTTTTTCGAGGTTTTCCCTTGTCCTGAGAAGACGAATGTCGGGTAACTTAAAACACTAAGGACCTCGGGCTCATTTGAGTATCATTTCACCCATTTCATTCATTCGTCGTCCGATATGACATTACGTTGGAGGACGTTAATTTAAATTAAAAAAAAAACCCACACACACATACACTTACATACATCCATCCCGCTGTCATTGTTTTACGTGCTAAACATACATTATCAGTCTAGGTCGCGAGCAATCTGAACTCTCTGAACGCCGGTAGTCCAACCCTGCAATAAATGAAGTAAGTTCTACTTTCGGCATATAAGGAACACAGCTCACATGTGTGCCTCACTTGGAGTTTCCAGAGCAGTATTGAGTATGACTCAGTAGCTTGAGTTCACGTTCCAGTGCACACCATCTTCAAAAGACCAGCTCTTTCAATGTTAAATTTGCTAACTTCATTATCCATATTATCAAGAATATTTAAGATATCAGAGTGAAGGTTTCAAAGAGTGTAAATGCATGCCTTCTATGCCATCTGATCTAGTAATATTCAATAACTTACTTGTTGAGGAAGATGAGATTTCGTTTCTTAATTACCCATTTTGTATTAAAATTAATCAGAAACAATGTTTTAAAACATAACCAAAAAACCTATAACACTAAGGTAGATAAAATATTATGTCAAAATCTCAAGTCCAATTTCCCGTTATCACTCTTTATTTCCTATATTTATTTACAAGGCCTCGATAAAAACAAGTACCGGGAAAGCAAAAATTTTCCGAACGGTCTGCGCGGTGTTTTGCCTGTCGGCATCCTCGGTGCTCGTTGCCATCTGTCTCTGTCATAGAAAGCCGCGGATGAAACCATACAGCATTTTTAAAACTACTTTTAAAGGCTTTACTGGCCAACTTTATGAACGGAGATGCTGAAATTGGCCACCGTCGTTGTCCATTCAATTTTGGTGCCTCTTTAGAAAACTATCCATCACTCGCCGTAGTTCACGCTGAGAAATGCTAACAATTTCCTGGCGGATATTTTGTTTCAATTCTTCCAGGGTGTGTGGGTTTGTCTTGTACACTTCATGTTGTAAATTATCCCAGAGATATAAATCACTCATTGGAGCACTGAGAAACCTTTCTGTCCTAATGACGCACCAATCACCAAATTTTTGTGAAGAGTTACTTCATGAGCAATAGCTTGTGAGTTATAGGGCCAATACTTTTCGAGTCAACGGTTGACGCCCGTATATACGTGAATATAATTTTGCCCCTTTCTTTTTAGAGAATTAACAGAGAGGTAGCGTGACTTTGCCCTTTTTCAACAAGACTCTACAACAGCTCATACGGCCAACCTTTAAATGAGAACAATTGAAAGTGTGTTTCAGGGCAGAATTATTAATAGAATTTGTGGTTCTCCGACCTAAATCCCTGCGCTTTCTATCTCTGAGGTAACTTAAAACATAAGGCGTACAAGACAAACCCACACACTCTGGAAGAATTAAAACAAAATATCCGCCGAGAAATATCACATTTCTCAACGTGAACTACCCAAGTGATGGGCAGTTTCCTAAAGAGGTGCCAAAAATGTATGGAGGAGGACGTTGGCCTGAGTCAGAATCTCCTTTCATAAAATTGGTAAGTAAAGTGTTTAAAATTAGTTCTAAAAATGTTTTATGGTTTCACCCGCGTCTTTCTATGATAGCGGTAGACGCCAACGAGCCGGGTTTTTTGCTCTGCCATTATAATCAACACAATTCTCACTTTACTTTTCCTACTGCGTTTACAATCATTTACCAAAACTAACCGAAACACTGAACTACGTAACAGCTCGCAAACATTTTACTTTGTATTTACATACAGACTGTCATTCGTACCGGTTCGCTTAACTTCGACAATTCCCGGCAATTACCTGCTCGCTGCGTCGCATGGTATTTTCCAAAGTCGCTCTATCCGTGTTGCGTAGCGGACTTCCACTCTCCTATGCCGGCAGTCAATATGGCAATATTGAAGAAACTTATCATCTCAAAGTTTAGTTCACCTATTTTTAATAGTCCCTGAGAAGACGGACCATTCATACCTATAACAAAATGGCATTCACAGAAAAAAACCGTTCAAAGTGAAAACGGGTAAAAAGTGCATATAATTTAAATGAAAAAAGAAAAAAGAAAACCAACAAAAAAGCAAATTACTTGGACATGCGGAAGCTGCCTTAATATAAACAGTAGTTATCAACGAGGAGATGAAAGCTTCCCCTAAAGCAGGGGTGTCAAACAGCACTCACCAGGCGTGAAAATTTTTTCCCTATTTTCCCTCCCTCCGTGATGATCAAATCGGAAAACGGGAAAAACAAAGCGAAAACCGGTTCTACTAGCGCGTGCTACTGCAGTTAAGGAGGGGTAGACCCCTCTCTTCACACCCTCGGAGCGATGTTTGACATGCCTGCCCTAAAGGAAGGATGAGCTGATTTACCTCTCTATTCCAGTTATACTTTCTGTGGAGTGGTATTGAATTCACGTTACAAAATGGCAGACATTGTACCATTTTTAAACTTAATAGTGCTTACTACGACAAACTACATATCAGATTCAAGAAGAAACTGCAATCTGTAAGTTGAAGATGTCATTTTTGGCAACTGTTTCCATTTAGTCGCCTCTTGAGACTTCAATCTTCTTCCTTCTAAATCTGTTATGAAATTCAGAAATCAAATAACCTAGAAAAGGAAGGAATACCTGTATGGTATATGGGTAATGATTAGGGCTAGGAAGTTCATGCATTTGCATGTTTTTTCATAGGGGTTAAAATGTATGCTTTTACATTATGTGCACGAATTATGGAATTTTTAGTTATTTGGACATGATTTTATGGTGCATATAACTGCATATTTTCTTGATTTTTGATAAATGCATATTATTTCAATATTATAGCCCCTATATTGCATATTTTAATGATTTATATGTTTTTTATTATTGTTTTCCATCTGGATAGTATTTTTCATATTGGTAATATTGCACATGATGATACAACTCACGAAGATTTCAATATTATAGCCACTATATTGTATATTTTAATTATTTTTATATTTTTTAAAATTATTTTTTCCAAAATTATTTTTTCCATCTGTATAATATTTTTCACATTGGTAGTATTGCACATGATGATGCAACTCGCGAGGTGGCGAGAACTAATGCTGAGTCATGTTGTCAT
>CM060962.1:22226091-22246091 GCA_030765045.1 Tenodera sinensis | reverse complement strand
CTGCTTGGCCCATGCATGCAACGTGTTACTGAAGTAGTAAGAAGTAATTTTCCCTGTGCGAATAAGTTGATATCAGCAACAAAAAAGGTGTTCGTGAACGCACCGCACAAAATTCAGTGCTATAAAAATCATCTCCAACATGTTCCTTTGCCTCCTGAATCAGTACTTACAAGATGGGGTAGTGGCAAGCTCCTGTGCTTACTACATCAAAAGTAACTTCAGCTGGTTGCCTAGTACCATCAAGCAGTTGGGAACATCGGGTTTCCTTCTTCACGAATCTATGGATTTAATGAAACGTGCATCACAGAAGCTTAGTGCAGTTCCAGGAGATGTAGGAAGGGAGGTAGGTGAAAAATTCAAAGCTGTGCTAAACAGGAATCCAGGGTACTCTACGCTTGTGTCCGTGTCTGAAGTGCTAAATGGTGACTGTCGATTTACCAAAACATTTCTCTACAAATCAGATTCCTATGCTAAAATATGTTCTTGTTACTTGTTACGTCTTGTGACGTGGAGAGAAGCTTCTCTGGTTATAAAAAACATTTTGTCCAATAGGAGACAAAAATGACCCCTGAAAATATGGAAAAGTATATGATTATTCGCTGCACGTTGAAAGAAGCAAAAGACTCGAAATGAAAATGCCTCGTTGTTCATTGTATGTCAAGAGATAGAAAACTGAAAATGCATCCTCATTATAATAGTTAAATATTTTGAACTGATTGTTTCACTCATTGATAAATTGTTTCAGTATTTCAACATTGCTTTACCATCTAAAATTTAAGTAATATAATTATGTGACATGAGTAATTTTAATAAATAATCCAAAACACATTTTTTATTTCGTGATTACCTTCTTGAAAATAAATTTTAGGTAACTTCTGCATAAAACAAAACATTTTTTCTATAATTAATTCTATGTTTAGTAAATTTAAACTCATTGTAATTAATTTATGTACTTACAGACCCATAAAATTACACAATTCTGGGTAATTTGCAGTGTGCATTTAGATTTGAGGTGGTAGTCTTAGCATTTAGATTATTACATAATTTTACATATTTTGTTGATATTACATATTTCATGACATATTTTGATGTTTTTTGTTACATAAATATGTACATATTTCGCACCTTGATATTACATAAAAATTCGGGGTTTAGTAATGATGGTAATGATTGTAAGGATGATGATGATGATAATAATAACAATAATAATAATAATAATAATAATAATAATAATAATAATAATAATAATAATAATAATAATAATAATAATAATAATAATAATAATAATAATAATAATAATAATAATAATAATAATAATAATAATAATAATAATAATAATAATAATAATAATAATAATAATAATAATAATAATAATAATAATAATAATAATAATAATAATAATAATAATAATAATAATAATAATAATAATAATAATAATAATAATAATAATAATAATAATAATAATAATAATAATAATAATAATAATAATAATAATAATAATAATAATAATAATAATAATAATAATAATAATAATAATAATAATAATAATAATAATAATAATAATAATAATAATAATAATAATAATAATAATAATAATAATAATAATAATAATAATAATAATAATAATAATAATAATAATAATAATAATAATAATAATAATAATAATAATAATAATAATAATAATAATAATAATAATAATAATAATAATAATAATAATAATAATAATAATAATAATAATAATAATAATAATAATAATAATAATAATAATAATAATAATAATAATAATAATAATAATAATAATAATAATAATAATAATAATAATAATAATAATAATAATAATAATAATAATAATAATAATAATAATAATAATAATAATAATAATGATAATACGTGTCTCTACCACTGCCAGCAATAAACATCGGGAAAATAATTGATATCTGTATTTGAGCCGGATATGTAAGTATCCAATTTTTATGTACAAATGCCTGCATTGACAGTAATTTAATTTGTAATATTTTCCACAGGAAGTGTATCGCTAGAACATGACGAAGTCTTTTAGACTCAATGTTCCTATTATTTACAGAGCTGAAAGATTTATGTGTGCAAAGTATTATGCCACTGCGGAGGGTAAATCTCATTTCGCTATTTGAAGAACCACTTTATGGTCATTATGTTTCTAAATGATTTATAGGGACGAACTTACAATGATTGATTGATGTGTGAAGTACGAAACCTGCATTATATTGTAAACTTTTATGTTACATTGGAACCCCCTTGCATCGCAGAAAGTGACAATCGCGCAATTCAAATTCGACTCCACACTGGAAGAGGTTGACTTGACGATGAGCGGATCACGTGACGCGCTGCCGTGTCTGTCGGCGAGATCCCGGGCACCAATGTATTTACCTTGGGGGTTGGAACTTCTTCTGCACAGTGTGGGTGAGACCAGCGGGAAGAGTGAAACTGGGAGGCCTTCTTCTTCAATACAGGTAAGCACAAATATACACTGTGTTCATCAGGTTCACATAACTTGTGGACGCCCAGCCAAGCACTTCAAGGAAATAGGCAACAATTCAAGACAAATTATGTATATTATTATATTTTCTTCATTAACCAATAGAGCCCTGCCACAAATGTATAAATATGCTAGGAAATAATTATATTCTGTCGCCAGATTGCGAATTTATAGTTTAATTTTGAAAAAGAATTGTTTATGAATGACAAATTAGAAATTTTTACAGATGTCTTACATTTAAATGCGACATGTATCGCGTACTTGTTATTTTGGTAGTGTGGGAATGCAATCAGGATAAAACCACGCAGGTTTCACTCCCTTATCTGTAAAATATGATAGTAATAGCACAAGATACTAAACAGGAAATTAGTATTGCATAAAAGCCGAGTAATTTTATTGATCTATTCCAGTTGTGGCATTTGAAACCTATAGATTTCGACATAAAGCGTTCGGCACCCATCTTCCTTTTAAATGACAGGGTTTCCATTTCACCGAGAGAACCTGAAACTCAATGTTGGCAATGATTCTTCCACTGTCCGTCACTCATTTGTCTCCTGCATTATTCTTCAGCTGTTCTCAGCACCACTTGTTTGCGTAGGAATGAGATACGTACATACATGATGAATTATGCAAGTAAGTAATATATATGTGCATTTACCTACTTGACTTTTCAAACAATAACACCTTCGACGTTACTTCATTCTAATCGTATTAAGAAAATCCCATTCTTTTTCACACAACGTTCACCGGGTCATTGGTTTGGCTGCTGATCCTTTATTCACTCTCTCGTTCACTCGTTCCCTAAACCATTCACTCCCTTACTTATTCAGTCACGCACAACTCGGTTGCTAGCTCAGTCACTTATTTCCTAGTTTTCTTTATTACTGTATGCCTCTGACTAGGAAACGTCTAAGGGGTGTGCCTCTCTCTGGAGGGGAAAGGGGGAACAGTAGCATACGGCAGCTCACGAAGATTTTATAAATACATCTACTATCTACATTAGAGGTCGCACGTTAGTTTTTGACGAATGAAATTTTTAAGTGAGAGGTTAGGTGAGAGTCGCTTACACAGCATCAGAAACGAGCCAGATGTTATGCACGTTGCTCTCATGTTTCTGTGCTGAAGTAGTTCAGTAACTTCAAAGCAAATTATTACACTTCCAGTGAATTCAGTCACACGTATTACATTATCCATTTCTGTACTATTTTGCTTATATTTCTTCTATTCCCGATACTTCTCCCTCATCTTCATCTGAATTGCTGCCATTTTAATTATCTTTCGTTAAAGTGCTGGTAAGACATACACCAGTACCACACAAAACTTCGCAGTGGAAAGGTCTCTGTGTACTCTTCGAAACAACTTAGGAAAGCAGAGCTGTTTTTTATCGTAACATACACTATTTGCTGACTTGTTTATTAAGGGTAGGCTAGCTCATTGTACTTTCGCTGAAGGACATTCTTCTAGAACAAACAAGCAACTTGTAACTGCTGAGTTCCTCCCACAAGAACGCGTTTGACATCAACAACTCGTGTTTTCTGAGAAACATTTCAGCAAGAGTAGTGTTAGGTCTCCTAAAACATACGCTCTTGTGGTCATTGCTGGGATACTAACGTTGCGCGATTCACAACTAGCAGTTCGTTCGCTCTCTCTCTCCCTCATTGACTCCCTCGCTCATTCATATCACTCTTTCGACCACTCGCTCACGGGCCAATCTATCAATCGGTGACACAAATCATTCAGTGGCTAAGTTCACGCTCTTGCTGTTTCAATTACTTATGGTTAACTCATCGACTCTTTCAATCAAAGACTGTCTTTGCTCAATGAATACACTCATCGGCTAACTTAGTCACTCTTCACTCACTCACCCACCCACTCACTCACTCACTCACTCACTCACTCACTCACTCACTCACTCACCCACTCACCCATTAACTCACTCATCAACTCGCTCATTCGCTCACTCACTCGCTCACCAACTCACTCGCTCACCAACTCACTCGCTCACCAACTCACTCACTCACCAACTCACTCACTCACCAACTCACTCACCAACTCGCTCATTCGCTCACTCACCAACTCGCTCACTCACCAACTCGCTCATTTGCTCACTCACCAACTCACTCACTCACCAACTCACTCATTCGCTCGCTCACTCACTCACTCACCAACTCACTCACTCACCAACTCACTCACTCACCAACTCACTCACTCACCAACTCGCTCATTCGCTCGCTCACTCACTCACCAACTCGCTCATTCGCTCGCTCACTCACTCACTCACCAACTCGATCACTCACTCACCAACTCGCTCATTCGCTCGCTCACTCACTCACTCACCAACTCGCTCACTCACTCACCAACCCGCTCATTCGCTCACTGAATCTACCGGCTCACTCAGTTAAGTGGCTCACCGGCTCAATACTCCATTTGTTTCCTCAATTGTTTCACAGAATTATTCACTGGTTCGCCCTATTCACTCATACACTTCTTCACACATTGCTTGAATACCTCACATCCATGTACTTGCTGCCGGGATTACGACGAACTTAACGTAACGTGACTTAACGCGACGGGACGTAAGGTTAAAAATTTTCCATCACGTTACGTCAAGTTTGGAGGTCACGTGACTAATTTGAACCAATCGGCGAGTAGTGCCATGCAGGAATAAATTGTGCCTCTCTGTGTAACTATTTACGTCAAAACTTTCTCTATTTCTATTCAAGACGTTCTTGGGCTTCGAGCCAGGTGTAGTGATGAAGAGCCATCGACGTTTCGGGAGTGTGCATCTCTTCCATCTTCAGGATCAGGATGATGATGGGAAAATGCACACTCCCGAAACGTCGATGGCTCTTCATCACTACACCTGGCTCGAAGCCCGAGAACGTCTTGAGTATGTTCGTCGCCAGGAAAGCTTCAGATCGCATTCTCTATTTGTGTTGTTTTGCTCCTAAAGCAGGTTATGGCCATCTCCAAGCTTTATTCGCCGTTTAAAAATGTTTCTTACTACACATTTTCATACTCCTTCCTGTCATTTCTGAAAAACATAACGTCTGATTAGAAAAAGAGAGCTGCTTCGAATATCCGCCATGTCTGCCGAGTAAAAGAATAACCAATCAGAATCATTTCCATTTCGTTAAGTGTATCCTAATAGACCTAGCTGTACGTTACGTCTGTCGCGTTAACCCACGTTAAGTAAAGTTCATCGCAATCCCGGCATTACTCATCCAGTTGTTTAAAGGTTCATTGACTCTCCCATTCTCTTGCTCACTTGCTCACTTCACTCAGCTATGTATTAGCTCAGTTGTGGCACCATTCGCTCACTCTGCTCATTTGATTCACTCATTTCCTAGTACAGTGACCAGAAACATTACATTTCTCAGACGTTACCTGTATTTTAACCTGTGTTTGGATGTTTGGAGAAAAACAAATGTGATTCCATTCAAAAATATTGCGTAATAATGACGCGAGAAAGATCTTGTGCTACTTAATATACGAGTAGTAATTTGCTCATATATTGTATGTATGTTTTGTAACGAAGCGGCCGCAACACTCGGGTTTATTATCGCTGCTAGCCACAACAGCGTCTTCCGTTTGACGGGGAAAGAGTTTATTCCGTCGCGTATGAGCACAATATTTGACATATCTCACGAAAAGAGGGTCACGCTAGAAAAAATGTTAAATACACATTGAATATGTGTTAACCAACTTTGAATTCCGGAAGAAATATATAACGTATGTAACATTGAGTCACATTTGCCGTAAAAGTCATTAATCTGGGTATCGACACTTCAATTGTTCACTTAGGATACTTAGATGCATTCATTTGTCACACATGTGGGATTTGTGGTGGACGAAGCGGAGCTGGGGCGGGTTTCCTCCGGGTTCTCCGGTTTCCTCCGCCATCTCATTCCACTGGTGCTCCATCTTCATTCCATGTATCACCAGTGTCACCGCCTGCGGTGCCTATGTAACAGCGGGCGTTAAACACTACAAAAAATTCATTTGTTTATTATATGTAGCTGGTACATATAGCTGCGCGTCACAGCAAACACCCCCCTAATTTTCTGTGTTGCTTTATTTTGTTTCTGTATTCCGTTAAACTTGCCGCGCGCGCTCACACACACTAATATGCCCGAACACTCGTGCTCGAGCAGAAACTCGAACATAGTCTACTCCTTGCCACGATAGGTCAGAACAAGATGCCTTTACATATGCAGCTACACAAGTAATTTAAAGCAATAGGGGCCTAAACTCCAGAATTTCTTTAAATGCTGGAGAAACTGTACGAAGATAAACCATTCTTGTCCATAACTGAGAAAAAATGGTGTAGAACAATCATGCTGTATTATGCATGCATACTTAATCTTTAAGCTATTCATAGAGAAGCTTTTTTAATCAATTTCTTATATCCATGACGGATATTAATCGGATAGGGGTTCAATATACGTTTGTATTTACAAGGTACACAGTCGCATATAGTTTTTACCAAAAGCTGATACTTCTGTCCCACTCCGCTGCCAATGATGGTATTACTTTGAGGTGTGGGTTGTACAAGGTTTATAAAGGAACCACAAGACGGCTACATTGTCTCTTGCTCTGTGTATGAGGGTCGCCTTTTGTTGAATAATGGTTACTAACCAGCAGTTCCCTTAGAAGTTTGTCAAGTTTTGGCAAAATGTATACAGATCACGGTTTACTATGATGATCAATATGAGCGGATTAGTTGTTTTATCCAGTGAAATATAAGCTCTAAAATTTGTGTATAGGAAAAAAAAAATATTACGTCATTTAAAATGCAAAATTTTTAATTTTTAAAAATTCAATATATTGCAGATAAAATTATCCTTTCACGCACTTTGTTAAACTAGATGGTTTGTAACATCACAAACAATTTCAGCGTTGTAACTTAGGTAGCTTTTGAGAAAAGTGTGCCCAACGCTGCAAAATTTAAACCTGCGAAAAAATGCAAAAACAACAACGCAATTAATGTGTTTTTTTGGCTAACTCACCGAATGTTAAAACGTTCCTACACCATAATCTCACTGCTGCTCTTCAAGCTCCTTGATTCTAGTCTCTCTGGTCAATTCTTGAGCAAATTTTTGTATAATTATACTATAGCAAATTTAATATCGATGGTGATACTGGTATTTAAAATGGGCGTGATCCAACAGACGCCATATTTAAATCTCCATTTAAAGAGCTTAATATTAAGAATACCTACATTGCAATATATCATTGGACTCGTAAAATATCTACGAGATTTTATGAGACACAAAACAAACCAACAAATATCTTTTTTGAGCCATTGAGGTGCAATACTGTCTATATAACTGTCAGTTCTATATAACTTTGACAGTACGTACTATCTGAAGGGCTCATGGGGGGAAATGTACATTAGTGTACATTAGTGCATTAATGTAATAAATATTGGGAATTGATTAAAGGGAATACATTGGAAATGAGTAATGCCACAGAGACTTTTATCTGATATAAACTGTACTCCAGCCAATGAAGGATGCGACCACACCGTTCGTTGCTACTCCAATTCCATCCCGTAAGAATATCTAGCTTAGACAACTAGAGACATCAGACTATCCTCCCCGCATGGAGTAAATAACGCGATGGGAGCTGGTTCCACTTTACTGCTGTGAACACTTTAGTTGCGTTGTCAGTTTTATGTACAGTGGAATTCTGATAACTTGACCTAATGTGGACTGAGAGGTTGTCGAGTCACCGAAATGTCGAGTTTTGCGGAATCTGTTATTCACAACTTATAACACTCATATTGCATACATGGATGTTCTAGTATGATATAGAAAGCAGTAAAGTATAGATACCATATCCCAAAGATGATTATTGTAAAAGTAAATTTTAAAATACTTATATACTTAGAATATAGAATAAATTGCTAGTCCCCTTGTGGCTTAGGCAGGCAGTCCCTTTGCTGCCTAAACCACAAATAAAGCGCCTCTCTCGCTTTCTCATACTCACCTGTTTTTGTATTCTTGATTTCCTTTAAATTATCACTACACGCTCTTTTCACACACCAAGACTCGATTTTGGACCCCTTTTTTCCCCACCCTATTGTACTTCGTCCAACTCCTAAATCCACGACAATTTTATTAATACATTCCCTTTTGTCTAGTCTGTTTAACACATCCAATTTAATTTCCATTGTAATGCTAACTTGTCTTTTCTTCTCGTTCGACATTTTCACTGGCACCAACAACTCAACGCAACACTAACAGTGAACCTGAAATCTTGGAAGCTGCAGTGTAACCAGAAATATGTAACTCAAAGTGTAACTTACTGCATAGGTATTTTTAGATGTAGCGAATGACCTTGCTAGGATCTGCACGAGTGGCATTGTGCAAATTTCTAAGGGGGAGTGACATTTGTTTTCTTCCTCGAAATAAACAAGACACTGCTGATTATGCAAGCGGGCACTGCACTTAATCACGCAGTCCGCGATATTGATGTACTACACGGAAGTCGGAAAAATAACCTGTTGTTGTAGTGTTTAACACCCACTTTTACTACATAGGCACCGCAGGCGCTGACACTGATGATATATGGAATGAAGATGGAGCACGGGTGGAATTAGATGGTGGAGGAAACCGGAGAACCCGGAGGAAACCCGCCCCAGCGCCGCTTCGTCCACCACAAATCCCACATGCGGTGCCTGGGATCGAACCCGGGTCGCTTTGGTGGAAAATTAACCTGACACCTATAATCTTATAAATGCAAAAGTGAAGTGGATCATAAACCGCTGCGCACTTTGTCACGTCACACGTCACATACCTCCGTACTGGGTAAAGTAATAAACCTTCAAACTTTCCCAGCAAGCGCTTGTGTCTTGTATCCATATTATTAACCGCAAGCTTCTCATTATTAGTCAAGTTTAACAATAAAAAATAAAAAAAATGAAAATGAAAAAGGTTGTCGAGTTACACGGAATGTCGAGTTATCGGGGTTCTACCGCATTATAAAATGAAGTTTAGGTTATGTCGTTCAAGAAAATGGAGTGCATAAAACGACACGCTCAATCCTTTTTTTAAACACGTACTTTTTGGTAGGTTCAGAGGAGCTAAAATTACGTATAAATAAATTTGTGGTGAAATTGTGCTATGGCATGTTTGGGTCCAATTTAATACAACTTGGGTAAACGGCAGATAATGTAAAGTACGCGGTACAATCACACGACTTCCTCTAACCGTTACTATTTTTTCTCATAGCTGCTCCAGAAATGATTCAAATAGAAACATATAACCTCCATTATAAATACATGTTTTGAGGGTTGTTCAATTCAAAAAGGTATTTTTAGAAGAAAACCTTCATGTGTCTGTGAGCGTGCCCGCGCGTAGTGTAGCGTTGTGTAATGCGCGTATGTCTAACATAACTGAAAAACGAAAAGTTGAATAAATACCATATTTCTCTTCTATACCGTGTGGAAGGGAAGTCATTACATTAATTTAAACCAGTGATAGATCTCGGTATTTGGACCACATTTTGTATCTTACGTTTTTGTCTCTGACCATTTCCTACGGAGATATTTTAGTTTTCTCGAAAACAAGCTGGCAACACTGCAGATTGTGTGGGTGTCACTTTCACTAGCTCAGTACATAAACAAACACAGTAACGTGCTTCTAGAGAACAAACAAATACCCTGCCTTGTCCTTCTGTGTTTACTGCGCATGTGTATGCCAATCACAAGCGTTAGCTCCCAAAACATTAAACCGGAAGCGAAAGTGCCAGACCTGTTTACATACACAAACCAGGTCAATTCCCTGACCAACATGAACGTATAGGTCGCGCGTTACTTCTTGACGAATGAAAATTTTATATGAAAGGTTGAATGCGAGTCTCTACTCAGCTTTTGCGGGAACGAGAGAGAGGAGGTACAGTCTGCAGTGAGATGACGCGCATGCTTCTGAGCTGAAGTAGTACAGCACTACAAATCAATTTATGACACTTGCAGTAATATCAGCCGCACGTATTATACACTATACCTCTATAACTGTTTCCATTTAACTTTCTTGCGTTTATTCTATTCCCGACATCTCTCCCTCGTCTGAATTGCTATTTTCGTTGCATGCATACATACATCCGTACCGCACAAAACTTCTGCAGTCGACTGTATACACAAACGCGACAGAGGAAAACAGAGGTGTCTGTTATCGTAGCATAAACATTTGCTGACCTGTTTATTAAGGGTAGGCTCACTCATTGGGTTTCTGCTCAAGGTCATTCGTCAAGAACGAACGCGCAGCCACGTTGTCGACTTACTTCACGTGTGAAAAAGCTGCTCGGAGTATTCCTTCACGTCTTTTAAGTGATTAATTATTTCGTAACCCTGTGTGATGTCGCATAATTACTACCGACGCTATGTCAGAAATAAGTTGCTCTACGCATCTTAGAAGTAAAAAACTGTTATCGTTGTACATTCCTGTGGAATTAAGCATCCAGGTTGGATAAAAAAAATCTGAGGATGGCGACTTGAACATACCAGGTCCCAAGTCGGTCAAGATAAGACTGAAAAAGAAAAAGATGAAAACCAAACACTTACATTAAGCAGGTTTAACTTGTATTTTACTTTGTGATTTTATTTTTAACCTTCGCATTTTTATCTGTGTACATTTTAAGATCAGTTTTGAGGTTTTAACTGTTTTTATGTTATCTTTTTAGACCAGTTTTACATTTGAACTGTTTTAGCTTTTATCTTTCTTTTAGACTCCCCGTTTTAATATTTGATTCATTGTTAGGTGGTGGTGAGTTTTTCCCTGCTTTTATCTTCTGACTTGGGGCCCTAATGACCTAGCTGTCGACGGGCCCTTAAACCCTACTCACTCACTGGATCAAAAACCATTTAGAAGGAATGCAATGACTTCCCTTCCATTCTGTATGTTTCGCTTAAAATGACGCAAGTTGAAGGTACTCATGTTAGAAGATAATCTTCAATTTTCTGTAAATTTCCTTATAGGTACGTTTTAAATTGTATAAAATCCGATGTGTTGCACTCACATGACTTACTCTGCTCTTGTACTATTCTTACAAACTCTTATTTCTCTATCTTCTTCGTGTTAATTGAGATAAACATTTGCAGAAATTATCTCACTGCTTATTTCCTTGTAGGTGCAAGGGGAATATGGGAATGCAATAGGCTTTGAGCGATAGTCAAATGTTTTAAAGCTGGTTGCTATAACTGGTTGAAACTCCGTTCTCTTTGCACGGCGAAGAAATGAAAAAATGAATAACGACCTTCCATTTCAGAAAAGTATAAGTGTTGTAAAACTTACACAAATAATAAGGAATCTCCCCGAAATTATTCACTCCACAAAAAATTCGTTTGAATATAAGTTGTGTGCTTTAAAAAGATCTACATTTTTCGCACAGTAAGATTTGATCTATCTCTTACGGTTTACCAGTTATGCGAAAGTTCACCTACTGAACTGTTGCAAAGTGTGTGAAATATCAAAGCTAACTGCGTAGGCCGTCAATTGTAGTCCAAAAATGTACACTGAGACAATTTATGCGGAATATGTATCACGATAGCTAGAGGTAGATAAACAACAGGCTTTTTACGAGTATTTTGTGGTATAATGATGAAATGCCCATGGCAATCAGCAATAAATGCCATGTGATTATTAGACAACAGTTGTTTTTACTTTTCAATTGCCTTGCTGTTGCTTGCGATAAATATTTGCCAGTAATGGTTTCGATACACACTCTGACAAGACACTCGTCAGCTGAGATTACAGATAACTGCCAAACAATCTATATTATATGGACCAGCGAAGTCCAACGTCTGCGAAAGATGGAAGGTTGGATTTACCTACTTCCACTTTAAGCGGAATGTGCCACCCATACGTGCCTTGTGTTGCTGTGGTGGGTTGGTGACATGTACGTTGCGTTTGATTTACGAAAGCACTTTCAACTTTTATGCGATAAAAATCTGTTCATTAGTGACTTCTTTGGTACTGCTTACGTTTAACAAGTCTATCAATGTTTGGCGACAAAGTCGAAGTGCATAGCCTTAGAAGGTCCACTAAGTGATCGTCGCGTAACATATTGCGATACAGACTTTAAATATGGTTCAATTTGGAGAAACTCTGTTTGCAAACATACAGAGTGGAAGAAAAGTCATTACATTCCTTCTAACATGTGTTTCACAGAAGCATTACAAACAAAAAAGTCTAATGGCATTTTGTTCTTTGATCAGCCAATGTCGAAAAAATAGTTTTTTATCCCCATTGGATGCATAATTCCACAAGAATATACGGAGATAAGTTTGTTAGGTACTTGTAAGATGCGTAGAATAACTTATTTCTGACATAGCTTCGGTAGTAATTATGGGACATCACACAGGGTTTCGGAATAGTTAATCACTTGAAAGACGTGAAGGAATACTCCAAGCTGCTCTCACGCGTCAGATAAGTCGACAACGTTGCGTTGAGGTTGGTCAGGGAATTGACCTAGTTTGTGAATTTAAACAGACCGGGCACTTTCGCTTTCGTTGGGAGCTAACACGAGATTGGCCACTACACTCCACATTGAAATCGGTAGGACAAGGTAGGGTATGAGTTTGTTTTTAAGACGCACCGTTACGCTGCTTGTTTATGTACTGAGCTAGGGAAAGTGATACCCACACAATCTGCAGTGTTGCCAGCTTGTTTTCGAGAAAACTAAAATATCTCCGTAGGAAATGCTCAGAGACAAAAACGTAAGATACAAAATGTGTTCCAAATACCGAGATCTATCACTGGTTTAAATTAATGTAGTGACTTCCCTTCCACCCTGTATGTAGAGCTATGCTCACTCTTATACAAGTCATTCTTACAAATGCTTATTTCTCTATGTACTTCATTTGAACCGACATAAGCATTTTCAGAAAGTATCTTAGTGCTAATTTTCGTGCAGGTACAAGGGGGATATGGAAATACAGTAGACTTTAAGCGACAGTGAAATGTTTTAAGAGCTGGTTGATATGCGATGCCTTTGAAATTCCGTTCTCTTTGCAAGAACAGGAGATAAAAAAGGAATAACATATACCTATTTCAGAAAAGTATATGTATTGACAACTTCACACAAGTAATAAAAGGATGTCCCGGAAATGGTTAACTCAAAATAACAGAAAAAAAGAAACATATTTGACATAAATTGTGTTTTAACGAGATCCACATTGTTTATTTAGTATGACTTTGTCTCGTGCTGTTCGAGATTTATGCAAAAGTCAGTCAAAATGAGCAGGGCTTCTGAGGACATTACCAGTAAATTCAAGTTACGACTTTGAAACTGCCATGGAATCGCCTGTTTGTGTCCGTCACTAGGTACTGATATCTGGTTGTGTTTCTACGCGTCACAAGCAAGAGCTGATTCATCCTCCGACTGAAAGAGGAGGTGGGGAAGTAACGGTTAATTGCTTAAGGGTCTCCAAAAGGACAGGGTTGAACATCGGTGAGGTAAACACCAAGGTTGTCAGACATAAAAGCGCCACGAATATTCATGGCTTGTACAGCGTGCTCCAAAAGTATTCCGATGAGCGAGGGGTGTTGAAGGGAAATGGGAGCAGAATTCTCTTATCGAGTGGTGGGGGCGAGGTTACTGCAAGTCTTGACCCTTGCATGCAATCGTCTGAGGAGAGGCAACCGGGTAGCTTCCGTTGAGGAAACAAGAAACTAAATAGTTTGTTCTATTCGTAATTAGTCTGTCCAAACCAAAGAAATTTGCATATTCTTTGCGCAGGCGCTTAAACAAATTAATATTGCACACTTTTTGGTACTACTGTTTCAGACACTTTGTAAACAAATGTTTTTAAAAACGATAATGAACATAATCCGTTTTCCTTTAATAATAACAACAATAACAATATTATAAAATAATAATAATAATAATAATAATAATAATAATAATAATAATAATAATAATAATAATAATAATAATAATAATAATAATAATAATAATAATAATAATAATAATAATAATAATAATAATAATAATTAATAATAATTAATAATAATTCTCTATGAAGAAAACATGTAGGAAATCGTTATAATTTACAAGTAAAATGCATGTATTTTTATTCAAAATAATTTTTTCTGAATTGTAACTTTCATTTAATGTCACATTTAAAAATAATTTAAACTCACAATGATCTAATATAATACCTACTTATATTGTTTGGAGAAAATTGGGGTGCGGAAAATTTTAACACTGCATAGGGGTGTCAAAATACCTAAATCCGGCACTGGTTGTATTACCTATTATTTTTGTAGCACTGGAGCAATGAATAGCATTACTTTCACTGGTATTTGACAGTGTGTTACAGGATAGATTTGGTAACACTTTACTATTGTGCATAATCCTAAGATAATACACCTACCTAGTTCACTCTTGCCCTACCTGTTTTAAAACGGTATAATGCAGGGTTGGGCAACTGGTGCTCACTGAGCGCAGCCCACTGATCACGGTATGTTTAGCAGGTAAAAAATTGAAGGTCACTCAGGCTATCGCGCGAGTTGTCCAGGTCTGATATAATGTGTCTTGCTCGGCTAGCCACTGGGTATTCTGGCGTATCTTAGGGTATGCAGGCGCAGAGGAATTAATACTTTACTGTTTCTCAAAGCAAAATGATTGCAACAATGAGTTAGGGTAAGAACGCTCTCTATATGTCATCACAGTGCTATTTAGTACTCATTCTTCCAATATATCAAAATTGTAAACGTTCGTCTACTCAGCAATATTTTATACTTGTTTGTTTCCTCCGTAACTAAGCATCGCGAAAAGAAGTGACAAGCGATATGCGTTTATACGTTGTTTTAGATCTGGAAGTTGTATACATGCAATCTGAAATACCTATTTTATATCCGTGGTATTTCATATACTTATAAACTCAGAGAGCTGTTTTTACCCTGCACAAGTGAAACGTTTCTATAACACTGAATTATAAATAGAAACATGCTCTACAAATATAAAATACACAAATTAACAAATCAAACAAGATCTAATTATTAAATTTGGGGGTGTCACATTTGATTATTGTCGCAAATGAAAGAGGATTAAAGCATTATATTAGTAATTCAACAGGTGTGTAGTGTATTATTAAAAGATTTTCAATGCAATTTGATCCACTCATTGTTATAAAACAGTCGAGGTCTCATTGATAACCACGCTTTCAAATAACGATCTCTACACTGCAACTAACTACAGATCGTAGTGACCATAGTCACCCATTTGTTTGCGGCACCGAAAATGTTCTTTCATGCTGCGCACATTGAGCAGGAATTTACAGTTACAGTTATTGATGCTGTTTTGACTAATTAGCGAAATAACACACAAAACTGCTAAAGAAACACCATAAAGCATAATAGACTTTTCACCGAAAACCTTTCCTACTCTTGGTATCTCTTTGTTATTTACAACTGGACAAACTGCACAATAATTAGTAAAGGTGAAACAATTCCTTCAATGGACGCGAGGTTGGCTACGCGTAAACCGTGCGCTGTAGCTGACTCTGAACTTTGCACTCGGTCAGAGGTCAACAAGAGCAGGCTCCAGGTGCACAAGACAGAAAACCCCTTTCCAATGACGTAATATTTATACAGTGTGCGTTGACGTCACGCTGATATCTTGGTTTCGAAGGAATTGTTTCACCTTTAATAATGAGTTTTTTTTCCTATAGCGTTAATGCTTAATAAGAAAAGTTTCTGTTCAAAAGTATTATGATTTATCTATGCATTTCTTTAAATAATTACTTTATAAAACATATGCACGTATAAATAGTTCGTGACTATTCTACTCATAAGTAAGCTTAGTAGGTGAGCTACCAAAAGAATGGAAGTTGTGCACGTTTTGTCTATCCAGTAGACGGACAAAACCGGTTCCCCACACTGTGCCGTCACATGCACCACGAACGCGCATAACTTGAATCCTCTTTAATGTAGCCGGACTAATAAGCCTACTCGTAAGTGACTTGGCTGAAATCAACCAACCATGTGCATAACAATTTCAAATTTCAACCAATGACAGCCTTCATTCGCGAAAAAATTAATAGAATCACCTCCTCTGAATTTTAATTATCACCTACTCTGCTTTTCTTATGTTGTGATTGGTTAGAGAATCCAGGTGCACTGTCGTACAGATGCGCAACAGCGTACGTATTTTGACGAAACGGAGCCGTTATTCAAATGTCAAACATGGCTTACTCTCGCTTCGGTGGACCATCTTATGCTGACATAGACGAAATAATTTGAAGGGGGAAGCCTCAGAACACACACTAGAGAGTCAATTTTAAAAATTTGTTATTGAACGAAATTAGAAATTAGCAGCAGATACTCCAACTCCTGACATTGCCACCCTCTTAAAATTGAATCATCAATATGCTAATCTTGTAGGCCGTGCCAATGGACGCTGATGTATGTATGCCTGATACATGTTTCTTTTCAGAGGTTAGTATTTACAACGCAGCATTTAAATAACATTCCTTTGGCTATATCATCCTTTAATTCGTGAAATATTCTTAATAAATGCAACTCGTGATAGTCAAATTCTTCAGATGGTCACGAAGTGACGAGAATTTTCGATAGTTTGACAATCACTCGCGACATTACTTATGCCAACAGCAATAGCTTCCACCTCGAAGTTGCACGCTAGACACACGGTCGCCCATAAAACACCTGTCCCGTAAACTGAAATCTAAGGTATGTGCAGGAAATAGGACCAAATTTCTGTCGGGCCATCCAAATATTGGATTGCTAACAAGGTGCTAGGAATTACGTCCGCAGAGAAGCATAGCGGGGTGCGCTTGTAGGATTTAGTTCATATACTAGCTTGGACACTCACATGTTCTTCCTTTCCTTTTAAATCCATCGCACAGTTCGTACAAAAGTATTAGGAAATGCTTTTCGCTTGTAATCCTCATTAGCCAACCTTCATTCCTTCCTTCATTCCTTCCTTCATCTTATTGATTGATTGATTGACTGGCCTGACTGGCCTAACCGGCCTGACTGAACTACCTACCTACCTACCTACCTACCTACCTACCTACCTACCTACCTACCTACCTACCTACCTACCTACCTACCTACCTACCTACCTACCTACCTACCTACCTACCTACCTACCTACCTACCTACCTACCTACCTACCTACCTACCTACCTACCTACCTACCTACCTACCTACCTACCTACCTACCTACCTACCTACCTACCTACCTACCTACCTACCTACCTACCTACCTACCTACCTACCTACCTACCTACCTACCTACCTACCTACCTACCTACCTACCTAACTTATAATTACCTCCACACATACGCACACACCAGCAAACAACTGCGCATACTCCCACTCACACGCACTCCCACTCACACACTCCCACTCACTCACTCAGACACGCTCACACACACTCACTCACTCAACGCACACACTCACACTCACTCACTCTCACACACTCACTCACTCACACACACTCACACTCACATGCTTTCACCATCACTCATCTATGCACACCCATTTTGGCCAACTCCAAATAACCAACACTCCCTTCCACACCCCATACACCCAACTCCACGTACATACCTACTCACATCAATCCACCTAGCTCCGCTTACATTTCTGCGGCGTGTAGCTTCAAATACCCTTTACACGACATTGGGATTAGCGACATTTTAAAAGTGAGAACTAAACCGCCACCGCTGCTGCAACAGCCGCAGCCACCACCAGAACTACCATTATCGCCATCACCACCACCAGCACTACCGCCGGCACCAACACTACCGCCACCACTACCACCACCACCGCCACCGCCACCGCCACCACCACCGCCACCGCCCGCCTCGGCAGCATGATGGTTAGTGTGTCTGCCTCACGTTCAAGAGGTCAAGAGTTCGAATCTCGCTTAGGCTAAGTTATCCGGTTAAGGTTTTCTCCGAGGTTTTCGCTTACCCTGAGAAGACGAATGTCGGGTAACTTAAAGCTCTATGGACCTCGGGCTCATTTGAGCATCATTTCACCGCTTCATTCATTCACCGTCCGATATGACATTCTTTGTAGGACGTTAATAAAAAAATCACCGCCACCACCTCCACCATCACCGCCACCACCATGACTACAGACACCACAATCACTATTGCCGCCATTAACAGAACCCCCACCACCACCACCACCACCAACACCACCACCAACACCACCACCAACACCACCACCACCATCACCACAAGTGCCTCCGCCATCACCACCACCATGACTATCACCACCATTACCAACCCCACCATCACCAGTACTACCAGCACCACTACCGACACCACCACCACCACTACCACCACCACTACTATCACCACTACCGACACAACCACCATAACTACCGGCACCACGACTACCACCGCCGCCACCGCCACCGCAACCACCACCAGAACTACCTCCATCACCAGCATTACCGCCACCAGCACAATCGCCGCCACCATCAATAACGATAACGCTAAACCCACCACTAACACCAGCACCATTCCCGCCACCGTCACCACTAACGCCACCACCACCACTAACTCCACCACCACCACTATCGCCACCGCTACCACTATCGCCACGGCCACCATTAAACCTCCACCACTACCGCAACCATCACTACTATCACCACTGCGGCTGCCACCGCCGCCACAACCAGTACTACTACCACCGCTAACACTACTGTCGCTACACCCAGCATTACTGCCGTTGTCACCACCACTACTGCCACCAACACTACTACCATTACCACTACCGTCACCACCACTACTGTCACTATCACCACTAATACCGCCACACCACCGCGACTACTACGGCCAAACCCGCCACCACTGCCTCCACCGCCGCTGTCACAACCATCACTACCAGTACCGCCACTCCCACCACTATCCTCACTTTTTGGAACGGCGCTAAGGTCCCAAAGACAATTGCGCTATCTTTGTCTTCCATTTGGCCATAATATGAACATGGGTACACACCTTCAATATGCGATTGGTAGGCAGAACAGACGATCGCAGTTCTGGGTCGCTTAATGCCCAATATAGGTGGTCCCAAACCTAGCACCAGAAAACCCCTTGGCAGCGTGGTTAATTCCATACTCCTGCACGGTGTGCCCGCTTGGAGGACCTGT
This sequence comes from Tenodera sinensis, assembly GCA_030765045.1. NCBI lineage: Eukaryota > Metazoa > Arthropoda > Insecta > Mantodea > Mantidae > Tenodera > Tenodera sinensis. Next base: position 22,226,443 of record CM060962.1, on the reverse strand, counting down.
ATTCATAAGGCAGTATACCGAAGTTGTCTAGAGCGGGTACAGAGGAAGGTTGCGCTAGTATATGTAGTCCCTATAGAAGCACCTCAACGAAGGCTCTGCAGGTTGTCGTCGGGCTCCTACCTATACATCTATTGGTCCAAGAACGCACCTATGCTACGGGGGCTAACTATGGGGAGCACAAGTTATTGCTCAGAGAAAACACCATTCGACAGTGGCAGATGGAGTGGACACAGGTAGTAAGAACAGCTCAATAGACTAAGCTGCTGACTCCTGAGATCGTCCCCTGGATATCTCGGAGGTATGGAGATGTTGGGTATGATGTGATCCAATTTTTGACTGGCCATGGCCGTTT